>CM040961.1:38314112-38325489 GCA_022985045.1 Macadamia tetraphylla
TTTGGGTGGGGTTGGTCGTCCAACTAATTTGGAGCTTTTAGGCTTGGGCTCGGGTATTTGTTCCTTGGAGTTTGTAGGGATGTTCTAACATCATTATAAGAAAAAATTCCAATTCCACTAACCCGTTTGGAAGATACATCGACCCAATGATCAAAACCCTAGTTAATCTTTTGGCATTACATATTGCAAAACTCACCGGGGCTTGGGTAGCTCGGTAACAACCGGGAGATTAGAACACTCATCCTATAACCTTAACATAGTTTTACACAGATTCCATCTATCGTAGCTTTTTTAAAGTGAAGAGAGGCATGGTAGGGGAATTTAAACTTACCTCTGGCGGTGATTGAGCAACAAGTCATCGGCACCAAGGTGGCCTCAACCCCCTTCCTTTTCCTCTTCTTCTTCCTTCCTCCCTCCTACATTAGGCACAAAAAAATGAGAAATGAATCCTCATTTCCCAACTTATAAAAAAGTGGGACTTGGGGTCATTTGGTTTGGACCTCTTTTGAACCAATTGGATTAAAATGAAATTCGCCCCGAAAGACCCACATTTAGGTCAATAAGGTGCCCACATCAAAAGGAAGGTGTGGAAGATTTTGGGATCATCAAACCATTCGACCCTGGGGGGAACCACGAGCATCGAAACGACGATCTGTCAACCTTTGAAGCAGCACTGATTGGCCGAGCTACTTCTAGTGGCTTGTTTCGGGTGGCCAAGATAGCTTGTTGTCCCATGGTTGGCTTTGCATAGGTGGTTGTGCTCGGACATGCTCAAGGCCTTTGACAATTATGATCGTGCTAAAAATCAAATGTGAAGTGGGTCCTTAAATGCAGGATGAAAGGTATGAACCCCCTCCATTTAGATAGCACGTAATGCATGAACATGTGGGGTCATCTCCCCCCTTTTAATGCACAACGAGCCAAAACTTGGTCATAATTTGATCTTGATCAAGGCCTATCATAAAATTTTAAATTAGTGGATTAGAGGGTTTTAACATCCCCCCACCTTACAAAATTTTGTCCTCAAATTGAACATGGCAAATCAAACAATCAAAAATCTTTGCTTCATCATTTCATCTTCTCGCTCCCCGGGGTGCTTCCTATTTGGGGTGGTTCATCCATTTCACCTTGGGAAGAAGGTGCGGGTTTCAAAAACATGGTCCTTCAGTCAACAATCTTCTGGATACTCCATAAAAAAATCCTCATCCAACTCACGAGGTATGTGATGCATGAGTCGGGTCAAGAATGTGCTTCCTCAACATAGATACATAGAAGACATCATGTGCCTTCCAACTCTGGCGGCAAGGCTATCCGATAAGCTACCGATCTGATCCTCTCGATCGTCATAAGCTCCCATAAACCTTGGACTAAGCTTTCCCTTCTTATCGAACGCATCACCCCTTTAAGCGGGAGATCCATAAGAACACCTTGTCTCCAACACCAAACTCGGATGCTTCCTCTAACATCCGTATAGCTTTTTTATGCAGGTGAGCTGCCTTGATCCTTTCTCGATCATTCACCTTCTCACTAGTAGATACGTATCAAGTCGGACCCAAAATGTGCCCTTACTAGCTCATCCCAATAAAGTGGAGTTCGACACTTCTTGCCATCTTGTGCCTCGAATGGGGACATTCAATGGAGGCGATAAGCTGTTGTTGTAGAGAACTCGATAAGGAAATGTGCTCATCCCAAATAATTCATACCCAAGGCACATGCTGAGTAGGTCCTCCAATGTCTGAATAGTCCTCTCCGATTAACCATCGATCGAGGGTGAAAAGCGGTGCTAAAAGCCAATTGTGTGCCCTGTATACGCACATGTCTAGAACTTGGAAGTGAACTTGGGATCTCAATCGGAGATGATACTAAGCGATACACCATACAACCTAATGATGTTATCGACATACAACCGCCAACTTGTCCATAGAAAATGTGATTTTGATTGGGATCGATGAGCTGCCTTAGTCAAGCTATCCACAACTACCCAAATGGCATCCATACCCTTGATGTCTGGGGGTGAGTGCATGGCAAGTCCATGGTAATATTCTCCCATTTCCACTCCAGAATAGATAGGGAGTGCAATAACCCATGAGGCCTCTGTCTCTCAGCCTTGACTTGCTGGCATATGAGGCATCTAGACACATGCATGGCCACGTCATTTTTCATTCCTTTCCACCAGTAAGAGCCTTTGACGTCCTTGTACATTTTAGTGCTATCGGGGTGAATGGAGTATGGAGAGCTATGTGCCTCTCTCAAAACTGTGTCTCTCAAATCACCATCACTAGGCACACACAACCTCCCTTTGAACTTGAGAATCTTGCTTTCGGTCATAGACGAATTTGGGTCCTTTTGGTTCCTTCTAACATTACGCTATTAACCTGCGACTTTTCATCGGTAACCTAAGTGCGGTGATCTTATCTACCAGACTAGGTTGTACCACCAATGCCAATAGTGACAAGGTGACACCCTCTACTAATAGTTCCAAGTCTAGTCTCTTGGCCTCCTCTAGGAGATACTCATTGGTGGTCAGTGATGCAAGTTAGTGGTGAGATTTACGACTAAGTGCATCGGCTACCATTGGCCTTTCTGGGTGATAGTGGATAGTATGATCATAATCCTTCATCAGCTCTAACCAATGCCTCTGTCTTATGTTGAACTCTTTTTGGGTGAAGAAGTGCTTGAGGCTCTTATAGTCACTGAAGATCTCACTCTTCTCACCATACAGGTAGTGTCTCCCAATTTTCAGTGCAAAAATCATGGCTGCCACCTCCAAATCATGGGTAGGGTAGTTCTTCTCATAATCCTTCAACTGACGGGATGCATAAGCAATGACTTTCCCATGCTGCATCAATACACAACCCAATCCCAGCTTGGAGGCATCACTATAAACAACCATACCACCTGTACTGGTCGGGATAGTTAAAACTGGAGCTGATACCAACTTTTGCCTTAGCTCTTTGAAGCTCTTCTCATAAGCATCAGACCACTCAAATTTTACACCCTTTCGTGTGAGTCGGGTCATTGGAGTAGCAATGGGAGAGAAGTTCTCGATAAACCTTCTATAGTATCCGGCTAATCTCAGAAAACTACGTATGTCTGCTACACTTTTGGGAGTCTCCCACTCTAGAACTGCCTTCACCTTGCCTGGGTCAACCTTTATACCCTTAGCTAAAACAATGTGGCCTCGGAATGCCACTTGTGACAGCCAAAATTCACACTTGCTGAATCTGGCATAGCGTTGCTTCTCTCTCAGCTGTTGTAGTACTAATCTCAGGTGAACAGCGTGTTCCTCTGCACTCTTGGAGTAGACCAAAATGTCATCAATGAATACTATCACAAACTTATCTAAGAGATACTGGAATACCCAGTTCATCAGATCCATAAATGCCATAGGTGCATTGGTCAACCCAAATGACATTACCAAGAATTCATAATGTCCATACCTTGATCTAAAGGCTGTCTTACTAACATCACTATCCTTGATCCTAAGCTGGCCGTAGCCCGATCAAAGGTCGATCTTGGAGAACACCTTGGCACCTTGCAACTGATCAAATAAATCATCTATCCTTGGTAAAGGATACCAGTTCTTGATGGTTAGCTTATTGAGCTCCCGATAATCGATACACAATCTCATACTTCCGTCTTTCTTCTTGACTAACAATACCAGTGCTCCCTATGGAGACACACAAGGTCTAATGAATCCCTTATTCAAAAGGTTTTGAAGTTGCACTTGCAATTCTTTCAACTCTGTGGGGGCCATGCAGTAAGGGGCCTTTGACACTGGTGCCAAGTCGGGGAGTAGGTCTATAACAAATTCTGTCTCTCGGTCCGGTGGCAAACCTGTCAATCATCCGGGAATACATCGAAAAATTCCCTCACCACATCAAGCTCGGTCAATGGCCTAATCTCTATCTCAGTATCTATCACAAATGCTAAGTATCCTTGACATCCCTTGTTCAATAGTTTCTTCATCTAGAGTGCAGATATGACAACCTTTTTAGGTTTCTTGGGTTTTCCCCCTTGGAACACAAACTCGTCATCATCACGAGGACTAAAAATGATAACCTTCTCTGCACATAGCACACTGGCTCTGTATGCGAACAACCAGTCCATTCCTAAAATCACATAAAGACGGTCATATCCAACTCGATCAAGTGAGCATTCAACTCATAATCACTTATGGTCACTGGACAAGGCTCATAAACATAGTTCAAACCTACCACACTTGTTGTAGGGGTGCTCACAGCCAAACATTGAGTCAGTCCCTTAGGTGGAATTCTCATCTTCTTCTCAAATGTCGGTGACACGAACGAATGTGAGGCTCCTGAGTCAAATAATACATGTGCAGGAAATAATGATATCAGTAATGTACCTATCACTACATCGGGTTCAGCCTCAGCATCCTCTGTAGTCATCGCAAACACTCTACCCTCTGGTCTCTGGCCCTATAGGGGCTATGCTGATCTAGGGGCTGAATATGTCTGCTGGGGCCTAGGTGGCATAGTGTAGGGTGCATCACCTAGCCTTTGGTGGGGGCACGTCCTCGCCATGTGGCACGACTGATCACAAAAAAAGCATCTCAGGCTTGATCCCAAAGACTAAGATATAACACTAGATCAGGAGGGTTGAGAAGTCTGACTAGCATCAGGCCTCCGAAATTGCACTGGAGTTTGGTTGACATAAGGCACTCAGAAAGGTTTACTGCCTCCCCTAGAATCAGTAGATCCCATCAGCCTCTTTCCTGTTCTTTGCTGAGCCGTGTAGTTATCCCTATGCCAGTCTTCAATAGACTTGGCCACTTGGACCACATCAACATAGGTTTGTAGTTTCAACCCCACAATGGTTGACCCAATACCAGGCATCAACCCTTTCTCAAACTTCTTGGCTTTAGCCCTATCACTTCTAAGATGCTCAGGAGCAAAATGGAATAGCTCCTCGAAGCATTGCTGATACTCAAGCATAGACGGGGAACCTTGAACCAACTGAGAGAACTCACTCTGTCTCCTATCCTGAAAACTTTTCAGAAAATAGTTCTTAAAGAAGGCCCCGTTGAAGTCTGCCCAAGTAGGGTTCGGGTTAATAGCCCTCAGAATAGGCTCAATGGCATTCCACCAATCATCCGTTTCATTTTGTGGCGATAGCCCTTTTACAAAGTTTTTTCTCATCAGTGCAGCCCATCAGCCTAAAAACCTTCTCCATTCCACCAATCCATCTTAATGGATACAACAGGTCTTGCCCCACCTTGGAGAAACATGGGGGCCTAAGCCGTTGAAACTTCTCCATCATCTTTGTCAAGTCTGTCTAGCCTTCTACATGGGCTTGAGCTTGTTTTGACATTGGGTCTTACACATGCCCATGCACTTGTGCCCCACCAGATGTTTGAAGGGTAGCCGATCCAACAGGTACTAGAATGGGTGCCAGTGCAGTAGGAGGTGTGGGCGGTGCATTACAAGCTTCCATTGCCGCTTGGATTCAATTATCAATCCTGGCCATAAACTGGATTTACCTTTCTTCCACTTCCCGCATGATGTTATTCATAATGGATGCCACATCCTGGGCTGTAAGTATAGGCGGAGCTGGAGGTGCATTGCGGGGTCTACCCCAATTCCATATAGGGGATCGGGTGTTTCGACGTGACATGATTCCTATGAAGGAATCTGATTAGTGCACATGTATGAACAAGGTTGCATGTATTTGGAACACATGTATGTATGTATAGTGGGTCCCACACGTATATGACAGTCAACATTAGGGTTAAGGCATTCATAAGTGGGGTCTACACATATTAGGATCTGATCGCGCACATATCCCAAAGAGGCACACCATTAAAGGAACCAAATGAAATCTTAGAATTGAAAAATAACATGATTTTTTTTCCAAAAGAGTCCATCGGAAACAGGGAATCATACCGCCAGAATATGGTTTAATCCACCAAAAATATCAGTGGTATTTTCGGTGGGAAAAAATCAAATTTCTACTTCACCGGAAACAGGCACTGGAAGCATGCCCAGTGTTTCCGGTGAGCTGTTTTCGGTGGCACCAAAACGGCCATAAATAGGCTCGGGTCTTGGCTTCTTTACACAAAACCCTATTTTCTCTTGTGAGAAAGGTGTGGAAATGGCCAAGGAGGATTTTTCTACCCATTCCCTACCTTCCTCTTGCTATTTCATGATCAATCAGCACCGCATTCGCACCAAAGGTATGTTCCTCCTCTCTGTAACCTAATTTTGTGATCATTCTTCTCTGTGAGCTTTACATTCAGCCATTGAATCTGGTTTCTTATCCTAAATCCTTAGGAATCGCCTTGCAACAATGTTTGGATGTCGTGTACGTACCCAATGTGCTCTTATACAAGAGGAGTAAGATGTCCCTGAGCAGTTCGACCCCATTCTATTCCGCTTTGTGGCTGAGCGAGACCGTTGGGAACTTTTCAAGCACCACAATGTGGACCCAAGAATCTATATGAGGACCAATGCTTTCGTGCATTCCATCTCCATCAACGGTTTGATGAGGTTGGGTGGTACCGTATCTTAAAACCTAATAAGTACTACTACCCCACACTAGTCAGGCAGTTCTACTCCAACTTGCAGTGTGTGATCCGAGGTACCAAAGAGATGCGGATCACCTCTATATGAGCAGGGTGGAGATCTCCTTTGACATGGGGCAGTTGGCCAATATTCGATGGTCGACAATGTCGGTGACCTAGTGTACTACCCTCCTCGGACTCGGCATATGAATTTGAGTCCGATACCTTTGGAGAACAATGACATGCTAACTAAGGAAGCCAAGGGATGGAACCGTTCAATTAACTATTTTGCTACTCCAAGGTTATCGCCATACGATTCAACTAAATGTCCTCCCCACATGTGAACATTATGATGAGGTATCGCCTGCAAGCCTATGTGACATCTGCATGTACATAGGGGCCGAGATATGTCTCCTTATCTCCTTATGTGGACCATGGTACTTGGTCCGAAGGATTGGATTATCGATCGAAGCCTATGCTATGGAAGAATACTCACGACATCTTCTGCGCTTTAGGGTGGACTTAGAGGAAGAGGCTCGATTGGGTGAAGAGTCACAGACTTCAACTAAGACTCTCTAAGGAAGATGACCATAGATCGAGGGCGATGCTTATTCGAGGAGAGGTACAGACCTATGAGGTAGAGGGTGGCGATCTTTGGTAATGTCGATGGCGATGCGGTGATGTTGGTGGAGAGTCTTTGGTAGTGCGGAGGAGAAGCTACTAGGGTTGGTGGGGCTCCACCACTTGATCCGAGCTATGGGTTCTATGGCTGCTTCTACTTCTCGGGGCACTAGGGTGCAAGGCCTTACTCTCTCAATGATGTTATGGCCCACCTAGCGCACGACATCTCCGATGAGGAGTATAGATGGCCATATACTGAGATAGGCGGACCTATTGTCTTATGGAAAATAGAGTGGCCTCCCAGGAACAGATTCAGGCGATGGTCTTCCATCTTGGTATCAGTGCCTCCTCCGAGGCATGGTCGAACCGGGCTGAGCCAAGGGCGAACTAGCGCGTAGTGGCAAAGCAGCAAGAGTAGTGGCATATTTGCCACTATAGCTTTAAGTTTCCCTTTTATGTTTTTATTTGAGTTTGATGTTTTAGGATTAGTTTACATTCTATCATTTGCTTCAGTTTTTAATTTCCTAGACTTAGGCTTGTTAGGATTTCACCTTTCGTGCTTCATTTTTCTTATGAAAGTATAAGTTGTGTATTCAAATTCTCTATTATAATGAAACGACTTTAACACCTATACTTGTCTCCTAATTGTTTTAAATTTCTATTATTGTTTTCTTAAGATTTTGTTTAATCTTAATTTCCCCAAAATCATGCATTGGCGAGATTGTGAGTTAAGGAGCATTGCTCTCGATACCATAGCTATCATACCCCTCCTAGCGGACCCAACTTACCATTTGGAATATCGTGATGTGAGTAAGACACGTACTGTCTTTCCAATCTAGGGATCTCGATAGTAGTACCTTAACATTTCACAATCTCATCACAAACCAACAAAAGGGTCAGTATGAAAATTATAAGTAAAAGGGGGAAACATCTAATGGTAACATAAAAAAAGATTTTTAAATTACATTCATCCATGACATATAATATAATCTCAAGAAAATATACAATCCATAACTATATCCAAAATATCTAAATATGATGTACAATCTCACGGTGCGATGAACAGGGCAACCCGATTTTTATCATGCTCCTTTTACCCTCCCAGTCACTCACACCATTCTCTAACCCGGGAAAATCTTGGGGCATCCCCATTAAAACCCTTTTTTTCATCATCTAAAAAGGGGGGTATAGGAGGGTGAGCTTTTCAACTTCCCTTTGTGAGGGGTGGGATCAAGCACATCCAAGCAAGTCAATAGCGAATAATTTATGATGCATGATTTGAAAATTAAACACATAGTCCATGATGTTGATACAGTTCATTTGTTTATTATCCACCTAACAATATAAACTAAATCGTAAATGCTACTCGGTGCATTAAGGGATCTCATCTCGAAAAGACATATTCCAAAAGATACAAAGCCTAGCCATGATTAGAAGCCTACCGATCCTCGTATTTTCCATGGGTCACCCACAAACCCGATAACCCTCACTTAGCATCCACCTTGGGAACACATCGCCCCGAGGTTCCTACCTCGGGAACAATCCCTTTTACCAGGGGTGGGACTTGAAAAGGGATATCAAATATACCACAATGGTTTATCCAACACCTCAACCCGCTTTTGGGAAAAGGGGTGCGTAGCATGGGGAGTGATACATAACTATATATATACAAATACCTTCATAATGATATAGTTAGTATGGATTACACGATCCCGGCGACCTCGGCCATAAAGTGTAATCCATCCCCAAATGGACCCCGGTACATGATACTAGAGACCTTGGCTACAAAGTGAAACCCCGAGACCGCTTACCTAATCTACATACATATCACAGTTGAATATGGACTCAAACAGAAGACCTCGGTCAAAAAGCGTATCGATTTCCAAATGCAGCACAGGGTCCCCGATACCAGGAGACCTTGGCCAAAATGAAACCCCCGACTACAACTAACTCTAATGCACATAATCAATGCATGAATGCAACAAAAAGGACAATCACGGCACCGGTACCACCCCCCAAACCGAATCCCGTCATACTTTTCCATACAATTCATATCAAAATCATAAAATGACAATGTGCATATCATAACCGTATTTGAATAATTACAATTAAACATATAATTCTAAACATGTGAGCAATTTAATGATAATAAACATTTTAGAAATAAACATAGTCCATTCCTCACCTTATTGATCTCGATTTATTTTAGGGTTCAAGTAAGGCCCGATCAATACAATCAATTTACTAAAATCGTGTGCATCTCTTAGACACAAAAATTGTACATGATGCGTCGGGAAAATCAGAAGAAACCTACAAGTCACCCCAAAAAAGTACAAACATTGTCTCCCAATGATAGTAATATCACGGGAAACAGGGCATTTCCCGGAAATATGGAAATTTTTTGGATGACGAGGCACATAAGGCCCATGCCCACGAAAAAATGCCACAAAAAAAGACCTAGTGGATCCGATGGGCTATTTCCCTTGGGGGTTTAGTCTCCAACTAATTTGGGGCTTTTCAACTCTGGCCCCATTGCAAGTTTGTTCCCAAAGGGGTTTTGGGGATGTTTCTAGCATAATTCTAAGCCAAGAAAATTCCAATTCCACCAATCCATTTGAGAGATATGTCAATCCAACGATCGAAACCCTAGTTGGTCTTTTGGCATTACATGTTGCCGAACTCCGGGCTTGGTTTGAGCTCGGCAACAACGGAAAGGGTTTGAACACTCATCCTAATACCTTAAAATGGTGTGTACACCAAGATTCCATCCATACCTATCTTTGTCGAGGTCAAAATGAAAAAAGAGTGGTATGGGAGGGTTTTACCTCGTGCGATTACGGCAACAAAGGGGCCCAAGGCACCAAAATAGGCCTCTAATCCCTTCCTCTTCCCTTTTTCTTCCCTTTCCCCTCCTCTTTCTCTCTATCCTACATTGGGCACAAGGGGAGAAATGAATCCTATTTCCCAACTTATAACTTAAGTGGGACTTAGGGTTTATTTGGTTTTGGGAAATCTTTTGAACCAAAAGTTAAAATGAAATTTGGGGGCACGAGGACCCACATTTCGGTCCATAAGGTGTCCACATCAAGAGGAAGGTGTGGGGGATGATTTGGAATCACCCGAACCTTTTCGATGCTAGTGGGGGGAAACCCTTTAGGAACCTCTCCCCTATCAACCCATAAAAAAGGCATGATTCAGGCCTAGACTATTTTCGGTGGCTTGTTTCGATGGTGAAGACTGCTATCCATGGTTGGCCTTGCATGGGTGGTTGCCCTAGGACATACTCAAAGGGCCCTTTTTACAATTATGATGTGCCAAAAAACAAATGTGGGAGTGGGGCACTTTTGGGGATTAGAAGGTATGAATTCCCTCCGTTAGATAGGCACACAATGCGAATATATGGGGGCATCTCTACCCTTTGGCAATGCACAACCATGAGCCAAAATTCGATCGTCTGATCTTGATCCAGGGCCTCATAAAATTTCAAATTAGAGGTTAGGGCATGAGTGTAACAATATATACTCACAATTCCATTTTATGGTGCTGGTTACACCTCACCTCATGGTTTGCCCATTTTAAGTAGGCTTCTTGGTTTTAAGGGTTTGTGTTCTGGGGTTGATTTATGCATAAACCCTGCCCCACTAATTAGTTTAGGAATGATGCAATTAGTCACTTAGGTTACATAGATTTTATAGGTTTGGTCATTTTCCCCCAAATTTTGGATTTTTGGGGTTTCTCAATTTGGGGAAAATAGGTTAAGGTTTAAAGCATTGGATCTCTAAACCCAATTGTAAACACCTCAATCTAGTAATCTAGGTATCTTACATCATTTTCTCCCAAAATTTTAGTTGAATTAGGGTGGTAGATCATAAGGGTTTAGTTATTTTCTCCAATTTAGTGTTTAGGTTACCCGGGGGAGAAATTCGGTTGGGGTTCCATGGGGTCCTTAAACCCAAATTTACCACCTAAATCCTAGTCTAGGTCTCATTTACCAATTCCCCAACTTACAGTTGAGTTTAGGGTGGTAGATCATGGGGGGGGGTCAAATTCCCAAATTTGGGGGTTTTGGTTACCCAATTTTGGGATAATTGATTAAGACTTCATGCTTTGCTCTCCAATTATGTTTGTGGTCATTCCAATCCCATATCCTAGGTGCATTACATCGTTTTCCCCAAAATTTTAGCTAAGTTAGGGGGGTAGATTCTAGAGGATTTGGCCAAACCCCAAAAATTT
>CM040961.1:38334002-38691471 GCA_022985045.1 Macadamia tetraphylla
CCAAATGCCTAAATATAAATTTGACATGCAAAGTAAAGGAACTTACAGGTTGATAGGTAGCATCACTATTAGTTGTTAACTGAACCTACAATTTATGAAATGCATCACAATTTTCAGTAGAGAGAGAGAGAGAGAGAGAGAGAAGAAATTTGAACTAACACTTGAAACTTGCACGACCAAAACAAAGGCAAGAAGAAGGACAAAGGCAGTAGGCAATCCAAAAAAACAAGCCATATCTCTCAGTCTATACTTAAAAGTGGGGACAAGAAGAAGCGCTTTAAGCACAATGGTGTAACCTGGTGCTTGTTATATGGTTGGTGAGATAGCCATAAAAGGGAAAAGATCTCCACCTGTCCAAAAGAGAAAATATCTCCAAGGATCCCTACCCAAGATTCACATAAGAAAGTCTGATATATGCCAATATGAATTTTCCAAATAAAAACTTTTACAACTAATTGTTTGAATATCCTTAGAAGAAATGTTAGTGTCAAGATAAGAATTGAATCTAGCGTGAATTTTCCAAATAAATATTTTACAACTAATGGTTTGAATACTCCTAGCAAAAATATTACTGTCAAGATAATAATTGAATCTAATAAATAGTCCCCTTAGTCATGTCATATGGAAGGGTGATGAGGAAATTCTGATTGTTTCATAAGGCTATGTTTGGTAGCCAAGAAAAGAAAAGAAAGAAAAGAAAAAGTACAATTTTTGTACTTTTTTCCTTGGGTTATGAATTTTTCTTTGCACTTGGTATGTCTTCACCCATGAGAAGATTCCCCTTTTCAAATTCAAAATTTTCCTTGGGAATCGTGAAATTTTCTTTTGTTCACTCAAAAATTTTCTTACCAAAAACACAAGAAAACATGAGAAAATATGAAAACATAATAAGACAAAAAATTAATGATTACACAATGATTTCCTATGTATCTATCTCTCTCTTAAAATTCAAATTTTTTTGAATTTTTTTCTTTTCTTTTTTTTTCTTCTCTTGGTAACCAAACATACATACTCTTTTTATTTTCTCACTATTTCTTCTCTATTCTTCTCTTTTCTTTTCTTTTCTAGATTCTTTTTTCTTTTCTTTTCTTCTCTTGGCTATCAAACATAGCCTTAGGCTATGTTTGGATTTGTGCCCACATGTTAATTTTTCATATCAAAATTCAATTATACATCTCCCATCATATTGATATTTTCCATGGTATATTTTAGCTATTCATTTCTTTTTAAATGTCTTTCAAAACTTTATTTTTCCACTTGCCCAACTACACGTCCAAACAAGTAGCCCAATATTTGATCAATTTCATTCTTAGATAAGGATGACTATGTGTTATCCCGATACAATACCAACCATTTTTCTTGGGTTAAGGATGATCCACGTATTCCTTTAAAGCTCAAAGGAAAGTTTTATAGGACTTTGTTTGACCGGCTATGATGTATGAAGTGAAATGTTGGGCAGTCAAGAAGTGTCATATTGTGAAGCTTTGCATAACAGAGATGAAGATGTTAAGATGGATGTGTAAAAAAACTAGGAAGGATAAAATCAATAATGAAAGTATTAGAGTTGATCTAATAGTCGCTCCAATCAATGACAAGCTTCAAGAAAGTCGTTTGAGATGGTATGGTCAAATTCAACGAAGACATAGAGATGCCCCAGTAGGGATTAGTGATATGCTGCCGATTGATAGAGCAAAAAGAACTAGAGGCATACCTAAAATGACCATCGGAGAAGTTGTGAGAAATGGCATACATAGTTTGTCTCTTATACTAAGTATGACCTTAGATAGAGCCTATTGAGAGTAAGGATCCAAGTTACCAATCCCATTTAGCGGATACTCTCCTGACTTACTGGGTTGTGCTTCTTTCTCTTACTCCTCTTTCATTTGTCCTTCTCGTCGATTTTGATTTTCACTTCTCCTTTCATTCCCCCCTTTCAATTATGCATCCCTTCATTCGCCCTTTCTCTGTTTAGATCACAGTTTTTCCTACTTGGTTTTGTGAGATCCATGTAGTCGACCCCATTAAGTTAGGATAAAGATTAGTTTGTTATTATTGTAAGATTGTCACATGGTGTACCATATCACATTGTCCCAATTCTAAATCATTACATATCCTCTTTTGTAGAACTGAATGGATAGAGGAAATTAAACCAATCCCTTTTGAATAGTTCATTCACCAAATACAATTAGTTGTGTCGTATCTTGTCTGTTAAGATCTATTCCTTACATGATACATGAAATTGGTTTGGTTTATGACATCAAGGATTGCCCTTACCAAGGAGCATCTTATATACCTCTCACCTTGTCTGCACAGACATGTGGTTAAGAGAAATGGGGATGCATCCTCTTAATATACTCGACGATATGAGGATTAAGGGTTGCTGGGTGCCCGTGTGATGAGCATGTGATATAGTGTATGCGGATACATAATGCAGGTTAGTGCAAACAATCTAATTCAAAATAGTGTACACGAAATTAACAAAGGCCCACAAAAATCAACGTACCTAATTTTGGTTTGGTGAAGTTTACCAATTATTCCCAGTACAATTGCCACTCTAATGATTGGATGGTTTGGACTTCCTGGGCCATCAAACCAAACTAGGGTTCAAAGATCTTAATAACAGAAAATCACCACCTAGATAAAGGTCTATTTTCCACATAAAACAAAGAAATTAACACTTCCATAATCTACCAACGAAGGGAACTACGCAACGATCACCTTGGCAGCACTAACAGTAACCACCTAGAAGACATCGTTCCCCGCAACCTGAGTTTCAAAACCTTAGCCTCACACTGAGAGAGAGAGAGAGAGAGAGAGAGAGAGAGAGAGAGAGAATGGAGAAATCGTAGGAAGCAGGTAGCCTTGTGTGGATGATCCCCTCTCCTCCATAACGTGTTATATTTATAAAATTATGTTGTCGTAGAAAAACCCTTAGCTACTGAAACTGGGCAGAATGTAAGATCCCATTGAAAAATCTATGTCCCCCAAAGTAGTAGTTAATTACCATCTATCCCCTTAGCCTTGTTTTTACTGCATCCCAAGGTTCCAATTACAAATATTCTCAAATAAGGACACTTAAAGTAGACATAAGAAAACATAATTCTTATGTCCCCCAAAGTAGTAGTTAATTACCATCTATCCCCTCGTCTTTACAATATTACATAAGGGTTTAGGTAGGTTACAAAAGTGTTGTAACCTGCTTTTAATTACTTAATATGCCCATACTATGAAAGAGATGATTGGTCCAAAAGGATTGAAAAAGTAATTTACAGGTCTATATTCCTAATGAAAACTGAAAAGCTACTGCATCACTGTTTATGACAAAATGTTTAAAAGAAGGATAAAAATGAAATTTCAGAGACACATCACCACGTTTTAAAAGACTTGGAATCTCAATTCCTCTTCCCTTGAAAGTCCAACTTGGGATTGAATCTTACCAAAAAAGAAAACTTGGGTTTCAAAAAAAATTTAAACTTAAACTAACTGTTGAATCTATTGTTTTTGAGTAAAGGTGTCTATTTCCGGTCCGAGCGGGTTGGATTGATTAAGAAAAACGAAACTAACCCTCATCGATTTGAGTTCTTATCTAACCGGTAGAAATTCGAATCGTACAAGATCAATCGAATCGAAACTATAGAAAGAAAACCTTATAAAAACTAGAAAAAACTTACAGCGAGAACATGTTATTGATAAGAAGACATTATGTCAACCCAATAAAACCACACTGATTTGGACTGAAATTGAACTTTTTATTTCTATTTGGTCTAATACTAGACAGAATCTAGATCAATTTGATCAAAATCTAATCAACCCGACTAATTGACAATGGATAATCAAAAATGGTCGGAATCAATCACAAAAGCCCTATAATTGATCATTCCTAAACAACTTGAATAGGGATTGCTACGGTCAATTCAACCAATGATTTTAGACTCGAAACTGATGGTAGAAATGTTATCTCTAGTGATTCCAATTCTGAAATAACTATTCTAGAAACACCTAAGTTGGATAGTTCACAACCAGTTCCAATACAAATTGGCTAATACCAAGATTTTAACTCAAACTCCAAAGAGTGAATTGATCCCTATTGATTTTGGTCCAGATCCGATCCAAATCAATCAGAATCAATCCCATAAATGCCTCAAATTCTGAAAACCAACAATACTAAAAATCTTAGATTTGGCTGTTCTATAATGATCAAGATTAGGATTGATCCAAATTGGCCAAATCGACCAAGGATTTTAAATTAGAATCTGACATCGAACCAGTCCTTAAAGATTTTGATTCAAATAAAATCGAAATTGGACCCAAAAATCCTAGAATAGGCACTCAAATCTTAAAACCCACAATCCAATCCAAAAAACCCTAGGATCGATTTGAAACACGAAATTGAGATCAAATCAATAGTTGCCAATATCAATCTAAATCCAAATCAAATTGAAATTGACCAGAATCAACCCCAAAACCCCTTAAAATCAACTTATAAAATATAATATAATTACAAAATTCCACTTGTCATCATTACGATAGTACCAAACCTACAATATTGCCACTTGTCATCTTCCTAGATTTTAACTTTCCTGAAAACACTAGTATGTTTAATACAATTGATTTTTTCGAAGAAAATGTGAAACCATCCATAATTAATAAATTGTAAGCAATTTTTTTTTATATAAAATTTAAGACTTTATAGCTTCTATTTTTCTGACTTCAAAACTAATATTGGATAAATAATATTATTTTTTAATCTAATTTTGTCTTTTTCTTTTTATAATTTGAGATATTTTTGTCTATCTTCTCATTTTTATGATGCTATCCACATGACAATTGTTATTCGCACTTATTTTTCCATGATTGCCTTAACTGACTTTTATATGAACATTTTAACTAAAAGGTCATTGTGGATTCGAACCACCATCCCCTTGGAACATGTTTGAGACATGCTCATCATATTCCAAGTGCTCTACCAATTTGTGCTAAAGACCAATAAAAAGAGTTTAGTATTTACAAGTAACCATAAGAACTTACCACAAAACTTGCTTTCCAAGGAGTACGCAATGGCAATTTTTTTTTTTTTTTTTCCTTTGGGTTGGTTTGGGGTTGGGGGTTTCTCATGAACTTACATTCTTAGAAAACAGCTCTAGTGTAACTTCAAGCAGGAAAAAAAATTGATCATAAATTCTAAACCATTATCCATGCATTGATATCATTGCAGTTTTTCTTGCATAACCATAGTATAGTCTAGCATAATTCACTTAAATGTTCTTCCAAAAAGTTTTTCTCCAGATTAATTTTTTTTTTTAACATTCATGTGTACATACAGTATCCAAAAAACACAGCAAATACAATAGAAGGCATCGACAAACTTCTCAACTCAGCTAGTTGTAGGAAGATCTGAGCTAAGCTTAGTCCTTGAAATTACATGGACTATCTTTCTTTTCCAACATAAGCAAAGATTCCTCTGTTTCAGATTTTTAATCAATGAAATGTTGAAAATTCCTTCATAGTTTCATATGACCACTAATGATTCAAAAGCTTGCATCCAATGATGAGAGAGCATATAAGGTTGATCATCCCAGTGGCCATTTAAGCACCCCGTAGAACAACCATTCCTTGCTTTTGGGACTAGACCTCTTAAAAAAAAACAAAAAAAAAAAAAAAAACAAAAACTTTATCACTATGGCTGCTCTTTAACCAAATCTACCACAGTATAATACCCAAAACTCATCATAATTGTTGCTAATGATGAAGATTCATTCCAACTAGCCAAGATAATCTCAAGTTCATCCCTTTTTTCCCTAACATGTCTCATTTACATTATGAAGTCACTAAAGATAATGGCCAATTCCAAGGACTAACAAATCCTATTGATGGCTAAAGAAAGGCTAGTGACAAGGACGGTTGTGGGGTTATTGGTGACTAATGTGGATTAAGGTATTCCACATAGCATTTGCAGTGAAATTTTTACAAGAAACATACAAAAACATAAGTGTCAAGACTATCAGTGTCCACATTAGACAAAGTGTCTACAAGAACCATAAGATATTCAATTTTGATGACTAGTAAGAGTTCAATCCCCCTTAATCAACTGTCTCTGGGAGCCTACTTGCTTATTGAGCACCGTTCTAGTCAGCCCCAGGGTTTCAAATATTAATTCGAACTACTCAAGTTAATATCTAGAAGCTAGGCACAGAACTAACATACATAAAGAGACATGTAGAACAGATCAGTTAAATTAGAGAACTAGCTCTCCACAAGCATAGGACCAATAGACACTACCATGTAAGTGAACTACACTAATATTCATTTTGTAGAGTTCACTCTCAGCTCAAGTACCATTACAAATTTACAATAGTGAATGGAAAAAGCTAAATTCAAAGGATGATATCATAGGGTTTCAAATCATAGTATCACACTAATCATAGTTTCACATGAGAGAGGATTTTTATTATTGTTTATGCTTGTTTTGAATAGAAGCTCGATCTCTACAATTCCTTGCTCTCTTTTTATCCAAATCTGAGCAAACTCAACTGGTCCTCTTGTATCAATTGATGCTATCAATCCAACAAGGCTCAGTTTGATGTTGTAAGAAGAGGAGGGTGGCTTCTTGCTAAAGCTATCTACTGTAGATAGGTAATGAAGTTGACATCTGTTCATGAATTGTTTAACTATCTATTGTCTGTAATGAAGACATCAACCTAGTTGTTACTAGCAGAAAGAAGCAATATATCCATCTCTCTCTCTCTCTCTCTAATCCATGCTTTGGGGGGGGGGATTGTCATCCTATTTGCATGGATCACCCAATTACATAGATCAAAAGGATATCAAAGACTACTAGACAAAATGAAAAAACACAGAGATAATTCTCATGCCTTAACAGCTTTTCAGATACATTTCATAGTAACACATGTATATATTATCATCATCACAATCTAAGGCTTGTCCAGACCATTTCAATCTAATGAGGAACTACAGAGAATACTCTACTCCAATGCACAAAAGTGGTTGAATTTGACTGAAAAACAGAACGTCATCTGATCCATTTGTAATTAACTAGATGGACTTAAGATCTCATTTTACCAGTGTTGGGTGATAGGGTGGCAAAAAAATATTAGGCTTTAACAAGTTGGATCTTTATACAATAAAATGTTAAATATACATCACATGACAAAAAATGCGGAGCAGTAAAAATATGAAGACACCAATGTAAAAGAAGAGAACCAAAATACAAGCCAGTTTCTAATTAGTAAGATTTCAGGAAAAACTACATTGTGCGATGTCCTTATGTTTCGTAGCCCTTGCTTTCCCTATTAACTTCTTCACTTTGTTTCTATTAATTATTTACACCTTTTGAAATCCTTGTCCTTTTTTGTCCTTTGTTAAGCTCTAAAAATGGATTTCTTAGCCTTAATTGCTGTTTGAACTTCGTCACCCCATCGCGCTCCCTTGATGTGGTAGAACACTCAATCAAAAGACAGAAGGGATTGGGTAGTTGGATTGATCTGTGGGGTAGTGGATTGGGGAACAAGTAACTCACTCAGAAACAAAATTAAAAACAAAGAGGTTTTGAGAGATCAAAGTTACCTATCAAGGGAGGATTGGACTATAGAAAATTTCAAGGCCTAAAGAACAATAATAGAGCAATAGAAAACCACGAACATAAGCAAGGAAGATCCACCCGGGCTTCTCACTGCAAGGTGTTAGCTAGATCAAACACCAATCTCATTATCTTGATCAAACACAAGAAAACTTCATTGAAGAAGTTAGTAACAAGAGCAGCAAGTTATTTATCAAAATCGTGACTTCAATAGAAGTCCGTGCGTGGTTTTATAATAGAGAAGGGGCAAGTCCTCCAATTAGGAAGGTTTCAAAACAGTAACTCCCAATCGGTTGCATATTACAAGAAGAATCTAAAAATAGAAACAACTAAAAAGGAAACTAGTTGCTTGTCTTCTAAGAATAAGACAACAACTATTACAACTTATATTTACCCGTCGATTTGACCAACTGAACTGAAAAAACAAAACATAAAAATAAATAGCAAGAACTGACAAATAGGTGGACATTTTTTTTTTTGGGGGGGGGTGAATTCTTCAGTTTATAACAATAGGTGGACATTAAATAGAACTAGTAACTGTATGAACAGTAAAAATATGAACAACACATATATGAAACAATCAATATACATTTAACAAATATATATGAACAGAGAACAAAAGAGCAAAATATAGGTCAAATGACAAATAGATAAACAGTAAATGGATGAACCAGCTAATAGATGAAGTAAATAAATCGAACATCAAATAGCAGCAAGAAATCATAAAGGAGAACAAGGAATTCCCCCTTCTGCCAAAGAAGAATGAGGAATTGGGATCAGAAAATTTCTTAACTTTGCAATTGAACAAAGGGAAATGTTACCTTAGTTGAGCTTCTACAGGACAACATTACCTTGCAATGTTTGGAAACCAATACAACTAAAACTCTCGAAACTCATTGTGTATTAATTTAGGAAGTTATGCTAGACATTTCAAACTTCATTTAGTGTTCAGAAGGCCTAAATTAACTCTCACCAGGTAGGAAAAGTGAGATCTATTTAAATGATCATAAGCTATCAGTTGGTGCTAATCATATAAATTTCCCATTCAATGCTTTTCCACTTTTCACTGAAAATTAATTTGATTTACTGGAGGTGGTTTTGGGGGAAAGATGGAGGGACTAAATTTCTTCAAATTGGCAACTCCATTCACATTAATAAAGAAACGAAACCCGATGAAAACTGGATGATACCCCCAAGACAAAGTACGTCTGCTAATTTGCACCTTCTTACTTCATGCTCTATTTTTCTACTAAGCATTGCTCCCCCCCCCCCCCCCTTCTCTTCTTTGAATTAACTCAAAATATAATATCAGGACAATGCCCCACATAATTCACACTTATGCAGGTAAGATCCTATCAAATAGGAACAAAATACAAATCCAAGAGCCATAATATACTTCATTTGTCCAATTACTGGAGCTAATAAGGCGAAGGGTAGCCAAAAAAGAAAATTTCTTAAATAGAAGAAATATCTCAGGAAAAAGAGGAATCATCCACTCTAACTGCTTCAGAGACTTTAGATCCATTTGTTCATTAAAAAATTGCGATTAATGACCAAAAACTCAGAGACGGAAAAGAAACAAAATGAAATTCAGCAAACAAACCCCTAGTTGTCCTCGTAGAGAAGAAGAAATGGAAAAGTATCCACATAAAACCTAGAGGTCCAATCATTACAGCTTAAATCTCATATAAAGCAACAAAGAAACACAGATCCAACTTACCGTATAAAAGAATCTCCATTTGTGGAGTTTACATTCTCGGTTTGATTAGAAACAAAGTGATACAGCCAAATCATACGGCTCAGTAGGGTGAGGACACACGTCGCCCACCGGGACACGTGTCGCCCGCCAGTTAGGGAGTACGAAGACTCTATCACGCTCTGTCACATCGTTTGCATGAGGGGAATATTCCCCACAAGGAGGACAGAGGTATTGGAGCGGGACGGGGAGAGAGAGGAAGGGGGACCCCAGAAGGCAAGAGGAAACCCTAGGCCCGAGGAACCTTATAAGAGGGCCCGAGAAGAAGGAAGGAGGTAAGCATTCATACCCTCACCATTACTCCCTTATTGAAAAACTGTGCGGCAGACCCTAACTTGAGCGTCGGAGGACTAACCCCGGACAAAGCTCCGGGCCTCTGGCGTCTGTGCTTGTGCAGGACCAACTCGTGGGGTTTTTTGGCAGCAACAGATTGGCGCCGTCTGTGGGAACGACAGTAATGGTGGAGAGAACCTACAATCGTAAGAAGACAAGAGCAGCGTCGAATATGAATATGGGGGAGGAGGAACCTTCAGGGGGGCTTCCTCCCTCGGCTGAGATAGGAGGAGAAAGGGGCAATGATGACCGGGAAGTGTCCATAAGGTACCCGCGCTCAGGCGGATATTCATTACGCGAAGGTAGTGATCCTCCGCCCCCTCCCGAAGTGCAAGAATACGTGACGAGGGAGCAATTCCAAGCCCTCCAGAACAAGTATGACCGGATGGTCGAGACGATGAAGGAGGTCTCCGAAGCTGTCTCTCAGAGGACCAGCGGAGCACCGTCAGGCCCCCACATCCAGCCTGAGAGGGCTCGAGACAAGGACCGGAGCAGTACAAGATCTATAAGATCCGGTCATAACCTTCGAAACCGAGCAGTGAGGGAAAGTCCCGCACCCCGAGGTAGGACGCAGCGTGCCGCTAGAGATCCACATGGGGATCCGCACCGAGGAGACAATGAGAGGCACGAGGACTCGGGGTTGAGGTGGATGATCCTGGAACTGAAAGACGAGATCAAGAAGGTGGCGTAAAATCGACGGAACCCGCGAGCGCACCTCACTAATGACACGGCTCTAGCTGATGAGGTCATAAGGGATCCGCCCCGATCGGCTTTCGCCTACCCAAGTATGACACTTATGACGGGTCTGGGGACCCCGTCGATCATCTGGAAGGCTTCAAGGTCGCCATGTAGTTCCATCGAGTCTCGGAAAATATTATGTGTCGCGCCCTACCATTAACATTCAGAGGAGCGGCGAGGCTATGGTACAACCGTCTGCTGACGAAGTCGATCCATAGCTTCAGCGATCTAGGCTACTTCTTCGTGAAAGGATTCTCCAGTAGCCAACCCCTTCAGAAGACCACGTTGAACTTGACCAACGTCAAGCAACATGAAGGAGAATCACTGCGAAACTACATGAAGCGCTTCCAACAAGAGAAGGTCACGATCAGAGGTCTGGACCCAAAAGAGGAGTTCACAGCCCTGCTAGGAGGCGTCAAGGATAAGGAGCTGAAAAGGTCTTTGGCGAAGCATACACCGAGGAACCTGGCCGAGTTGAGAGCTCGGTGCGATAAGTACATCCAGATGGAAGAAACCCTTCAAGCCGATGGAGCAGAACCAAGCCTCATACAAGAGTAGCAAGCACACTCGCATTTTGCAATTTTTGCTCTTACGCACTTTTAAGTTGTAATTCATCATCCTAAACTCTAGAGGATCTTATTCATGGAAAATATGAAAGCTGGTTTACGGCAATTGAGAAGAACTCTCCTGTTTGGTGACCTTAACTCTGCCAAATGAATACAGACGAAGGTCCTCCTCTCGGTTGGGAGTTCGGCCAAAGCCGAACGGACCTGACCGAAGGTCCCCTCTCGGTTGGGAGTTTGGCCAAAGCCGAACGGACTTGACCGAAGGTCCTCACCTCGGTTGGGAGTTTGGCCAAAGCCGAACGGACCTGACCGAAGGTCCACACCTTGGTCGGGGGTCTGCCAGAGCCGAACAGACCTGTCTGAAGGTCCTCACCTCGGTTGGGAGTTCGGCCAAAGCTGAACGGACCTGACCGAAGGTCCTTACCTCGGACGGTGCTCAGGCAAGGCCGAATCGAGCTGACCGAAGGTGCTTGCCTCGGTCGGAGTCTCGGACAAGGCCGAGCCAAACTGACCGATGGTCCTTACCTCGGATTGGGAGTTCGCCAAAGCCGAACAGACCTGACCGAAGGTCTTCACCTCGGTTGGGAGTTCGGCCAAAGCCGAACGGACCTGACCGAAGGTCCTCCTCTCGGTTAGGAGTTTGGCCAAAGCCGAACGGACCTGACCGAAGGTCCTCCTCTCGGTTGGGAGTTCGGCCAAAGCCGAACAGACCTAACCGAAGGTCCCCCTCTCAGTTGGGAGTTTGGCCAAAGCCGAACGGACTTGACCGAAGGTCCTCACCTTGGTCGGGGGTCGGCCAAAGCCGAATGGACCTGGCCGAAGGTCCTCACCTTGGTTGGGAGTTCGCCAAAGCTGAACGGACTGATCAAGGTCCTTACTGACGGTGTCGGCTAAGGCTGCCGAATCGATCGAAGGACCTTGCCTCGGTCGGGGGCTCAAGCTAAGGCCGAGCCGAGCTGACCGAAGGTGCTTGCCTCGGTCGGGGTCTCGGATAAGGCCGAGCCGAACTGACCGAAGGTCCTTTCCTCAGTCGGGTGCTCAGGCTAAGGCCGAGCCGATCTGACCGAAGGTCCTTACCTCAGACGATGCTCAGGCTAAGGCCGAGCCGAACTGACCGAAGGTCTTCACATCGGCTGACTGAAGCTCTCGGTTGCAAGCAGAACTAAAGCCGAAGGAAGGAAAAAGAGGAAAAAATTACAATTACAAAAAATTTGGTTACTCCCACAGGAAGAGACTCCTAGCGGGAGTAAGGGGGCTCCTGAGACAGCCAAATCATACGGCTCAATAGGGTGAGGACACGCGTCGCCCACTGGGACACGTGTCGCCCACCAGTTAGGGAGTACGAAGACTCTATCACCTCACCGCGCTTGCATGAGGGAATATTCCCACAAGGAGGACAGAGGTATTGGAGCGGACGGGAGAGAGAGGAAGGGGACCCTGTAAGGCAAGAGGAAACCCTAGGCCCGAGGAACCTTATAAGAGGGCCCGAGAAGAAGGAAGGGGGTAAGCATTCATACCCTCACCATTACTCCCTTATTGAAAAACTGTGCGGCCGACCCTAACTTGAGCGTCGGAGGACTAACCCTGCATAAAGCTCCGGCCTCGTCGTCTGTGCTTGTGCAGGACCAACTCAGGGGTTTTTGACAGCAACACAAAGGAATAAAGACCTCGCGCTTCCATAGACTACAAAGGCACTGCCCTTGTTGATGAAACTCTCTCTAGCTTACTCGTGAATAGAAGCTTCAATGCAAAGAAAACGAATGAGGAGAAGAACAAGGAATTACCCCTTCCGCCAGAGAAGAATGCGGAATTCGCGGAAGGGGGAATTCAATCGGCCATCGCTCTACAAGGTGATTGGAAAAATTCCTCCAAAACCCAGAACTTCAAAACAGAGCAACGACAGCCAATCAACTTCTAGGGCAAGACAATCTTGATGAATAGGTGTGATTCTGTTGACCAACTTCTAGGGCAAAGAATGTAGTCTCAGAAGGTGTGATTCTATCAATTTAATTTCTTGCTCTTGGTCCCTATTGTAACTATGGCTGGCGGAAAGGGTAACAAAGGGTTCGATGGGAAAAGAGAGGGCAAGAAAGACTTCTGCTGGTCTTCTTTGATCCACCGCTCTACCGGAGAGTAAAGATAACAAACTTTAGTATGAACAGAGACCACCGCTACATAGATAATCTGGTCGCCAACTCGCATTTTTTTTTTGGATGAGATCATGGGTTTCGAAGGGGAGTTGAAGACTTGATTGGTCTAAGGGGTTCCGTGTCCATGTTAATGGCTGCAACTTTCAAAACAGTTCACGAAGAAGATGAAGGGGCAGTGAAAACTCGGGAAATTGAATCGCCTGATGGCCTGACATTGTTAACAACTTTATATGATTACCCATGACTACGACAGAGGTGGCTTACGTTTGGCAATTTAAAATTTTAAAGCTAAATGACGTATGTAACCCTATTTTGAATAGGTACATTATGATAGATATAAGGGTATTTAAAGGATAATAAATTAAGTTACAAATTCATTTGTAACCTAGTCGGTTACATTCAGACCTACCCATTGCATAATATATTTTTGGGTATGTTAATAAAAAGTAAAAACTATCACCTCCCAAGTTCATCCAATTTCTTATTTAAAGAATTTGGATGTTGATTGAGCTTGAAAAATATTTTCAAAACATTTATAATATAAGGGAAAAAGATTTGCATCACGTTCATGTGCAAATGAATTCGTACACCAATACACAAATGGTGGGACCCACATGCTTTCTCTCTCCTAACACCGCTATTTACAGGGTCGTCACTCATCACTTCCATTGGTTGCAATCTGCATATGAGGTCCTAGCAAACCCTCATGCATCACCCATAAATAAATATTAGTAAATATAATATTTTTCAGAAAACTTTTGTAAACAGTTTACAAAGGGTAATTTACAGCGCCACCCCCTGGAGAATGCCATTATTATAGGAACACTCCCTCTCTTTCACCAAATTAGACTCGCACTTTATCGCACCACCGTTAAGAAAGAATTTGAAATGACATTTTACCTTTAACTAAAACAAATAAACAATCGATTTTACCTTACCTCTCACGCAATACAGAGTACCATGGGGTTCACTTCTTCTCCTCATCGGCGGTTTAGCTTTTCTCCTCTCCTCTCTCTCTCTCTCTCTCTCTCCGACTTGGTTTCTAAATAAAAACCCAAATGCTTAGTCATGGATTTTCAATCTTCACAAAAAAATTCCTCCAGATCGAAATGGAAAAGGATCGAGTGATCACCGCTAATGTCACCGCCACTAACAGCATTGCAGATCCGACTGGAAGCAAACACGATTCCAAAGAAATGATAAGCTTTTATGTTACAATTTCAAGTTCGAAACAGAGTTGATCATCCCTAATATCCCGCAAGAATCTGCTTTTCTTCTCCTCTTAGATTTATTATTGTTTTCACAATTTCAACTTCGAGTGATCGATTTAAAGGTCAACTCTTGAAATGAAAATGGGGAAGGAAGCAAAACCAACGACAAGGGTGGGGAGAGCGATCAGATTTAAAGGTCTTCCCTTGACCTCGTTGCTAACTCTCATCGAACCGTTTCATCCATTTTTCTCTTTGAAAGAAACCAAAATCCATTTTCTTGAGTGATCGATTAAAGCCCACCACGATCCACTGGTTTCTTTCAAGATCGATTACCCGCCGTGATCGTTGATGTAGCTGCCACCGCGGTGCTCGATCCGAGAGAAAGGTACAAGAACATGGGATCTCGCCGCCGCCGCCGTGATCGTTGATGTAGCGCCACGCCGGTGCTCGATCCGAGAGAAAGGTACAAGAACATGGGATCTCGACGCCGACCCGCCATGATCGTTGATACTCCACCGGTGCCGGATCTCGGGAGAAAGGTACAATAACCATCGATTTGAAGATAGGCCTTATTAGATGGGCATTTTAGGTACTTCACATTTAGTAAGGGCATTTTGGTATTTAACATAAAAAACAGTAGCTGACATCAGCATATAAAATATATTCTTTAACGGTGACTGACGGTAGGGGGTCTGAGTCTAATTTGGTGAAAGAGAGGGGGTGTTCCTATAATACTGGCATTCTCCAGGGGGTGGTGCTGTAAATTACCCGTTTACAAAATATGCCACCAGGTTGGGATTTCGTCCAATTTTGAACATATAATCTCTCTTTAACTCCTTACCAGAGAAATGGAATATTTATTGGGCCTCTCTTATTTTCAATCAAACCCCATGAATCCAACACCCATTTGTATAGCCTGAAAGAGATCCACCATTGATATACTAAAATCCATAATACATAACTACTAATGAAAATCTTGTTTTCTTAACATCTGATAATAGCCCATTTAAGATTCTTATATGATCGACTTCAACTCTCTCTCTCTCTCTCTCATTGTTGAATCAACATTTCTAAGACCACATATTATGATGATCATATGAACAGAATTTTTAATTCTATCCCTAACCATAAACAACTCTTTAAGTTAAAACCTAAAAAAACAACCACCTATTAAATTAGTGTAAATCCCTTAATAGGGAAAAGGACTTGAAAGCCGAAAGGATGCAATGGCATCAGGAAAGCTAGCTTTTAATGACCGTTCAATTGAACAGTGGAGATCTAAGCCGTTCAACATTATAGTGTGGACACGGTAGTACGTATAAAGACATAAGGTAAAAAATATTAAAAAAACATTGTACTCTCTGTTGTGTCAGAAGTATAGCCGGAAGCAACAAACTTTGGGTTAGGCGACATACAATATTTGATGGAAGAAGAGAGATGAAAAAAACAAAAAGTTTGTCAAGAAGAAGATTGGGAAAGAAGGACTGCTCGGAGAAGAAGGGTGGGGAAAAAGGATTGGTCGGAGAAGAAGGTTCAAACCAAAGTCAGGTTGGGGATGGATTTTTAAAGTGCGAAGAAGTCAGAGAAGACTGACAACCCTCTGGTAATGTGAGATGTATTGCACCAGATGCCATTGCATCCTACCGGCTTTCCTGATGCCATTGTAGATGTATCTCAGTGGATTCACTTTTAGAATCTAATTGACTTAATGGGTCCCATCTCCCCGTCTCTCTCTCTCTCTCTCTCTTTTAATTCCATTTTAGAAAAAGGGTCTCAAGTCTCAACTCTTCAAGTTGCTTAAGTCTCCGAGTAGAAGTTGGTGGATTGCTCGTCAGGGTTCAGACTCGACGCCTATTATTATTTAAATTAAAATAGAGAAAAGGTCTGATGATTCATTATTTATGGATTCCCCTGATGCTTGTTTCCATATAGTAACTGATTGTTCTTTGATTTTTTTTTTTTTTGGCTAAAGATTCAGAATTTCATTAAAAAGAGAAAAAGAATTTACATGAAAAAATTTAAAACCTGAATTTTTTTCCCACCTTCGGCATTGCCATCAGCAAGGAAAAAAACTCAGGAGGGAAAATTAAAACCGAAATCTAGGCCTAGACTCGCATCATGAGCTACCTCATCCCAAATGTGCTTAGGAAGCTGGACATTTGTCTCGGATAATCCTGATTTTGTCGCATCCCGAGCCAAAAAATCAACTATGCTATTTGCCTCTCTAAAACAGTGAGAAATTTTCCAAACAATGGAGAGCAAGAAAGGCTCCATGGAGATCCAATCTTGAGAAACAAACCATGGAATAGATCTAGCTTATACTACCACTGCCACTGCTACAGAGTCTGACTCGATCCATAGAGATGAATCTCTTAGATCTTTGGCCATTTGAATACCTGCCATCAAACCTTGAAATTCTGCTGCATAATTAGTTTGAACTCCAAGGAATCTCTTAAAAGAGCCAATCACAACTCCCAGATCACTTCAAATTACTCCACCTGCACCAGCCCTACTAGGGTTGCCCATGGAGCTGTCATCCACATTTAATTTAACCCAACCAGAAAGAGGTTTACGCCAAAAAATTCCCAAAATCTCTAAGGGACGTTTAGAATTAATAATCAATCCCAAACGCCGACAACACATGAGATCAGGGAAATGGAAAATTTGATCAGAGATGACAAATTTATAATCTTGGAAGCCTCTTTTTATCTTATCAAAGATAGAGAATTGAAAGAGCATTCTACTCTCATATCTTCTGGAATTCCTTTCCTTCCAAATATTTTCAGCCATAATGACAAGCCCCATAGACCAAGGATCCCTAAGAACCATCACCCTGCGCTTTCGAATCCACCACTGAACTAGCTGAGGTAAATCAATAATATCAGGCCAAATCAATCCAAAACAGTCAAGGAACATGTTCCATATTGCCAGAGAAATTTACAGCACTGATTGTTCTTTGATGATTCGTGGGAGTATGAAGAATTGATCGCCGATGGGAATGGGTCAATTACCCATCGTCAAAGCTTCTCCACTCAACAATGGTTCCACTTCACTTTTAGCCACTCCGGCCAAAAATCCAGTTATTGGTAACAGGTCTTGGATTGCCCGTTACTCCAAAGACACTTTCAGCCTTCCCTCCCTATCGTCAGGCTTCCATCAAACCATTATCTCCGCCATTCTACTTATACATTAACTTCACCTCTCCCTTCCTCCCAACTCTCCTGTCCTCTCCCTTCCTCCCAACTCTCCCATCATCTCTCAACAAGTGCTTCCATTTATGTTTAGGAGAGTAGAGAAAGAGAATGGTATCATGTGCTCAATGTCGATGCGATTTTAGAGAAGCCTACTCGCGGTACTCATTGGTTTAGCAGATCCAGAATGATGTAGTTGCTTGGAAAGGAGAAAAAGTGGATTCACACATTCCCCTTCCAAAATGAGAAGACGATATCTCATTTGTAAACACTGCATCTTTATATGAATACTGTAAAGTGTGTGTGTATTTTTATCTTACAACAGAAATAGCATTGTATTATGCAGAGTTCTGTAGGGTATTTTGGCAGATTAATTTAACTTTTTCCTATAAAGTTATATCCCCATCCATCGATTCACATTGAATTACTTGAATCTGACGGCTTTCACCTCCCCAGCTTTCCTGATGCCATTGCATCCTTTCGGCTTTCCTATACCTCTCCCTAATTAATAAGTTTAAAACATGAAAGTACGTGTTTGATGGACACAATTCCAACATTGCAGGCATATCTCAAATGATAAGTGCCCATCAGAGATACACATTTTGCTTCTCCAACATAAGAAGTTGGATTCACCTATAATATAACGGGAGAGGGACAGGCACACTACTTGTGTGTGGTCACTGATAAGCAAGCAGTTGGCACCAATTGGGTGTGGGATGGGATATCATATAGGAGGAGCATGGCAATCATTTCAGAAGGCGAAAGAAGAGAAATAGACGCAGTAGATGCTAGCTTATGATATGCTAGCGCTATGCCTAGCTTTTTCCCATAATTTAATCTCAGGAACAAGATCTAGGGCAAAAGGCTTAACAACACGTCCCTTTTTATCACGAGTGTAAGAGAACATCTCCATTTATCTAGGGTTGGAATTGTTTTGGTCCTTGATTGAAAGTCCAAAATATTTTTCTTGCGCAGTGTGTATAGTGCACACCACTTAAATCGAATGGAGGCTATGTGGTTTGTTTTTTGAGGTTGGAGGTCAAGAGGCACCTTTATCTTTGTATAGGCTAGAGTAAGGATGTGAATTTGAAACCAAACTGTTTATCAAAATTGAATCGAGCTGTTTATACAAAAACCACAATACCGTTTAATAAATGGTTCAATTTTGGTTTCAAGTTTAAGATTGATTAGTTAAATGGGTCGGATTGGTTTTAACCGTTTAACCCATTGGTTTCAAACGAAATTGACCTCGTGAAAATCGAACTGTTTAAATCGTCAAAACCAATCCGATTAACCCGTATAATGATTAAATATTTGGTTGTTTTAACAAAACATAATGGTTTAATTTAAAGAAGAATTAAGGATCACAGAGGTTGTCCAACAGTCTATTCAATAATTTACTCATATTACGTAGTTATGTAGTTAAATCCTTACTTGTTTAATTCCTAATTTAATTTGATACAAGATTGAAACGCTTATCAACAAAAGCAAATTTTAGTAAGCATGCGAATAAACTAGCAAATCGATTACAAACCGTATGGAATAAACCGGGATCAAAACCGTTTAAAACCGTGAAATCGACACCGTTTAAAAATTGTTGAACTGAAACCGTTTACTAAACGGGTGTGGTTTCAGTAAGTAGTGCAGTTTTGGTTTCAGCCAAATAAATGTGAACCGAATTGAACCACACCGTATACACCAAAATCGAATCGATTAACTACCTTAGGCTAGAGTTTTTTTTTTTTTTTTGGTGCAATAGGCTAGAGTTGAGCCTTTGGAGGGTGAGGCTATGGTCATCGGTCAATGGGCTTATCTTTCTATTCTGAACAAATAAATTCTTAAGTTGTTAAAATTTGTAAGGAACAAAGTTGGTAAAACTTGTAAGGAACAGAGTTTTTGTCGAAAAACAGGGACTATGTCTACATATAAGGTTTCAAAAACCAAAATGACTCATGTTTCCTTCGTGGGACGCGCATCCTTGTGTCCAACTCAAAAAATCATTGCCCATAATATTGAGAGGGGACAAGTGGAAACCCAAAAAAAAAAAAAAAAAAGAGCCACTTAATTCTAGATTTATTACAATTCAAGAAAAATTGTGACCCTAGTCATTCAGTTGAATGGACCGCTATGATCCTCTAACCAACCGGTATAGTTGATTTGGAGATAATCTAGAATGAAACGAAGGATACCACTCCATCTGGTCTGTCTTTCACTGTTATTACAGTTTTAACCTCAGGTAACCCATGCTCCTTCTCTTACATTTCATTCTTCACCTCTTTTTCCAACTCACTCTCTTCTCTTCCATTGAGCAGAGAAGTTGCGGACGACCCATCTAATGCGAACGCCACTCTACTATCATCCTTACCTCAGATTCTAATCTTACAAAAAACGAGGTCTCTCTCTCTCCCAAGAGTAATGCGTATCGATTGAAGACTCTGCAAGTAATCTCGGTTGCTTCTGCATTCAGATTTCTAGGTGAGCAGATATTTAAATATATATATATATATATATATATATATTTTTTTTTCTGTTTAATATATGCTTTTTTGTTTACCTGTTTGATTGATTCCTAATTTGTATTGTTGATGCATAAGTAGTGTCTGTGTTCTTCCGAGAACACAAATCTATTGATGGGTTTTCAGAATTTGTATCGTTGATGCATACAATCGGTGTTGGATTGGATTGCTTGTTTCCTATTAAACTCTGGTTGTTGTGGCCATTTCTCTGGGCTGATTTTTTGTTTTTTTGATAGTTGGCTTGAAGATCTTAGTGTGCTCGGTTCTGTTGGATTCATCTAGTACTAATGGGGAAAAAGGCTAAAAAGAAGACACGAGCAACTCAGAAGGAGAAGCCTGTTTCCTCTGCTTCTCCTAAAACCATTCCCCCAAACTTGAATCCAACGGATGAGATTGGAAGTGCTGGAGTAGTTGTTAGTGAGAGAAAGACATGTACCCATCTCACTAAGGGTGTTGATTTGAGTAAAATCTCTTCAAAAATTGGTTCAGTGGAATCTGTTAGGTGCGAAGATTGTAGGGAAGATGCGGTTGATCGGAGGTCAGGTAAGGGAAGGAGTAAAGCTGGGAAGAAGAAAGGAACAGGTCATTTGAATGCAAAGTCAAATTCAAAATCCATTTGGGTCTGCTTGGATTGTGGGCATTTTGCTTGTGGAGGGATTGGATTGCGAACAACACCCCAAAGTCATGCTGCTAGGCACGCCAGACAATATCGTCATCCCTGCGTTATTCAATTTGACAATCCTCAACTCCGCTGGTGCTTCCCATGTAATTCACAAATTCCAGTAGAAAGATTAGAAGACAATGGTGAGCAGAAAGATATCTTATGGGATGTTGTGAAATTGATCAAGGGTCAATCCTCTGTAGGGGCTTCACTTGATAATGAAGATGTTTCGGTTGGTGGTAGTAGTGCTGGGAACAGCATGGTTTTAGACAACACTGGATCAGGAATTTTAGATGGTGGTCATAGAGTAAAGGGCTTGGTTAACCTTGGAAATACTTGCTTCTTCAATTCAGTAATGCAGAATCTTTTTGCCATTGGTATGTTGCGGGATTACTTCATGAAGATAGACTGTTCTGCTGGGCCCCTGACTATGGCTTTAAAGAAGCTTTTCAGTGAAATAAGTGTGGAAGTGGATTCAGGGAGTGTGATAAATCCAAAATCCTTCTTTGGGTGCATCTGTGCTAAAGCTCCCCAATTTAGGGGATACCAGGAACAGGACAGCCATGAATTGCTCCGGTGCTTGCTTGATGGGTTGTATACTGAGCAGTTGGGAATGAGAAAATTACGGAATTCTTCTGGGGAAGATGGAAGAACTTCGGATTGTGGTCCCACTTTTGTAGATGCAATATTTGGGGCCAACTCTCAAGTTCTGTTTGCTGCATGGAGTGTGGGCACTCATCGGTTGTTTATGAGCCCTTTTTGGATCTCTCACTGCCAGTGCCAACTAAAAAATCTCCACCTAAGAGGACCCCAACAGTCTCAAGACTCAGAAAACCAAAGTTGCATCCTAAGAAAGGTGGGAGAACTCGTTTAAAGGAGAGTGCTAACTCCTCCCCCATATTGCCAAAGCATGAGCCTGATCCTGATCCTGATCCTGATCCATCAGAAAGGAATGGTTCTTCTCTTTTCCCATCTAGCGTACCTGTTGTCAAACAATCAGTGGCTCCAGTTGATGATTCTTCTTGGATGGATTACCTTGAAAGTGTACCTGTTCCCAAAAAATCAGTGGCATCAGTTGATGATTCTCCTTGGTTGGATTATATTGACACAGGTAATGCATCGGAGTTCCTAGTTTCAGTTCCTCAGAATCAGGATATCTCAGATGCTCAAGATTCTGGAGACAAGAAGGTCTGCAAAGGTGTTGCGGAGCAGATTACGAGCCCCTCAGATGGTGTTTTATGGCTAGGTAATGCACAACCAGTTGAAGTTTCTGCCAAGTGCCATTTAGTTCCACAAAACTATGATACCTCAGCTATTCAAGATTCTGAAAACAAGCAAGATATCGAGAATGGCATGTTACAGGATAGTTCGGAATTGCTGAGTCAGGGTTGCTCTCCTAATAGGGAATCAAAGTTGGACTTCTATTCTTCTCGGGGTAATTCTTGTGAAGATGAGCTCCCTTTACAGGTTCAAAGTTCAGAAGTTCTGTTGCTTCCCTATAAAGAGGAAACCTCAACTGCCGAAGAGATCATGAGAAAAGAAAGTGAGGCCTCCACATCTCTTGCTAGCTGCAAGCCAGACGTGTTAGACTTTGATGGCTTGGGGACTTATTTAATGAGCCTGAGATGATTCCTGATCCCAATACAAAATCCTGGTCAGGTGACATGAGCATTGAGTTCCAAGCAAATGAAATGACAGAAACAAGTTTTGTAGCAGGAAACAGCTGTGACACTGATCCGTATGAAGTTGATAATACAGATGCGCCAGTCTCTATAGATAGTTGTTTGGCATATTTTACAAAGCCTGAACTTCTTCCTGACAAGCTTGCCTGGCATTGTGAAAATTGTTCTAAGATTTTGCAAGGCCAAAAGATGGAAGGTAAGGGGGGTCTGAAGAAAACAACACCAAGGACTAGAATAAATGGAGTTCAGGTAAGAAGTGGAAATGCCCAATCAAGTTTCAACGAGGATTCTCGTTTTCTCCCTGAATGCACTCATCTGAGCAATGGGAAGCTTGAAAATTTTACTGTTTCCACAATTACTGCTGAAAGCTTACCTCGAGATAGTGAGAAACTTGATGATTCAAACCATAATTGCACCAAGCTTGAAAACTGTCGAAAGGGAGAGGAGACAGATTCAGAGTTGGTATATCCCATCTCCAATTGTCTAGATTGCTTGAAAACTTTGCAAGGGGACAAATTACTTGGGTTGTCGAACCATACAACTCAGGAGCAAACAGAAACTTCAGATCACCATGATTCTAGCATTCAAACCAGTGATTTGTGTAATTTGGTTAATTGTAACTGTATCCAGTGCAAAACTGTTCAAGCGCAGCCTAAGGTTTTCCAGCCTTCAGCCAGAATATGTGACTCAGATGAGAATGAGGATGGGGCAGTGGACTCAAAAAGTGTGAAGGTAATGAGAGATGCAACTAAGAGGATTCTTATCAATAGGGTCCCACCTATCCTGACCATTCATCTTAAGAGATTCAGTCAAGATTCCCGTGGGCGCTTAAGCAAACTGAGTGGTCATGTCAGTTTCGAAGAAACAATTGATCTTGGCCTTATATGGATCCCAGGTACTTTTCAATTTTTGTGGAATTTCTTATTGGTCAGTTGTTTATCTCATATTGTATAGGTTTTGTCATCATTGTCATCACCTTATTTCTGTTGTTGTTCTTGTTGTTCATGCTACTGCTGCTGTTCTTGTTTCCTAAACAGTAGCTAAAGTCTGGCTCTTTTCTCGTCTTTTCTATGAAATGAGAAGCAGAATAAATACGCACAAGTTATTTCTGACTCTTACAGAAAAACACATTCACACCTATATCAAAGGTTATGCAGAGGAGGAACCACAAGGAAGTTCCTTAAAACTCAAAATATCAAACTCTAAGATCTAAATTTCTCAAAGCTCTAGCTTATTAGTAGAATACCATATCCACATGCGGGTTTAAATTTTTTCCTCTTAAAGTTTCTGATCGTCACAACCTTCTATGGGCCAACCATTTTTGTTGCTTATCCACTTCTCTTTAAACCTCACATTTTCCTGTATTTGGTCATTATTTCTTTTTGGAAATCCACTTCTCTTTGCTGGGTTTATCAGACCAGTAACTTAAACATTATTTGTCCAGATTGACCTGCCATGAAACCATTAACTTCTGCTTCATCATATGATCTGTGGCCCTCCTAAAACACGAGGATTTTATTCAATCTTTCATAGTTGTTGCAAACATTGTGATTAAAGTTAATGTTAAATATTTGGAGAGTTTTCCCTTGATGACGTTAGTATTGCTCACAATTTTTGTCATACTTATGCCTTTATTTGTTTACATATATTACTTAAAGAACTGTTCGTGATCCCTACACGTGAGCAAGAGAATGTCTGTTGCAATATATGTGCATTGGTAAAATTTGTTACCTTCCTTCGATTTCCTGAAATAAATTCTATACTGGTGGAATAGATGGATTTTACATAAGGTCTCATTTTCAAAAACTATTGTTTGATTTAAGGTTGTATGCCTTCCATGCTGACTTTATTAACCTAGAAAAACTTATGACAGAGTCCCTAGATAGTTAATTTGGCAAGTACTAAAGAAGAGAAGTGTTTCAAGTGAATATGTGGACATAATTAAAGATATGTATAATGGTGTGGTGACTCATGTAAGAACTGTGGGGGATTAAGGTAATGAATTCCAATTACAATTGGGCTAAATCAAGGATCAACTCTAGGCCCCGATTTGTTTGCACTTATCATGGATGAATTAACTAGAGACATTCAAGATGAGGTTCTTTGGTGTATGCTTTTTGCTAATGATATTGTTTTGGTGGATGAGACAAAAGCAAGGATCAACACCAAGTTGAAGTTATAGAGATCAACCTTGGAATCAAAATATTGTAAGATAAGTAAAACAAAGACGGAGTATATGGTGTGTCACTTTAGTTACACGAGGACGAATAATATGGTGGTGAAAATTGAGGAGAGGGAGGTTTTGCAAAGTGATTATTTTAGGTTTTTGGTCTCAATCATAAATAAAGGAGGTGATATAGAAAATGGTATTTCACAAAGAATTAAAATAGGATGGATGAAGTGGAGATGTGCATCTGGAGTGTTGTGTGATTGATGTCTTCCTATAAATCTTAGAGGAAAGTTTAATAGGATAGTCATACGACTGAATATGATGTATGGTGTGGAATGTTGAGCAATTAAAAAGCATCATGCAGATAAACTTAGTGTAGCGGCGACGAGGATGTTGAGATTGATGAGTGGTAAAAATAGGAAGGATAAAGTAAGGTGCTGATCATATTAGAGCTGATTCGGGAGTAGCTCCAATACATGATAAGCTACGAGAAAGTTATTTGAGGTGGCATGGCTATATGCAACGAAGACCTTTGGATGCTCTAGTACGAAGGAGCGATTTGATTCAGATTGAAGGAATTAAAAAAGCTAGTGGTAGACCTTAAATAACCTTAGGAGAAGTGATGAGGAAATACATGCATAGCTTATGCATTATATCAAGTATAGTGCCTAATAGAATTGATTAGAGGGCAATGATCCATCTAGCCGACCCCATTTAGTTGTGATAAGGCTGAGTTTTTTATGCAGATAAGTCACTTAAAGGGAATATTTTATTGGAAATAAGCCTTGGGTTTGGTGGGTTATGTTTGTGTTGGGCCTTTGAGCCCAACTTAGTGTAGCGGCGACGAGGATGTTGAGATTGATGAGTGGTAAAAATAGGAAGGAGAAAGTAAGGTATTGATCATATTAGAGCTGATTCGGGAGTAGCTCCAATACATGATAAGCTACGAGAAAATTATTTGAGGTGGCATGGCTATATGCAACGAAGACCTTTGGACGCTCCAGTACGAAGGAGCGATTTGATTCAGATTGAAGGAATTAAAAAGCTAGTGGTAGACCTAAAATAACCTTAGGAGAAGTGATGAGGAAATACATGCATAGCTTATGCATTATATCAAGTATAGTGCCTAATAGAATTGATTAGAGGGCAAGGATCCATCTAGCCGACCCCATTTAGTTGTGATAAGGCTAAGTTTTTTATGCAGATAAGTCACTTAAAGGGAATATTTTATTAGAAATAAGCCTTGGGTTTGGTGGGTTATGTACAAGGATTAAAGTATTGGTATCAGTCGCCGTATCGGTTGGTCAAAATTAAGATACGTATCGGAGGGTATCGTATCGTATCGGAGATACGCTAAGATACGTTAAAGATAAATGGATAGGGAACACATTTTTATACACTTTTGCATAAAAAAACAGTTAAAAAAAACTATATATAACATGTAGAATGCATAAATACTTAAGTAGAGGGTATCGTATTGATAGACAAATATATTGAGTTGAAAATGTTCAAAATGATGAGTTGAAAATGTTCAAATATATCGTAGAGGGTCAATACTTGTAAATATCATTTGAAATCATGTATTTAGTAATTATAAGTTATGACATTATTTTTAAGAGTTGAATGAACTAAATTTTCTAAAAAAAAAAAAATTGGGAATTTTTTTTTTTAAATTAATTTCGGAATAAAAAAATAAGAAAATACTTTTTTGAGAAAAATCAAAATTTTCCATGGAAGTTGTAGAGCACTTGTTTTTACATAACATATAAAAAATCTAAACATTTTTAACCATCGAGCATGAGTAGATCTAAGAAATTTGAAAAAAATTGAAACCCTCATTTTCTCTTGAAAAAAGTGTGTAAATCCTTATAAATCCAATGATTTCATGTAATAATGATGAACAAAATGTGATTCTAAGGATGATGAACCTTAGATTTGTAAAAAAACTTGAAAATCTAAGGTTAAAGTTGAAAAAAGTGAGTAAAGATTCAAGAACTTACTATTCAAAATTTTCAACTTTCAAGTTCAAGGTTCTTCGTGGACTATGTTTTTCTCCTTCTTTGAACCATTCACTTCCACAATGTTTCTTTCAATCTATCATTTGAGCCTCCAAAAAGGTGTGTGAATCAAAGGGGATGAAATAAGAGAAATATAGAAAACTGTTGGTGAGAGTTTGAAGTGTTTGCTTCAAACAACAAAAGGCACATTCACACTTAAGTAGCCGTATCGTACCGTATCGGTACGATACGGTTCGATACTGTACGATGCAGTCGATACGTACCGATACTCACGGGAATTTTCATATTTTCAAAAGTTCGTATAGCAGAGTATCGTACGTATCGGTACCGATACAGTACGGCACGATACGGTACTACCGATACGTCGATACACAAAAGAGGGCCAAAAATTCCCTGTAGGGTATCGGTATGTATCGTGCCGATGCCTACCAATATGGATACGTATCGGCCGATACGGCACGATACGCACCGATACTTAAAACCATGGTTATGTATGTGTTGGGCCTTTGAGCCTATGGGGTTTCTTAGTAATAGGCCACTTTAATGAACCTAAAACATATGTAGAAAGTAGGAAAAGAAGATTTACTTCATTAGTTTAGTTAGAGTCCTAGTCTTGATATGTTTTGATTTTTTGTTGACTCCAACTCCATGTTGAAGTCTTAAGTGTCTTTTAGGAGTCCTATTATGAGTCCATTTATGTTTTTTATTTGGTGGACAAATAGCTTACGTCCGAAGCTACCTAATATATATTGTCCTAGACCAAGTAGGTTTCCTTGTTTGAGTGTATTTTCATTTTTATTTCAGTTTCTTTGTCAGTTTAGGATTCCCAATTAGTTAAAGATTTGGTTAGGCCTTTCTTTTTTAGTATTTGAGTATGTTTTGAGTCTTTATATAAGTTTGTAAAGGGCTATAACATAGTACATGAATTTGAATGAAATTTTCTTTTGTTGTTTGCAAAGATTTGCTTGAGATAGGTTGTGTTGATCAACTGGGATAGTTGAGGGTGAGAGACCCAAGCTGAGGTAGCCTCCCTCTATTTTTCTGATTTGTTCTTGAATTTGAAATTTATTGAATTTTCTAAAGATTCTTCCTAGGATTGGATCATGATTCAATCTTGTATCAATTGGTATCAAAGCCTAACTGAAGATGGATCTGAAAGTTTGCTATTGATGGTGGGAGGGATCTATGCACATTCTTGATTGGCTAGATTCTTTGGAGGAATACTTTGACTACTATAACTTGACAGAGACATGAAAGCTTCTCTTTACTTGCTCCCGATTGATTGATTGTTCTAAAGAATTGTGGAGAGTTCATGAAAAGCAACTCCGAGTTCGAGGACATGAGCCTAGGACTTGGGAAGAGATGAAGCACGAGTTAGTGACCTAATACCTCTCTGCATATATTCAAAGAAGGCTCTTCCATTAGTAAGATTCCCACCAGAAGACCTTCAGGTCTCCAAAAAACACACACAAGCATGGTTTAAAGTATCTTCGATTCCAATACGATATCCTCCGATGTGTATCTTAAATTTAGTCAACCGATATGGCGACCGATATTGATACTTTAATCCTTGATCTTTAGCATATCATAGTGTATCTCTGATACGATACGATACCCTCTGATACATATTTTAAATTTAGCTGATCGATACAACGACCAATACCGATACTTTAATCCTTGCCCACAGGTGACAACAATCTGAAACAATTAGTAGACCACTTAGCCACTCTTGTGCAACAATATGCAAAGGTGCAATAGAGAAGACACCTCCAATGAAAGGACCAAAACCTGAAATTGAGGTTCTTGTTGAAGAAGTTATAGTAAGTTCTGTCAATGAGGAAGAGTTAGTCCTTGATGTTCCCATCATTGAGATTCATATTGAAGAATTCGAAAGCAACAAAGTTGCTGCGATGGACAATGAGGTCGAAACTGATGAACTTGACACCACAACAATTGTGATGATTGTGAACAACTAATAGTAAGATCCTAAGGGGCTCAAGATTGAAGATGTGGTTGAACCATCAATGGAACCAATCGAAAACCACCGAGTAGATAAACCAAAAGAGTTCTACGTTGCACTAGAATTTGAAGAGGTTGACGTACATTCTTGGACGACCCTCTGGACATGTTTGAGATGCTGCATTGAGCATGAGGAATTTGTTATTCCTTTAAAGTACTTTGAAGAATGAGCGTCTCATCCTCTAGACTACCTTCATATCTTCAAAGAATTGCCTGAGTTTTTGCTATGGACTGTAGCGTAACCTTCATCATAGCAAGGTGGTTGTTGTAATGTTCAAAACTCGAGGTCGAGTTTTGTTTAAGTGGAGGAGAATTGATGCAAATAAGTCAATTAAAGGGCTTATTTTATTAGAAATAAGCCTTGGGTTGGGTTTGTATGTGTTGGGCCTTTGATCCAATGGGCTTTCTTTGTAATAGATCACTTTAATAGGCCTAACTCCAAAAACTCCATTTTGGCGTCTTAAGTGTCTTTTAGGAGTCCTATTATCAGTCCAATTTTTTTTTTGGTAGCTGAAGTACGAAGTTAAGTACGCTTCCTAATACGTATTGTCTTAAGCTAAGTAGGTTACCTTATTTGAGTCTATTTTCTTTGTTATTTCAGTTTCCTAGTTAGGTTATGTTTCCCAATTAGTTAAGGATTTAGTTAGGCATTTCTTTTTTAGTGTTTGAGTCTGTTTTGAGTCTTTTATATAAATTTGTAAAGGGCTACAACATTGTACACGAATTTGAATGAAATTTTCTCATTCTGTTTGTAAAGATTTGCTTGAGATAGGTTGTGTTGATCAAATGGGATGGTTGAGAGTGCGAGACCCAGGCTGAGATAGCTATTCCCCTACCCCCATTATTTCCCTCATTCTCTATTTTTCTGATTTGTTCTTGAATCTGAAATTTGTTGAATTTACTTAAGATTTTACTTGGGATTGGATCACTTATGATTCGATTTTACATCAGTTTTTGTTTGAAGGGAAAAGTGGTTGACATAATTTTTATACGATACAACAATAACATTCAAAACCTTATCCCAACTTAATGGGGTCCGCTACATGGAGATTCCAAGCAAGGACGAGCGCAAGGATCCATGCAAAAAGGTTGATGGGGGTGTTATGGCTAATTATAATAAGTGTCGGCTATCAACTTGACTCACCACTACAAATCAGCCACAGGTTTATAACGACAGACTATAATAAGGTACCGGCTGTTTACCTGACGTCCCATATAGATCGATCAAGCCAAAGTGTGCTACATGATATCGTATATTTTTTATACAATATCATTCAAATATTAATAGGTGGGATATAATTAGTAAAATATATGTGAATCTTGTATTTAATTAATTTCTGAGAAATAAAACACTAGTCAATGTTGCAAACATGGTGCAAACTTTAAAAGCTTCTTGCATTACTTGGTTTTGATAAAACTGATGTTCAAAGAGATGGGTACCTCTCAGGGACCATGTCGACACTTTTATTTTTTATTGAACTGCATGACATCATATACAATTAGAACAAGGATATCCCTTGTGCCTAGTTTGAACATCTTGGTAGCATCAGCTATAATTTTTTTTTTTGGGGGGGGGGGGGTGGGGGAAGTGTTTGTGATGCAGATAAGTCAGCAAAAATTGGCTTATAGCAGTGGAAATAAGCCTTGGGTTGGGTTCTATAAAGGTTTGCTTATAGTAGTGGAAATAAGCCTTGGGTTGGGTTCTATAAAGGTTGGGCATTTGGTCCAATGGATTTTTATAGTAAAAGGCCACTTTAGTGGCCCTAAAGTATGGGTAGGAGAAATCAATACGAGATTTTCTTTATTGATTAGTCTAGTTAGAGTCCTATTTATTTTGGTCACATGTTCAAAACTTGGAAACAGCCTCTTCTTTGAAGCCGGGGGTAAGGCTGCATGTATTTTCCCCTCCCAGACCTTGCAATAGCGGGAGCCTTGTGCTCTATTATTTAGGCTATGTTTGGTAACCAAGAAAAGAAAAGAGAAGAAAAGAAAAGAAAAGAGTACAAAAGACATAACCAGGCAAAAAAGAATGATTATACACTGATTTTTTTATATCTCTCTCCTCAAATTCAATTTTTTTTCTTTTGTTGTCTTCCAAACATTGCCCAAGTGTTTTACTTAGGCTGAAATAGTTCTCTAAGAATCTAGCCTTATCAGTCTTTCTTTCCATCAAAGTATAGTTTCCTACTTCAACTTGGATTTCGTCAAATCTCTTGTTTTAAAATTGATTTCTGAATTCTGATTTGGGTTCTCTGTTCTTCTATTAGTTCTGAATCTTGTAACAGTTTCAAAATCTGAACTTTCCACTTAGTACTGGAATTTCTGTTGCAACTAGGATTTGTTAAATCTTCAGCTTTCTTAATCTGATTTGGCTGTTGTGTTCCTACTTTTCAGTACTGCTTATTCAATTGGTAGAGCCTTAATTGATCACTAGTTTGAACCCCAATTCTGTACATCGATTCTCTCTCTCTCTCTCTCTTGTGTGTGTCTGTGTGTGTAACTAGGACGGTGGTGGTTCAACTACAGCAAGGACACGTCATAGTTATGGAAAAATGGGCACTCTAGAGTCTAGACTTCTCTGGATTTTGAACAAAGTCTTGTTGATGTGATATTTGCTTTATTTACAATATATATATATATATATATATAGACCATTGGATTTTGAATAACTCTAGATATTACATAAACCATGTATTTTTTTTTTTCAAAACTATATCAATCCATGCATGGTATGATAGTGTTTTGTTTTTTTTGATAATGGGATAATAAAAAGGATAAAAATGTTTCTTTTTTAATAAAAGTAAAGTTATTTAAATTACTTGGGTTGGTTTCTCTCTGTGTAGTTAAATTTAATTAATATTAGATGTAGAAATCCAAAAGAATGATAAATGATTTCAAATTAAAAAAGTCAGATTGGATTTAAGTGTTCATAAAAACATGGGAGATAGAGTTTAGTTGCAAACAATCACTTTAGTTCATTCTTAATACCAGAATAAGCAAGTACCGTATCATTGCCGTACATGTTTTACTACGCCGGATTTTTGAAAAGTCATATTGCTGTATAGTCCATTTAAGTGCCGTCCATATCTGTTCCCGAACTTACTAACTATGGTTCCTGTCAAACTTATTTTAAAGTGCGTGAATGCTATTAAATCTCCTAAATGAAAATATTTTATGGATATTAAAAAAAAATATTATTTTACCAAACTTTTGGTTTTTAGCAATGTTTTACCATGGTAAGATTTATGAAATTTCCAAAATTTTGAAAAACCCAACATTTGAAAGCTGAAAATCGCTTGTACAGCAAAAAAATAAGTTTTTGTTCTTGAACTAGGGGGTTGACTTTTTATCCTTTTGGAATTATTTTTAAACTATTTTATTAGATTCACATAAGGGGGTATTTACTTATTTATGAATATTATCTTAAGTAAAATATTTACTTAAATGATATTTGACATAAATAAGTGTTACAGCTTGTAGTAAGGCGCCAGTGCTGCAATAAGGTGGCGGTTGCCCATACACCAACTAGGCTGCCTAGTCATCGCCTAGGCAACTATGATTAGCATTGTCTTCTCCTCTCTCTCTCTCTCTCTCTCTCTCTTGGTTGGTAAGTACTTAATGCAGATACGGCTGCCCTTATTTGGTTGGATCAGCATTTGGAAGCCAAGAGGCAAGAAGAACCGGTCCAGCCGGGTTGGAAATAAAATTAATAGTTATTTAGTATTTTATTTCATGCCTTTTATTTTCCAGATTTAAATTGAGGAGTTAGGATTTTTTCCTTTACATTAGTTTCCATTTATGGTTATTTCCTAGTGTAGGCTAAATACTATGTTAATAGAGCTTCTAATTCTATGTCTTTACTTTCCTATATATTGACTATAACCGGTGGATAAAGAAGAGTAATTTGATTATTGAATGAAGATGTTAAGTTTGTGCACCGTGAAGTGTGTGATTCCCCTCCTTCCCCCTCTCTACTCTGACTTCTCCTTTCTTCCTTAAGGTTCTCCGTCAACTTGGTATCAGAGCCGAAGGATCCCCATCCCTTCCCTTCCATCTCTCTTCTTCCATTCCTGTTCCTTGTTCTGGTTCCTACAAAGATTGAGAAATCCAAAAAAAAAAAAAAAAAAAACCATCTTATCCATCGTCCCAACCGAGACCCCAACCTCATCCCTTCAACCTGCTAGAACCCTCGATTGAAGAAGAAGAAGAAGAAGAGAAGGTGGAATCATCCCTGCTAGGGTTCGAGTAGCAAAAAGAACAAAAGAGAAGGACAGAAGAAGACAAAATCAGAAGAAGAAGAAGAAGAAGAAGAAGAGAAGAGAAGAGAGAAACTGAAAATAAAGAGAGAGAAGACGAGAAGAAAGTCAGAACAGAATCAGAAGAAGCAGGGGGAGAGGTAGAACCGTACCTGGTTTCAGGTTCGAAACTCTCCCTTGATCGATGATCTTCTGTTGCATCTCATCTCCAAGTCGATCTCCCTAGAACTCCATCACAGTTCACGCCTCCTCCAGAAGTCCCGCTGCTGTCTCGATCTTCTATCGCCAAAGAAACCGGTTGAGAACCATCGCTACTGGTTTCATCCCTAAGGAGAGACCTCCATTGTCGGTTTATGGTGAAACCCCCAACCCACGATCTCCTTTTTTCCTTCTTTTTCTTAAATTCTTTTGAGCTTCCAATTTTACCCCTCTAATCTCCCCTTATCCCTAGTTGTCCTTTTTCCACTTGCATCCAAGAATACCCTTGCCATATATAATATATTGTGTGATTTTTCAGATATTACGTTATTGCCATCCACGTAGGGATTTCATCTTAATTACCATTTTGCCACTCCTCTTTAAGTTTCCATTTATTTACTATTTTGCCATTACTCTTTGAGTGCTATTTTGTTAATCATCACCATGGTAGCCAATAGTGAAGTTGTTCAATAGCTGAACTCTTATAAGGGAGAAACTGATACAAAATTTGAAGCTATTATGACAATGATGGAATCCATACAAGCTTCTATTGATCGTTTGGTGGTAATAGATAAAGGAAAGAGTCCCATCCAATCTGAGGATTCTTCCAACACCACTCCACAGGATCCTTCACTACCACTACCACCACTGCCACCATCTCATACACCACCACCACCTCCTCCACCACCATATGGTATTGGTAGATATGATGGAGCAGAACGGGCAAGGTTGGATGTCCTTGATTTTTACGGAAACAACAATCCAGAACTGTACCTTGACTGAATTCACAGCCTAGAGACATTCTTCAGATGGTATGGGTTGACTGAGGCCTGAAAGATTTTATTTGTAGAAGCCAAACTGAAAGGCACTGCTCGAGTCTGGTGTGTCAAGCAACAACAACAGAACCGAACCCGAGGCATTGGTTTAGTCACTACTTGGGCCGAAATGTATGAAGTCATAAACCGGAGATTCTTGCTTTCTGATTACAAGCAATGCATGCATCTTAGGTTTGCACAGTCGAAGGGAGAATTTGAATGTTAAAGAATATATTTCGAGGTTTTATTATTTGGCCACTCGTTTTGATTTTGAGTGGGATGAAGAAGTATTAGTGGCACAATTTCGCAATGGTTTACACCCTCAACTTAGTGCTGCCCTTGCATCTAGTCGATTGTTTACCATGGAAGACGTCGTGCAAGTAGCGTATCAGGTTGAGGAAAGTCTAAAACGCCCATACAATTGGAGAAATTTTGCAGATACTTTTCCTTGAGATACTATTACCATTTTGCAACAGCCTCCTACCTAAGAAAGGTCATCTAGCAAATCACAGGCTAGTGCTACATCTATGGCCTCTTCACAACCTAGTCGGCCGTATTCTCCCCCTCGACATGTTTCTGAAATGTCATTTTCACGGCCTCCTCATCCATACCCCCTCGGCGTGGTTCAAATAAACTTTCTGATTCTTCAAAATTTACAGTTCGGTACTACTCATGCCATGGATTTGGACATATCAGTACTCAATGTCCTAATCGTTTGGTTACTTATATTAAGATTCTTTATCCATATATTCCTCGAAAGCAACTTGGTTGCGCATAGTTGATTTAAGAGAAGTGCAGACGTGAAGTCAATGACATTCGAGGTGATGAAGACCAACATCCTTTTATGTCATTCATCAGTCCACTCGAAACCCTCATAATGAAGATTGGCGTGCGAAAAGTATTTTCCAGATAGTGTGAGTGCAATGACCAGTTGTTAACCTTGGTCATTGATGGAGGTAGTTGTACTAATGCTGTCTCTGAAGACGCTATTTGTAAGCTGGGATTGAAGACAGAGCCACATCCAAATCCCTACAAGGTTGTTTGGGTGAACAACATTAATCTCAAAATCACATATAAGTGTTTGGTCACATATTCTATCAATGGATTTAAGGATTCAGTCCAATGTGACGTCCTCCCTCTGAAGGTGTGCCATATCTTTCTTGGTCGACCTTGGTTGTTTGACAAGAAAGTACAACATTGTGGCTATGCCAATACCTATGCTTTCAAGCATGCCAACAAGACTATGATGTTTCATCCTGCAAAGATCACCCTGAAATTAAGCTCAAGAAGATGGTGGGATCTTTCCTCATTAAGTGTATTCCTTTAGATGGTCTCCTCGGTCCTTTTCCTAACTCAATGGAGTCGAGTTCTTTTCAGAGGAGAGTTGATGCAGATATGGTTGCCCTTACCTGGTTGGATCAACATGACCAGCTTTGGAAGCCAAGAGCCAAGAAGAACCGGTCCAGCCCAGGATTTTGGTCCAATAAGGGTTGAAAATAAAATTAGTAGTTATTTAGAATTTTATTTCATATCTTTTATTTTCCAGATTTGAATGTAGGAGTTAGGATTTATTTCCTTTGCATTAGTTTCCATTTATGGTTATTTCCTAGTTTAGGCTAAATACTATGTTCATAGTTGTCAAGGCGTTGCCTAGGCATCCAAGCGGTTTGCCTGGGGCCTAGGCGACAGCCGCCTTGTTGCATTGCATGTCGCCTTGTGTTTTGGCCTTAAGATATTATTCATAAATAAGCAAATACCCCCTATTTGAATCCAATAAAAATAGTTTAAAAATCAAATTCCAAAAGGATAAAAAGTCAACCCCTCAGTCCAAGAACAAAAATTGGATTTTGGTTATAGGGACGATTTTCAACTTTTAAATGCTTGGGTTTTTCTCAATTATGAAAATTTTATAAATTCTATCATGTTAAAACATTGCTAAAAACCAAAAGTCCGGTAAAATAATATTTTGTTTTGATATTCATAAAATTATTTTCATTCAGGCGATTTTAACAGTATTCGCGCACTTAAAAATAAGTTTGACTGAAGCATAACTTTGTCATTGCAATTCAGATTTAAGTAATCTTAGACTTGTTAGAAAGTTGGTTTTATATTATAACTAATACAAAAAGTCTCATGTAAAAATAAAATCATTTGACCAGTCAAACTTATTATAGAATAAGAGCATTTCTTTAAATGTTGATTTTTTATAACTTAATATGACTTAATGTTAATTTTTTATGATTTGATGTGGCTAAATGTTGATTTTTAATGACTTGATGTGGCTTAATCTTGATTTTTTATGATACAAGGTATATATAACTTACTAAATAATGTTAGAAAATAGGAAAAATAAAAAATAACACTTGTTCGCCTTAAGGCGGGCGCCTTCTCGCCTAAGCGCTTAGACAACCCTCCACCGCCTTGGTTCGCCTTGGCACCGTGACAACTATGACTATGTTAGTAAAGCTTCTAATTCTATGTCTTTACTTTCCTATATATTGACTATAACCGGTGGACAAAGAAGAGTAATTTGATTATTGAATGAAGATGTTAAGTTTGTGCACCAGTGAGGTATGTGATTCACCTCCTTCCTTTCTCTACTCTGACTTCACCTTTCTTCCCTAAGGTTCTCCATCAGTATTGATTGCAGGTTTCTTTGCTGCTACATGGTATTAGAGCAAATTTAAATAAGTATTTTCCCTTCCATCTCTGGTTTTATAGTTGTCTCTTTGAGACCCTTTTTTGTGGTTGCATTAACCTGTACTGTTATACATACTATATAACTCTAGTCAATGGTTATATGAAGATAAACTAGAGTCTCCCTTTACATACTGCTTAATTCTTGGTTTCCATTAACCTATCATCTACAAGAGTTGAAATTATCAACACAGGCTGGTGACACCTTTTTTTTTTTTTTTGAGAAGAGAAGAGAAGAGAAGAGAAGAGAGATTCATTGTTGCAATATTCCAGATCTAACCATTGGATCTGACTGAGAGTGAGAGCAGCCCTTTGACAGGAGTTTGAACCTGATCCCAGCCTCTGATGTGGTGCTATAAAAATTCTTCATGAATGGTATCATGCAACGCTCTATTTTTTTTAAGGGCACTGGTATCTTTGATTAATCCATCCAGATCTGCTTGAGTTTCTAGGGTCTTGAAGCAACATACATTTTACTGGTATTATAGATCTATGCATTATTTGCCTCCTCTGACAGTATCCCTCGGTCTCAGTTTTGTGTCCATCTGACACCTTGATTTTTTTTTATTTCTGAAATCACCACAAAATAAGGGTTTGTGATATCAGACTTCCTCTATACCGCTGCCAGTTCCTATGCTACTGGCTCTTCTATTGCATTAGTGATTATTCATCAGATTTGAATAAGGTATCTCAGTTAATCAGTTCTGTTTGACTCTACTTCCCATTGGCGCTGCCACTGTCTTCTATTTTTCTTTGCGATTGGTTGCTGATTTTATTGGTGGATATATCTGGGACTCTTGTCCTATAATGTGATTCCAAACACCCCCCCCCCCACCAAAGACTCTTTCGACTTTGAAATCACATCTATTAAACTAAAGGATGTATCAAACTATTTAATCTGGGCACAGGCTGCTAGAGTATGTATCACTGCTAGGTGGAAAATGGATTATCTGACTAAGTCACCCCCTGCTACGACAACTACTGAACATCCGGAATGGACATCAGCGAATTCCGTAGTACTTTGTTGGCTGTGGAATACCATAGAGTGTTCCAATTTGATTTTTACACCACAGCTAAGGGTTTTTGGGATGCCCTCAAACGAACTTATTCTCAGGATTAGAACATATCCAGGGTATATGACTTGTATGAAAAGTTCTTCTCCTACAAGCAGAGTGGAAAAGTCTATTGCTGACTATTATGGTTCCTTATGGGGGGAACTCAATGTGTACCAACCTCTCTCTACAGATATTATAACAAAAACAACCAGAACCTTATCCCAACTTAATGGAGTCGGCTACATGGAGATTCCAAGCAAGGGTGAGCACGAGGATCCATGTAAAAAGAGTGATGGGTTATGGCTAATTATAACTAGTGCCGGCTGTCAACCTAACGCACCACTACAAATCAACCACAGGCTTAAGTCCTTAAATCTCAACGTGCTGGGTTATTGGTTGCAAAATTCATCTGGATTAGACTCTGACCTTCAAATAGTGAAAATCCAAATTCTTGCTGGCAAGAAGATACCATCCATTAGTGAGGCATTTTGTTGGATTCAGCATATAATGTCTCCCCCCACCAAACCTGATTTGACTTAATTTAGCAATACTTCAACACTTGTTCCAAGTAGTGGGGATCATGGTCGTGTTACTGGTTTCTCTATAAGAGGTCACAGTTGACGGGGAGGCCATGGTCATGGTGGTGGTCTAGGCAAAGGACAACCACTTGATCAAGGTATCAATGTTCAAAAACTCATTTTGTTTCTCCGTTTCGTTCAATCTGAAACTACCAAAATTTCACTAAAACAATGTTTTTTTTTCCATTTTTTTCGCTTGGCCATTTTGGGGGCTAATGGCCGAAATAGCTGAAATGACTGAAATGACAAATGAAATGACCAAAATCTCGACAAAACAATGCATTTTTTTGGATCAAAATGAGCGAAATTTTGGCTAAATTAGTGAAATTTCAGAGAAATATTGCATGCTCGAAACTTCTCTTATTATTTCATGACAAAATAAAAAAATAGCGAAATAGGCGAGATTTCGCTGAAATCTCGGCGAGTATGAGAGGAGAATAACTCACATGGGAAGATGGGAGGAAGATTAGGTTGAATCAGGGAGATCAAGAAAGAAAAGAGAGGAAAGAGCAAGCACCACTCAAACCCTGTGAGAAATCTCAAACTTTTCATTCCATTCAATTCTTTAAGATTACCGATTACAATGTACAAATAGGTGCTACCAACTGAGATTGGCTTTAATAAGGAAAAAAGAAAACTGGAAAATAAACAAGAAACTAAATACACTCTCCTACATATCTAACTCTATCTGAAACTCCCATATATAAAAAGTAATTAAAAGTTACAAAACAACCCTAATTGCATGCATGGTCTGGTTTGGGTAAAAAATTGGTTCAATGAGGAAACACAGCCCCTTTCCTCTTCTTTTTGCTTTTGTTAGGATGTCCTTCTACACTAGGGCTTGTTTGACTGCGGGGGCACCTGTGTCCTATCTGGGTTAAGAGCTTAATTTTTAGTAATGAATGTAGACTTCGATTTTTATCCACAATTTCAATGGTTACACAGGGATGCTACATTTTATTCTTTCCCCTGCTTATGTTGTCATTATAAGTGCCATGGTATTTATTAGTTTTATAAATTTTGTCTATTGTGAGACTTTCCAATGTTTTAAGAAGTTTACAGATTTTGTAATACTGTAAATTGATGCTCCATATCATTAACCATGTTATCTCTAACCACATGTTATTCCTAGTTGAAAACATCTTTCATGATTTCTGACATGTGATGCTATATAGTGTCGGAGACTATCTTACCTCCAGCCAAAGCTCTAGATCAGAAATATCAGTAACCTTCGTGATGTTACATACAAATTTCATGATTGCACATATGAAACAATACAGAATGCATAGTTTTCAATGTCAAGAAAGTTACAATGGCACACATTTTTCTTGTAATTAAAATGCCTACATTTTTTATTTTTTGGGGTGAAAAAAGACCTCCATGTTCACTTATTTGTGTTTTTATTTTTTGTTTATTTATTTTTAATTAGATCTGATTCAATGTACATTTTATTTGTGAATGCATATTTTAACATGTGCATTTTTGTAGGCTTGTTGAAGTGCCAAGTAATTTTTTTATGATGAGGTATAGTTGTTTAAAAATCTTGAGAGATTGTACCATCTCCTTGTTAGATGAAGATAAAGGGATTTCATGATTGTTAATGGTCATATTCTTTTCTTGGTTGAATGAGATTTAAGGGAGATGCATGCAACATACTATCATTTGCTGCTTTTGAATGTCAACCCATTAAGATGCTCTATATATTCCACTACAATAGTAATACAAAATCAGGAGTTTTTGTTCCTTTTCTCGTATATAATAAAGAGAAGGCTGGCACATGCTTTGCTGCTCATTCATATGTCCAGAATCAGAAAGATTAGATGATAGCTACTGGCATGTTTTAACCCTTCCGTTTTTTGTTTGTTTCATAATCCTCTGAAAACTTACAGTAGATTTTCATAGGTCATGCAACCTGATTTAATTGTAAAACCAGTTAGTGTGTGCATTCCAGCGTGAACCATAAGTCAGATTATTGACCTCTTTTCTTGCTTTGCTCTTTCTTCAGATCTGGAGAAGAGAGACATAAGTGTGGATACCACTTATTGGGGGTGGTGGTGCATTCTGGGACCATGCAAGGAGGCCATTATATTGCTTATGTGAGAGGCAATAAAAGGCGAGAGAGAACTGAGCATTTCAGTGGTGAATCCACATGGTACTATACCAGTGACTCCTATGTCCGTGAGGTTTCTCTTGCAGAAGTCCTACGGAGTGAGGCATACATCTTATTTTATGAAAAATTTTGAAGATTCTTTCCATTTTCATTCATTCCCTTGTTCAGTGATGCTGAGCTTGGATGCAACCAAACACCCTCGAAACAAAAGGTAAAAAGGAGTGCAAAAGAAGGGCTTGAGAAGCAGAGGTGAGTATAACAACAGTTTTGGATCCCAAGGAGGATTTCATTATTATTTGTCGAAAATTGTAGAAGTGAAAGGCTTTTGTTTCATCAACAACAGAGGGTTTACTTTCAGTAAATATACATAGTGAAGCAATTTTTTTTTTTTTTTTGGGGTGGGGGGTGTTGTGGGTGCTAAATGTATTTCATATAGTCGAGGAATATGGCAATTTTTTTATATCCATGAATTCTATTCAAATTGATACCCGGAACAGTGTGCTTAATGGTGCCCAAGCCGAAGGGAACTCATCCTATGGATTTTACTGCGACTGGTATCTGATTAATAGGGTTCTGCAGGGCTCTCTTGTGTTCACGTCAATCCCTTCTTAGTATAACTTCCATCATTGGGCACTTTGAAGATTTTGTTCCAATTTTGCCCATGTCACTTGTTTATCAAATCCTGCTCAATCTTGGGGGAATTTCTGGTCTAGGGCTGTAGGGGGCTTACATGGGACTGGGTCAATGATGAACCATGTCTCATGTTCAGAGGTTCTGATCTAAGACTCCAGATTGTCTGTACATCTCCATGTACCGCGCACAACAGAGGACACCCTCTTCTCTTTTTTTTTTTTCCTTCTGATTTTTAATGAAAAAGAAAAGATAATACCATTAAATAAAAATAGAACATTACCTAGTCGCATGGTCAGAGTGCCCAGAAGGGGGTGGGGTGGGGAAGATGGCCTACCCTGTTAAATTCAAAATGTCCACCCCTTTTCTGCCTTTGTGCACCTCCTTCATAGGCCACGAGCTGGTGCAGGGGTCACATGACCAGTGCTCTTTTCACCCAGTAAATAAACAAAAAGGAATATACGTCATACACAACAGCTTACCTTCCTTACCCTGGTCTTCTTAACGAAGCCATGTGCTCCTAAACTTTTTGCCAAAGTATTTATAGATTTAAAAGACCTAGTCATTTCTAATTAATTAGATAACAAAATGAAAAGATGCCGATGCCTTCTTTGCTTGTTTTGTTGTGTTAATCAATCGAAAATGGCCTAGATCTGTTGAGTTCGGAAGGTTAGATAGGAAATGAGAGAGAAATTGAAAGGACAAACTCTTTAGTCCCTTATCATCTAAGGGAAGAGACGTGGCTAGTTGATAACTTTTAGTACTCCAAATATGGTCATGATGCCTTTTAAATCACTGAGGGGTTCGCCTTGAAGAAGACAATATCGTGGCTTATGTGGGGTTAGTGCTTTGCAGGATAATTGGATGTGTCCTATCCAAAATAAGGAAGTTATCAACTAAAGTGTTATTTGCCTTTCTTACATGTGACATGATTGAGGAAGATGAAAACTATAATAATATGGTGACCAAATGGTGGAAGTTTCTTGGGAAGCTATGAATTCATCTTAAATTCAAAGTTTCTTAAGGAGTGTTTTATTAAATGGTACTCCAGTTAAAGAAAACGGACTACACTGTCTCAATCACCTGCCTTTCCCTTCTTTTGTTGGTTCTGACCTGAAATCAAAGGTAGGTGATTTCGAGTTTACCTTTGAATCGCATCTGATTAAACGGATAACTCTTAGTATTAGCTAAATTGGCCGAGTGGTGAGTGTCGGATGATATCTGTGGATTTCGCAAGAAGGAAAAGAGACTTCGAGGCTTTATTTTCATGTGAGACTTTGCTAAATAAGTAATAGAATTTTTGGTGGGGGATTCTTTATTACAGCTTTGTGTGCCGATCCTGCATGATACTTGTTGCCTTGTTTCGTCTGATTTACATATCTTTTTCAGTGTTATGGCATCACATGAGATCCTGTTGGTGTTTTACATAATGTTAACTGATGAAATTTAGTCTTATCTGTAGGTTTTGATATTCTTATCCCTCCTTCCTTTTCTGAAATTGGTAGAATTTCTTTGGATTTTGTTGATGGCCTAACTCCGAATCCTTGGGACTTTACAACTAAAATGGGTTGGGTGTTTTTCTTTATTCACAAATGATAGTTCACTTGGTCTGATTTGGTTCTTGATACACAGGGGACAAGATTGAAACCGAAATCAGGGCCTTTGCACGAGGGACCTTAGTGGCAGTACAAAATAGGGTTGAAATCATCTGCAATTCCGATCTCGTACAATTCCGTGAAATACCACCTTCAGGGGGTGACACGTGTATTGATACCAATGCAATGGTCCAGATCTGGTACAACTAATAAAACCTTAAATCAATGAAGAGTCATTTAAATCAGATATGGACCATTGTATTGGTATCAATACACGTGTCACCCCTGAAGGTGGTATTTCATGGAATTGTACAAGATCAGAATTGCAGACGATTTTTTTCTGTACAAAATAAGTGTGAGGTGTTGCAAGTAGTGACTAACCATGCAAGCTTAGCATCTCTTTTGCCAAAGACTAAACAGTGTGGTGTTGTGGATCGTTTAAGTTACTTTTGGACATTTCTATGATTAGAAAGTTGAACATGGTGGTAAGTGATTGAATCAATATTGTACTTTTTTCCTTTTTATATATGTAATTTTTATTTTTATTGTTATTATTATTATTATTATTATTATTATTATTATTTTGCTTTTGGTTTTATCTAAAGTAGTTTTTAATCTCATCATGGAAGGGGACGATTGGATGATCATTAATCTTCTTCAAGGTAATCATCAAGGAGATCCATGAAGGATTTCGTCAATTGTTGAGGATTGTTGTATGCTGAAGTCTTGGTTTTGCAATATTACTTTTATCCATACTTATCATGAAGCCAAATTAGTTAAGGAAAATTTGTCTCTCTTTGCTGATTACATGATGATAGGAAAAAATGATGAAGCCACCATGCAAGACCTACTCTATGGGATAAAAAATGTGAGGATTGACGGTGGGGAGTGGAGGAGATGTGAAGTAATTATGAGGGTCAAAAATTTCTTCCCACAACCGTACCAAATCGTGGCTTTGGAACACTAGCCCCCTTCTTTTGAATGTTTATAAGTTTTTGTTCATATTTCATTTTTGTCTCTGGCCTACAAAGGAATTGATCATTTTGTTGCATAATTTAGTTATCGAGATGATATATCAACAATTTGACACCAGGAACATTAACCCTCACATTGATGTTTTAAGTTATTTCAATTAATAATAATTAAAAAAAAAAAAAAAACAACTTTATTGACAATCGTTTTGCTTCTCAAAGTTGTAATTCTGGTTGTTCAACAGTTTGGAATCTTGCTTTCTCTTTTGTTTCCCACTTTTGGCATCTGACTCTCATTCAGTGACTAGTTTGCCCTATATGTATATATATATTCTAACAAAAATGCACGTGTGGCCGTATGAGAGAGAACAAAATGTCTACATTAAACTAAATGTATTTTAATCATATGTTATATCCATTAAAACAATTAGTAATTTAAGATGATTATTAAATATTATTATTTTTTTAATTTCAAATAATGATAGACAATTACAGATTTTCTTAGACAATCTCTCTCCCTCTAAAATTCAAGAAAATACTTTCAAAAATAATACCCTCCTTCTGTCATCAATTATCACTTTCAGTGGGGAAATTATTTGTTGCTCAATATTTTTTGAAGCGATTGATCCTAACTTATGGAAGCACTCCTTTATCTAAAATATGCCTATGCCTTTTTGAGATCCAACAATAATAGCCTTTTAACCATCTCTGGTTTCAATAATTTTAGATTTCGGAAAAGTGTTCTCAACAAATTGAGACAAAAGATAACATAATGCATGAAAATGCTTGTGACATGCTACACATATATGGATTGGGTATTCAGAACAACTCAAAAGAGTTATTCTCATCAGAACCGAATTCGGATCTTTCTACACACCATTCCTTAGCCATACTTTGTCATTCTGGAAATGAAATTGAACCACCAGTTTGCACTGTAATCACCCAAGATCCCAAGGCTCAAACTAACACACTCTAAAACCTTAATCTGTTGCCAGTTATCACCAACAAAAAACATATTCTCTAAAATCTCAGTCAGTAATATGGATTATCCCATGTTGGAGAGAGAGGGAGAGAGTTTCTGATTTCTTACTCAGTTGCAGAGTCCAATGATTCGACGGTGTCAGCAATCTCTGAACAGAAAACAAAATCACCCAAAACCCAAATTTGTTTTATCTCATTTGATTCATGGAATAGAAGACATTGAACAGAAAAATAAAATAATGAATCATCTGAGATAGGATTGACAGCAAACTCCAGAACAGTTAAGAATTCCTCTAAGATAAATCTGTCACCATTTCGAGATCGAGAAGACACACTATCTCTTCTACAGTCGAAGCAAAAGGAGACTTAAAGATATAGAGATCTTAAAGATTTTATAAAATGAAAGTGGAACGTGAGTGATGAGGGAAAGGGTTTCAAAAGGAAATGGAAAGTGAGAGAACGAGTGTTAAAAAAGGAGACTCAAAGATTTAGATTTTTTGGTTTTTTGGTAGAAGGGGCGTGAGGATTTCACAGGAATAAAGAAAGTACCTTTAAAAAAAAAGAGATCAAAGATTGAGAGTTCATTAATATTTTAGAAAATGAGATGGAACATGAGAGAGAGGAGGGAAAGAGTCTCAAAAGGAAATGGAAAGTGGGAAAAAGAGAAAAGTCTAAAAAGGAGACTAAAAAATTTAGATTTTTTTTTTTTTGGTAGAAGGGGCATGAGAATTTTACACGAATAAAGAAAGTAATTTTTAAAAAGGAGACTAAGATTTGATATATATATATATATATATATATATATATATATATATATATTTGGGTAAAATGGAGTGAGAATTTCATACGAATAAAGAAAGTAATTTTTTTTTGGAAAAATATTTAATTATAAACAAAATACAAAGGGTACCAAAAAGAATAAGGAAAATAAGAAAGATAAAAAATAGATAATGTATAAGACACGACGTTTAAATAAACAATAATGGTGCTACCAGAACAAAATAGGTTATGACATAGAATGCATATTACTGTCACAAGTACAATCAGAATGGAAGACAAGGAAGATGCAAAAAATACAGATAAGGTTGTTAAACTACCAATATATCAAGCTATCTAAACTGGATTTTGATGAAATCGGCCAGAGAATAACTGCGAGAGAAGGACTGTTGCAAGCTATCCACGCACTTGAATATATATTCATTTGAGGATCTCTATGAATGTGAATGAGAGTGGTGGGAATTAATGTGAGAGAATGGTGACTTTAAGAGAGGAGTGAATATGGGTGTTACAAGTGGAGAGGAGGAGAATTTCTCTCCTCCACGTTTAGAGAAGAGAGTGTGTGAGAGATAATTATGGAGAGAATTTATTTTTTAAAATAATTATGGAGATTTATTAAATGGGGGAAAATTTCTCTTCTCTAGGTTTAGGGAAGAGAGAGTGAGAATTTATTTGAAAATAAAATAATTATAGAGAGATTTAAATTAATAAAATTTTAAATTGGGGAAGAGAGAGCATGAGAGAGATTGAAAGAGATAATCATGGAGATAGTTTTTTTTTTTCTCTCTCTCTCTCTCTATATATATATATATATATATATATAAATCAATCTCTCATTTTGTACGGTTCTTATTACACATCACCACGTATGCACACTAAGACATATTCTATTTGTTAAATTAATAAAGTTTTAAATTAGGGAAGAAAGAATATGAAAGAGAGAGAGAGATAATTGTGTAGAGAATTTTTTTTAAAATAATTATGAAGATATGTTATATGGTGGAGATTATTTATTTATTTATTTTTTTAAATATGGATAGATGTTAAATGGTGCCATTAATTAATCGTAATTTAAGTAGTAAATGGAGACGTTGCTGCTCACCGAGAACGGGAAGACCCAAGCGCTCCGTCTTCTCTGATAATTAGCAGGAGGTCTTGGTTTGATGCCATTGAGCACTTAAAGGGTCTGTGATGAATGATTTGTTCGTGGGATTTGTATTTATATTATATTATATTATATCAGATGATGGATGGAGACAGAGAAAGTGTCTCGTAAGATCATAAAATAGAGATTATTAATCTCAAACGCCATTGATGATATCCTTTTGGTGGTTGGTTGGATGGAACAGTGGGATCTGCACATGGTTACAGTACATTGTAGCGTCCTTTCTCTCCCATCCATTCGTCGAGAAAAAGAGCGACACAGGAGAACGCGACGGTCGACCTGGCCTCAGAGGAGATGAGGAGAGGTGGACCCATCTTGGTGGAACTCTTCTCGTCTTAGGGCTGCGCAACCTCCCCCGAAGCGGAGCTGTTTATGTCGAGGCTCGGAAGGGTTGATTTCGAGCTGGAGGTGCCCTTGATTGTGCTGGCTTACCACGGCGATTACTGGGATTTCAAGGGTTGGAAGGAACCTTGCGGTTCCAATCAATGGACGGTGAGAAGCGACGGTGAAGACGGAGCGCTTGGGTCTTTTCGGTGAGCAGCAACAGTGAAGTAAGAGGCGGATATGAGAGGGCTTCCTTTTTCTAATATTTGTAGAGGCATTTAGGTATATTGAATAATTGGTTAGATAAACATTGGTTGGAACTAAATTCTAAGAATAGAAACCTCGGAATTAAGAAGGAAAAATTTCTTAAAAAGGTTGGAGCAACTTGATATTTCCAAAATTGATTACCAACTAAAGTTGCATTATTTCTCTTCATCCCAGAGATGAAATTTGCTTAAAAACCCTTATTAGGCAAGTTTTCTCGTTCGTTAGGAAAAAATAAATAGTGATTTCACTCTTTTTTTTTTTTTCTAAATTCTTATTTTAGACGATGGGACTATCTTTATTTATTTTTTATTGTTGGTAGATGCATTGATGCATTACAGCTATTAGGATTTGATTAAATTTCCATGAGTAGAAAATTGGTTGGATTTGATGGATTTCTAAGAATAGAAACTAGGCCGGAACCTAATCTAAGGAAAAAATTTCGCTGCTTTCTGGGTTACAGCCAAGTAGCTAAGATCCTCAACAATTGATTATCCAATCCTCAACAGTTGCATTTATTTCTCTTCATCCCAACAGCAATGAACTTTTTTCCTTAATTTCATCTTATTTTAGAGCAAGTTTTCTCGTTGCTGTTTGGATGTAATATCTTACATAGTGAGTTTCACTCTTCTTCGTCCGAAGACGTAGAACAACACATTAGTGTGTAAATCTCGTTAAATCTCTGTGTGTTGTGTGGATCTATCTTTATTTATTTTTGTATTGGTTGATATTTGTTCTAACAACTTTGAGCCATTCTAATCACATAAGAGTTTTGGAATGCGACGCTTGGGGCTCCATAATTTCAACAACTTGGTCTGAGTTTGCATCACTAGGTTTCATTAGTTGACAATTATTATTTTATAATGGTTTGTATGATAAGCATAATCATCTCATTGATCAAGTTTTGGACCCAAAAGAGCAGGGGAAGAGCATCTAAAAACTATTGTCACATTTTATAGACAAAATCATTGAAAATTTCTTTCTCAATCTATATCTGATTTGAGGATTTCGAGAACCACCTCAACTAGACAACAAAACTCAATACAATCTAATTAAGCTAACCTGGCTTGGCCATCTCTCTCTCTCATTGGATGTTCTACTTCCAACACCTGGATTGCTTTGATATAAGATTTTTCTTTCAAAAAAATTTTAGAATATGAGAATTTTTGTGTTTCATAACATTTTACTTATTCCTCATTGTCTTTTTTTTTTTTTCAAAACAAACAATAAAAAATTCTTATTTTACAGATTTTTTTTTTTTTTTTCATTTCCATACCTTACTCTTAATGGAAAACAAATTTAAAAACACCTCGTTCACGGTTTCACCAAATAATGAGATTTTAAAGGAAAAATTACAATCATGAAAATTACAAGAAAGCCCAAGGAACTCGGAAATATTTTGCTTTGACTAGGTAGGACCAGATGCTTGGTCTCCGGGGGTGTAAGTTGGCTATGACGGTCCGAACTCGTCCTGAGTTGGAACAGGATCTGGGCTAAGATTTCTGACCTTGAGGGTGGGTTATGGTTGAGAAAAATTGACTCTGGGTCAGGGTTAGGCTGCCCCAACCTGGCCCTGATTTTAACACTACTTTATATAATATAATTTAGGGTTGTCACCTATCTTTTTATTCAGAAAAATGAAATTTAGGTCATTGATTTTTATGGTCAAATGTCCTGAACATCTATCATTATGTTGCATTTCATGATTACAAGGTTAGCTTGACCCTAACAAAAATCAGGGCCAATTAAGGCCAACCTGGCCCAACCTAGCCCAATCAAGGTCAATTAGGGCCAGGTTGGGGTTGCATGATTTTGGCGGCAGGGTTGGGCCTAGGCATGAGTCTAGCAGGGTTGAGTTGAGCCTAGATTGAGTTTTTTTTGGATGAATGAAAAATATATTAAAAAGAAAGACAAGACAAAAAATAAGGAGGAAAACTCCACAACTAAACAAAGGACTAACCTACAGCCAAAAAACTAGAGGCAAGCCACCCAAAGAAGAACAAAGGACAAAACAGCCTCAAACAATCAACCAACCTGATTCAAAAGCCCACCTTCTTCCCATTGGATTACAAGGAGGAATGGGAGGAACCATCCACCTTAGGGTCTCCTGCATCCAAACTCGAAGGAGGAGGCTTGCGCACTCTTGAGCTTTTTCTGCAAGTACCACCTTATGGAGACCTAGATTTGTACTAGGGTTCTAAAAACCCAGCTCTGTTTCATCCCTAGTTGACTTTGTTCCTTAATTACAAAGTATAATATATTTGTCTCTTATAAGGAAGCTATAATCTTAAAAAACGAAGTGATTACTAAGCAACCCACAAGTCTGGTAGTGCTCTGGCAATCTCACTATAATTTGAGATTTATTTCTAGTAAAGATCTGGATTTTGAGTGAGGTTGAGAATAATTTCATCTTTATTACAGCAAAATATGATCATAAATGTGATGGTTCTTCTATATGTACCCAAAAATATGATCATAAATACGTTAAACTAACCTGACTGTTCCTTCAGTGAAACTCAATGGGCAAATTATTTGTAGCAATATGAAGGAATAGTGATAAAGAAAGATTTGGAATGGATACATGAATCTAATCATTCTTGGAATAATATCTTCTGCATAATGGCGGGATTGAGATCCTCTCCAACAATTCTCCCTTCAACCTCTTACATGCATGCATGAGGTTGTATGCATACCGACCACTTGGGGGTGCGTGCCCCTAGATATTGGGCTATGTGATGTGAGATGTTACATGGAGGTTGAATGAAAAATCGTCCGAGAGGATCTCAATCCATAATGGTGGGGCTGAGCCTATATATAGGCAACATTGGGAACCCATTCTTGCAGTATGGAGTCGCTGATGAAGGTTTTCTTCTTAGTTCTCTCTCCCAGTGACAATGATCAAACACAATCATCTTTTTTTAGCGTTGTTATGAAATGGATTTTCACAAATAAGAGAGTTGAGAAAGATCACTGTTCATGGCATTTCAGAAGAATCTCATACAGGAGGTAATCCACCCTCTCTTTTAACTGTTCATAGCATTTCTCTAGTGTGATTCCCTTCACAAATCCCATCATCAGTTGAATCCTGGTTCCTGGGGAAGAACTTCCTTGCCCAAGGGCTTTCATTAATTAATTTGGTTTCCCTGAGGGTTTATATCTACAGAAGATCTCAAAACTGGATGAGTTGGGCTCCGCTAGCTGATATATATGGACGATGCCATCAAACACTCGGCTCACCATGGCAGTGATGAACTTGGAGATGCTTTGAACGGCAGAGACTCTGTTGCCAGTTAAATAAGAGAGAGAAATGGCCGTGGGGTTGAGGAGACAGTGAGCCTATGGGATTTGTTTAATAAAGAGGTTGGTGGATCCTATTGTACAATTGGCATCTTAGTCATAAACAAACAATAAATTCAGCCTAATCGCAACTCGATGGGATCCATTATAAGGATCCTCGAAACAAACAAGGTCCAAACAGAAAAGAAGAATTGAAGAGAGAGAAGCTAACAATGTCCTTAGCAAAAAAAAGAGCTAACAATGTTAATATTGGTTTTGTTGACTAATCTGGAGTCTCTGACGCATCACTAAGAATGGATGTCTAGCAACTGAGATGAGTTGGGCTCCGCTAGCTGATATATATGGACGATGCCATCAAACACTCGGCTCACCATGTCAGTGATGAACTTGGAGATGCTTTGAACGGCAGAGACTCTGTTGCCAGTTAAATAAGAGAGAGAAATGGCCGTGGGGTTGAGGAGACAGCGAGCGTATGGGATTTGTTTAATAAAGAGGTTGGTGGATCCTATTGTACAATTGGCATCTTAGTCATAAACAAAAACAATAAATTCAGCCTAATCGCAACTCGATGGGATCCATTATAAGGATCCGTGCGAAACAAAGAAGGAAAACAAGGTCCAAACAGAAAAGAAGAATTGAAGAAGAGAAGAAGAGCTAACAATGTCCTTAGCATAAAAAAAAAGAGCTAACAATGTTAATATTGGTTTTGGTTGACTAATCTGGAGTCTCTGACGCATCACTAAGAATGGGATGTCTAGCATTTTGTTTTGTCATAACATGTGGATCCATTATGTGTGATAGAGGACCTTTTAGAATCATTTCACTATACAATTTCAGATCATTACTAGCAAGAAAAGTTCTTTAACTCTTAAGAATTCAATTCACAGTTTTGTAAGTGACGAGAAAAATAAAGTATATAGCGGGCAACCAATGGATGAAGAGAGAAAAAAATCCATTCGTGGGTTGTCCAGATGGTTAGGGCGAATTGGGGATTGTGTGGATAGGCACACAATCCAGATTCGATTCTCCATCTATGCATCTGCGATTTAAATGGAGATCGTGGAGATGGTTGCTACACTAGTCTCCCGAGGATTAGTCGAGGTGTGCGTAAGCTGGCTCGGACAACTTGGTTAACAAAAAAAAAAAAAGTATATATCTGCATCTTTATAATATTGTCTCTTTCTCTACATATTTTATGTTGAATTCACAACATGAAATATAGGAAAACGATCCTCTTCAACGCACTGTGGGCCCAACCCCCCATCTGATGGCTAAGATCAAAGGACCTGGGGCACGCGCCGATGTGTTAGGGTGTATATCCGGGTCCTTCCCATTGTCAGATGTGGGGTGGACACCTAGCACATTGGAGAGGAGTCGGATCCTGAACAATATAGCATCAATTGATCAGTTGGTCTGGTCTTTGGTTAAGGTCAGGTTGAATCAGTTTTTTTTTTTTTTTTTTTTTCAGTCTGATTTTTTTATTGATTTTTATTATTGATCTGTAATTGGGTTAGTACCGGGTTTGCTTCAATCTTTTTTAGTATTATATGTATACATTAGGATGTGTTTGGTTATATAAATTTGTGGAATCGATTTCCAATGAAATGTGATTCCGAATTCTCATCCTGCTACTAAGGCTCCTTTTGTTTTGGTATAAATTTTACAATTGACAAATTTTCCAGCTTTTGTGTCTTAAGAAGTAAAATTGATAGTAAGAAATTAACTGAAAAATTTTAGTACAGTAAAAGGAGATTATTAGTTTTGACTATATATCGTTTGATGAAATTCCTCATAAACGAAATCAATTCAGGCTTTTAATTTGTCATGGATCTGATTAGTTTCCCTACACCGAGTTTTGGATGGTGACAACCAACCCAAATTGGGTGTATAGATGGATAGCACATTAAACTTCATCCCATAGCCACAGGCTCAAAACTACTTTAATTTCTCCGGTTACCGCATAGAAGATCGATGTCAGGCTGAGACAATGCTTCATCTTCGTCTCCATGTTGAACTTGAGGTGCATTTCATCAGGTCAGGAACAGGAGATGGAATCTTTCACTCGCATTGCTATAGCTTCGTTAGAATACCAAGAGGCGGATCTCGATGAAGGTGTGGAGTGATCTTAAGCTTTCTACGAAGAATCGTATCGAAGAGGACGTTGAGGAAGCCCAATAAAAATAGAAAGCTTAGGAATGGATGCATGAATCACCTAATCGTGGAATAAAATCTTCGATACAATTCTTCGATTATGAATGTTAAGGATACAAGACCTGTATCTAGTGTTACATAGAAGTTCTGTCCAGATGTCCTTATGTTATTGGTCTGATATGTCTCATGTAATGATTATATATATATATATATATATATATATCATACTATTATATAAAAGTATGTACTCATGCTTCGTGACTAATATTTTCTTTGACAATTTTATCCTTCTTATTTAAATACGTCATCTTTTTCATTATCTTTTTTGTCAAACCTTTCAATTTTTTTGATATTGTTGGTACCCTTTATATATTTTTTTAATATTTATATATTTTCTAAATTTTAGTTTTTTTATTCCTATCACATTCCTTTCCTTATCTCTCCCTCCCTTTTTCTCACTTTCCTTTTCTCCCTCACTTCTCACACGTTCTAGAAAAATCTATATCTTTCATTTTTTTTTGGTAAAGAAATCTATATCTTTCTTAAAGAAAAAAAAAATCTATATTTTGAAGAGTTTTCATAATACAAAAAAAAATTCTTTCTAAATTTTCTCCCTCCCCTCTCTCACGTTCCTCTCTTTTAATCCATATGTTTCTTTAAGTAAAAAAATTATAAAAATCTCTACATATTAGGAATCTCTCATTCTAAATTTTCTTTCCTTTTTCTTTTTGGTAAATAACTTTCTTCCTCATCTCTCTCACGTTCCTCTCTCTCTCTCTCTCTCTCTCTCTCTTATTTTTTTAAATAAATCTTTCTGAATTTTCTCCCTCCTCTCTCTTACTCTTTTAATCCATATCTTTCTAAATTAAAAAAAAAAACTATATTTTAGAAATCGGTTTTACCTAAAAAAAAAAAAATCTTTACATATTTTCTCCATCTTCTCTCTCATGTTTCTATCTTTTAGAAAAAAAAAATCTATTTTCTAGGAGTTTTTTTTCCCACCTCACTCACGTTCTTCTGAATCTGAGATTTTTTGGTGCCCGATTTAGCTATTTCTGGTGCAGCGGCACGCGAGTCTTTCCTTCAGTGTTCTCCATCTTCAAACTTCGATTGCTTCGACTTGCCTTCGCCGCCCGATTTAGCTATTTCCTGTGAGAAGAAAGTTTTTTCGAATAGGGATTTGCTTGCTTCGGATTGCTTCGAATTTTGAAGTTTATCTGATGAAATCCTCGAGAATTCCGTTAAACATGATGTAGAAGAAAGTCATCCTCTCTAACATTAGTTTCTTTTCTCTATCCTCTGTCTCTCTCTCTTGCTATTTCTCACTCACTTTTATGTGGTTCATCATCATCTGCAACAGAGGACGGCGTCTTCCCCCTCGCACGTTGTCAACGACAAGCCAAGCACAATCTAGAGATCTTCTTGGGCATTGGAATAGTAGATCCACCAATGTCTCCCTGCCGTTGGGTTCTCCCAGGTAATCATCCCATCTCTTTGCTTTTATCCCAATTATTATTTTTTTCTTCTTAAGACTTTTTCCTGTACAATTTGTATAAGAAGATTTATATGGAAAATAGTTTTATTGGTGCTGCAATTAATATTTGTTTTGTTTTTGTTTCTCTAAATTAGATTGGTTTTGATGATTTATGTGATTTAAATTTAGCTTATAACTGGTTTTGTTTCATCTTGTAAGAGGTTTCGAATTCATTCCACCTTGAAACGATTGTGATGTTTTTTGTTTTGGTAATTTGCTTTATAATTCCGTTGAGCTTTTTAACTTCTGAGAGAGAAAAGAGAAAGGATTTCCTTCCTTCTCTGAACCCAAGCCCCAAAAGCTGAACAGGTAAGGGATATTGATTATTGGAGCTTATCGGGCTTCGACCCATACAATACCTGTAAATTTACTATGCCTTGTTTACTCTCATAGTTAATTTACTGATCAACTTTCATTATTAGAAAGGAAACTGATAGCAGATAAAAAAATCCAAACACACTAAAATCTCGAAGCCAAATTATACCACTTAAAAGAGTAATTCCATCGAGCATCTCAAGCCTGTTCTCGGTTTATCTTAAGATTTAGCATCTTGTTATGGACCATCGAGGTATGTATGCCAATGTGAAAATACAAACCTGAGATTGATCAAAAGTAGTAGTACCATTCCATCTTGGCTCAGAGCTATAAAAGAATAAAATCTCCAGTAGCATAGACATCTTCATGTATCACATATTCCCTCTTATTTTTATATTTCATGGGGAAATGAAACAAATGTGACACAGTACTCTCCAGTCTCCACTTGCATGGAAGGATTGATTCTTCTGAATCCCTAAAATATTGTTGTAGAGAATCAAGATAGAAGAAGGAGATGTATATGGATACATCATCTAGAACAAGCAGAACCTCTTAAGAATGTCTAATAGCAGCAAAAAAAAAAAAAAAATCAGCCTTCTCCCAACTTAAGCCCGAAAAAAATCGCAGTTCAAGTAAAACGCACTACTGATTTCAGATAATCCAGCCAACCCACCAATAATCCAGGCTTATCCCCCACCCTTCCTCGTGTTTTCTCTTATTGTAGTTTCATCACCAAAAAAACAGGTTCGGTTCAAGGATTTTCTTTTCATTAGTTCCTTTTGAAATAAAATATGACAGATAATTTATTTAACAACCATCCCCGAATCATTATCCTTTTTGTGTTCTGTGCTCTATGCTGGTATTTTTTATTTTTCCTTCCTTTTACCTTCAAGGTTATTATGTTTTTCTAATTTGATCTGTACTCTATACTGGTATTTTTGTTTTCAAGGTGTTTTTTACACACCTACGCTTTGTGTGATGGGTGCTAACTGTTTGGGGATTTGATTCGATGTAGGGAATAGGATTGCTTCAGTACCTTCCAGTACCTTCCACTTGACAGAAGTTCTCAATAAGATTTAGAGCTTGATAGACATTCTTGGACGTGATATTTGCATTCTTTCCATTTGGATGATTCTCTAGGCTTACTGGACAAATGGTTCTAGGAGTTTTCATCAGTTTGTCTTTTTTTTTTTTTTAATGTCTTCTCTGATTTCTTTCCCTCCAAATATGGAAAGGAATGATGATTAATAGGGCTGACCAAGCAGGTCATAGCTGGACAGCATTTTTTTTTTTTTTTGCTAAAAGGTCATTTTATTAAAAGAGAACAAAGCAAAACAAAGAGAAATACAAAAGGGCAGGCCGATCCCACTAAACCCACTTGCAACCTCCACCTTCGGCATGGCCATCAGCAGAGGGAACAAGCAAAGGGCTTAGCCAAATCGAAAACGGTGCCTGTCCAACGCATCAGAAGCTAACTCATCAAGTACATGTCTCGGGAACTCCACTGAGAATTCTGAAGTACAAGATTTAGATGCTTTCCTAGCCAGAAAATCAGCGACTACATTAGCTTCAAACAGGAGTGATCTTCCATTGCACCAACTCCAAAAAGGAAATAACAGATCTCCATTTCTGCAGGGCAAACCATGGAATCTCCCTTCGCTGAACTGCTGAGACCACGGACGCTGAGTCTGACTCAATCCAAACACCCCTAGCATGATAGTGTCTAGCTAGCAGAATACCCTCCAAGACTGCCTCAAATTCAGCTTCATATATTTGTTTGACTCCCAGAAAAATACTAAAAGAGTCGATAACCTTGCCTTTATCATCCCGTAAGACACCACCAGCACCTGCATTACCTGGGTTACCAAGCGAACTTCCATCCACATTGATCTTCATCCACGCCCTGGAAGGCTTACACCAGTGAACCTCAAGAGGTGAAGGGGAAGTTGGATTTCTAATACTTAAACCTATCTTCCTGCAGGTCATCAAGTCGAAATCGAACGAACTTCTTCACTTGATCCATCACAAAGAAAGTGAACCTCTTGCCTTATACTTTGAAAGACATACCGCCTGCCTTTCTTTATTTTCTCCTTCTTTTATTTCTTTCCCACCAAATATGGTTGATAGTGATGATCAAGCCCAACTTCCATGGCTTCTTTAGCTGAATCACTTGAGATTTCCTCTTCCACCACTGGAACAATGATTGAATGCTTGGATGATTTACCCACGCCACTCCGAAAAAATCTAAAAAATTCTTCCATATTGATATGGAGAATGAACAGGTAAAAAATATGAACCATACTTTCTTACCTTTCCACACAAGTTGCATCTGGATGGGAGATAAACACCTTTTGGCAAACCGATCGTCTGTTTGGATTCTACCATGCACCACTCTCCATCCAAAATGGAGTGTCTTGGAGGAAGATTCTTCGCCAAATCAAAGAAGACCAGTTCACCTTCAAGGATTTCACTCTAACGACCTCCCAAGCCGACCTTGAGGAGAAATACCGAAGGAACTAGCGACCACACCCAAATCCTCCATCCTAAACTGGAATGTCAATCTTTTAATCATTCAAAAATTTCATTAAGCATAGGAGAAACTACCTCAGGTAGACGCCATTCTCCATTTATGATAAACTCCCCCACCTTTGCTGACGTAGAGAGAGTATGGTCACTATCCAGCGAAAGAAGTTCCATAATGGATTTTGGACCCCACCATTTATCCTTCCAGAAATTTGCAAGCTGACCGTTCCCTATGATCCAGCGCTCCTTGTCATCCACAAAGGACCACATTTTCCTGAGACCTGCAAAAATAGTGGAGGTGTTGCAATTTTTGAAGGATCTTCCATCCTTCTTTAGGAATCGAGCTCTGAGAAAGGTTAACGCTGCTGTCTTCTCCGTTTTGATCCTCCAAATCAATTTGCACAGCATTGCTTTATTGGAATCTCGCAGTCTCCTAAGGCCCAGCCCTCCCTCATCCTTGGGCTTACACATAGAGTCCCACTTAACTGTGACAGCCTTAACCGTATCTACATCACCTGTCCAAATAAAATTTCGCATCCATTTCTCCATCATTGCCACGAGAGATGCAGGCCACCAATAAACAGAGAAACTATGAGTCGGCATCCCCGCAAGCACCGATTTAACCAATTCCACCCTACCTGCCATTGACAACAGTTTCCCTTTCCAACCCGATCTCCCTTAACCTTGTCCATAATCGGCAACACAGTATCTTTTTTAATCCTTCCCTTGAAGATTTCCACACCTAGATACCTTGTAGGGAAGGTACACATGGGAATACCTAAAGTTTCAGATATTCGATGCTTCCTGGAAGGTGATATTTTTCCCAAAAAAAGTTTACTTTTTCTAAGTGATGTCCCGCCAAAACTCTTGGTACTTTAGAAGAAATTCTTTAAGAGTCCTCACATACCTCATAGAAGCATTGGAGAAGATGAAAATGTCATCCAAATAGAATATGAAGGGAGTTTTGACACCACGAGGCCCATGAATTGGCTTCAGTTGATTAATCTCAATCGATGCTTTAAACCTCGCGATAGCACTTCCTCCAATAATAAAAGCATGGGAGATATTGGGTCCCCTTGCCTCACCCTCTCTCCACACCAAAATATCCCTGTGGACCTCCATTAATCAAAATCGATATCTTAGAGGATATCAAGATTTGGTTCAGCCATGTTATCCACTTCTCTGTGAATCCAAAGCGCCGCAGCAACTGAAACATAAAGGACCACGAAAGAGTATCATATGCTTTCTTGATGTCAATTTTTAATCCCAGACCTCCCCCTCTCATAGAAGCAAACATCATATTGGCCATTCAAGCCACACGATATTGTCATGGATTAACTTTCCTTTTTGAAATGCCCCCTGCTCTTCAGAAATCAGCCTAGGGAGCAAATTAGCAAGCCTCATTGCCATTATCTTGGAAAGAATTTTACAATAAAAATTCCCCATACACAGTGGCCGGAATTTATCGATAGAAGATGCTCCCTCCTCCTTAGGAATAAGAACCACAAAATTGTTGTTCACACCATTGGGCAATTGACTAGTACTAAAGAAATACTTAACTGCATTGCACACCTCTAACTCGACAATATTCCAAAATCTTCTAAAAAAGCTCGGAAAAACCATCCGGACCAGGAGAGCTATCTGGGTCCAGGTCCCAAACAGCTCTCTTGATTTCTTCATTCCCTGGTAAGACATCAAGCATATAGTGATCACCTTGATGAAGAACCATCGGTATAGATTCAAGAAGCTCCACATGCTCCACTAAAGGCACAACTTTGTAAAATTGCTCATATGACTGAACTGTATAATTCCCAATCTGGTCGTTACCTTCCACCAAAGTCCCATCAGGAGTTTTGAGGCTTCTTATAGAGTTTCTGAGTCTTCTCATTTTAACAGAAAAATGAAAGAACCTAGAATTGCGATCCCCTTGCTTCATCCATCTAACTTTGGCTTTTTATTTAAAGTTTTTCATGGTTTTCCATTGCTTTTATTAGAGGTCTTGCATCCGCTTCTAACCCAAACAAATAATCATCCATGCCATTAATTTCAATAGTCTTTGCACTCGCTAGCTTATCCTTGGCTTCCTCAAGGGCTTTATTGAAATTGGAAAGCCTCTCTCCCCAATTACGGAGCACACCTTGACCTTTTGAGTTTCAGCATGAGAACAAATATCGGATTCCCTGAGACCCACTCTTCCCATGATGTGGCAACTACCTGCTCAAAATCTCTATGTTCCATCCAGAACTTATGGAACCTAAAGGGGCAATTAACGGGCCGTTGAGATAAAATTGAGGTGAACAATAATGGCGAATGATCCGAAGCAATTCTAGGGAGGACCCGTTGGTCACAATCCTGGAAAAAGTCAATCCATTCTTCATTACAAAAACATCTGTCCAGAACCGGCGAAACATTACCACGACGTCTATTGTTAGACCAGGTGAATTTCCTCCCCGATGATGGCACTTGGGCCATCCCACAAGCATCCACGAGCACCAAACTCGATTGAACCCATACTAAACTTCCTGCCCCTTTTTCATGGGAGAACAAAGTCGCATTAAAATCCCCAATTATAGCCCAAGGGAGAAGAGGTGGGAGATCACACAAGCTTCAACCACAGATCCCTTCTTCCTACTCTAAAGTCTTGGCATGAATGAAAGAAATCAAACCATTTCGATTCCCACTTAATAGTTATCGAAATGTCTTGTGACTTCGAATACAACATGGGGTGTTCAAATTTCTCTTCCATAAAATCCACAAATTAGAGGTTTCCCAACTCTACAATTGTAAATGAAAGAACTATTGAATCCCAATTTATTAAAAATAAATTTGGAAAAGCACTTACCTCAATCATCGGCTCGCTATACATATAATGTCCAGAGCTCTTTCCTTAATAAAATGTCGTAAGGCATTCACTGCCGCCTTCTTAATTCCTCTGATGTTCCAGAAGAAAACCTTCATGATCAGTTACATGGAGGCAGAGTTGTGAGCAGCCTCATCATTCTGCTCTGTCTCAGAAACGTGCTTACCAAGTCTATCCGACCCTTCAACACGCTGCATGATCATATCAATTTCTTCCACTTCCTTATGATGAATAACTACTCGGCCTTCCACCAGGCACGATTGAGAAAGCTCAGTCAAATTATTCTCAACCCCCTCCCAAACTTGGTCCCTGCCACTCTTTCCCCCTCTGCGACCCCTACCACCTGGTTTGTAATTAATTTTGCGCCGTGGTCGTAAAGCACGCACCATTTGAGAGTACTCCTCTGTGTCTGAGATTCCCTGACCTGAATATCACCCTCCCTGTGATCGCTCTCCTCACCTGAGGCCTGCGATTCATTCTCAGACGGGTTAGAAGACCGGGTCGACCCAAGGACATCCACATCCAAAATATTATCCACTCTCTGCCCAACACCCATCGGATCCACCCCAGCCTTAGCATTGTGAGGAATATTCTCAATTGGGCAATATTCTTCACCATTTAAGTCCACCACTAAATCTTGGCACTTTAGGTAACCCTCCTCGTTTGGCTCATTCTGATTTGGGAAGTATTCCCATTTCCGCATCTACCATTACGGTAGGAGACTCCTTTGGGAAGGATTGTCATTCCTACCAGCTTCCCGCCGCCACTTGTGAGAAGGCTGCTCAACAGCATTTTCCCCGTTTTACCTCTACATTGGTTCGCATGATGTCCCGATTTTTGCAGAAGCATCGAACCATATTGTCTTCGGAGCGATTAGCTGATTGAAGCGAATATCGTCTCCTTTCGTTGTCTTCGTTCCACTTGCATCTCCTCAACTCTAACGCCATTGAGCTCCATCTCAACTAGGACTCTTGCATAATTACCCATCGTTGCTTTAAGTGTTTTATTGTCGAGGGCAGGCCTTCCGCTACCTTTGCCATGGTCAATAGGATTCTCTCATGCCAATACTCCATGGGAAGCTCGGGGAATCGGATCCAAAGCGAGCTTAGTGTGAGAGTAATTATCATTAATATTAAATTCTGGGCGCCATCTCTGAAAGCGAATAATTTGTCCCCCTACTTTGATCGGTCCTCTCCTCCATATTGAGGCCATATCTCCCTCCTTCTCAAAACGAAATAGAATAAAACCCTTCCCAAGGGGAGAAAGGTTCACGTTCCCTTAAGCCTCCAACTTCGCAACCACCTCGCCTTATATCATCCATAGATACAAACCTGAAGTTTACTTTGCCTATCAACGCAAAGGAAAAAGTCTCCAGTTTCTCTTCATACGCTTCCTGTGGAATCACTATCCTCGTCAGAGATCCAACCCGAATCGGATTTGGGAGATCCTCCACGTCAGGGAGGGTCTTCTTTGTCACCGTAGCATAAGATTTGCGGGCTTTCCGATCCACAGGCTGTCCATCTTCATAATTTCTCTCACCCTCCCTCTCCTCCCCTTGCTCCACCGATGCAGGCACCACTTCAGGAATGGAGAGACACGCAGGGCGCAAAAAGTCCGTGATCAATCGTTGTTTGCCTCTGTCCAGTAGCCGGCCATCATTTCTTTCCCCTGTCAGGCAGGTCGCTCGATCTCCTTCACCCATCACAAGCCCCAGACAGAACTCCGAAAACCTCTCACCTGCCTAACATGAGACTCTCATAGCATCTCAGATCTGCTCGGATCTGCTCCTGGATTTTAATCTTAAGCTTCTTTGTTAATTCCTCTTCTTCCTGCAAATGGATGATGAACAAAAGCCTAAGTCGTTTGCTTCTTCCTTCAAGCTCAACCGAGGCAACCAGATGGTCCGAAGGTTCGATCGAAACATTCAGTGAAGATCGAAGGAGTGTTCCTCACTCGTCCTCTGTTCATCCTCCAAGGAGAGCACCGGCCTCCACCGTACTAGAAGGGCCAGTGCCGGCTGCAGCTTCTACCGAGAAGAAATCTCAATCACGATCGCGGGGAGAGAGCTTTCACCAGAAATCAAGTCACGATCTCCTCCGATCCTCACCGGAGAAATCGAGACACGATCGCCTCAAACTTCCCGACTCTCACGTTCCGGTCCGCTCTCGAGAAATCACGATCGCCTCGATCTCCTCTTCTCGTTCGACTCCTCATCCACGATCTTTCTCGATCGCCTCAGATCGCCTCGATCGCAGGGAAAAGAGATCGCTGAATAGTTCCCTCCGATCGCCTCTGCTCGCCTCGATCGCCTCGGATCGCAGGAAGAGAGCTTTCGATAAGTTCCCTCGATCGCCTCGATCTCCTCTAATCGCCTCCGGCTTCCTCGATCGCCTCAGCTTCCTCTCTCCAGCTTCCTCTCCCGTTGATCGGTTTGCTACCACCGACAAAGCAAACTCCTCCTCCTCTCTCTCTCCAGCAGAATATTCAAGTTGATGAAGAAAAGGAACCCAAAAACTGGTGTACTAATTTAGCTGGACAGCATTGGCTTTCCTCTTCCACCACTAAAAAAATTCCTCTTCATCATCAGTTTGTCTTAATCTTATTGTATAAGACAGAAATGATAAGATCCATTATGACTACCTTAGAAATCAGATTGCTTCAAACTTTTTACATTTGATGGATACTTACATTCTAAGCAGAAGAAATAGTGGTTTGGTAAAGGATTTCCATATCTAATGCTTTGAATCATGTTAAAATAAATTACTTATAGGCACCATTTGTCAAGTATTCCCATTTCAAAATTTCAAAAGCTGCCTCTCTAATTCCAAAAATTTCCCCTCCCATATTGAATTTACCTTTTTCCCCATTGTTTTGAAAATTTCTATTAATTTTTTCAACTCCTAGGAATTTTATATACGTTAATTTGGTGTTTTGGTATTTTCTTCCCCCCTCCTATGAAAAAATAAAATAAGAAATGATAGGAAGTTAGAACTGTGGGAGGTTTAGGTTTTTCTTTTTATAGGTGGTCATGTTTTCTTCCTTTTCCTCTCCTCCATTTTGGCAAAGACAATGTCTTTTGTCGTCATAGACGTTGTGAGGTGTGATATTTTGGGTCTCTCTCTCTCTCTCTCTCTCTCTCTCTCTCTCTCTCTCTAATGTTGACCTATGATTGGGGTTTTATTTCATCGTCAATTTCTTACAATTATTAGAACTTATTTATATCTTGCTTTAATGTGCAATCTTGCTACCTAAATCTACTGTAAGCATCTCTCAAGTTGTATTTCTTTCTCTTTTGAGAGTCTTAAACTATTATTAAGAATGGTAAATTCCTTGGGTTTAAGTTAAATGTTTTGTTGCACAAATTTTTTTTTTTTTTGGTATAACATTCTCACATTTTCTAATTTGTTTAATCTTTTTGTCCAGGTTGTTGATATATTTCCTGTTGTTTCTGTGAAGTTAGTATGGTATGGATTTCTCGATTACCTTTTTGTTTGAATTCCATATATAGGGTCTATAACCTTAAACATGTCCCCCATTCTGCATAGTGTTTACTTCCAATAGATTTACTTTTTAAAATCTAGGCTTGTTCAAATTGTAACTCAATTGCCTTTCCTTTATTAGATCACTATGCCACCAAAATATATATCAACTGACACTCAACGTCAAAGATACAATGGAAATAAAAGGACCATTAGAAAACCCTGCATACAAATAAAAGAAACAAAAATCAGGCATGGCTACTGAAAGCCCAACTTGCCGAATCAAGTTCTACAACTTAAAATTCTGAAAATTTTGAAAATCAACCATCTGGTTTGAAAGGTTAGTATTAGAATAATTATATTTTAAAAATTATTAATATTAATTTGATTTTTATTTATTTATTATTAAATTTTTTTTTATTGGGACACAGGAGTATTTGAACCACAAAATTCTACAGTACATGTACTTAAAAAAAGTACCTCCATGTACCCATTGTGGAGTGAAGAAATTTGAATATGAACCACCTTCATTCTATTGTTGTAATGGAAATGTTGTTTTGGCATCTACAACGGTTCCAGATGAATTATATACTTTATTTACTTCTCAGACATCTGAAGCCATTGAATTCTGTAGATATATACGTGCTTACAATAGTGTATTTTCCTTCACATCTCTTGGAGTTCATGTTGACAAAGATCTTGCAAATGGAAAAGATGGTATATATACCTTTAGAGCTCAAAGACAATTATATCATGATTTGCCTCCAATTTTGCGAAAAAGACAATCCATGCTATTTACAATTATACATTTATGATATTGATAATGAACTTCAGAATAGGATGAAAGTATTACAAGATTCAAAACTCAAAGAGCCTATCGTGTCAAAACTAATGGATATTCTATCAATTAATCTATACGCAAGGTTCTTTAAAAGTTTGAAAGACGTTCCTTTGTTGGAGAATAATGAGATTATAATCACAAGTGACGTACATCTTGATCAGAAAGTTTACAATTTACCATCAGTCGACCAAGTTGCAGCTATTTGGGTAGAAGGAAATAATCCCCATAGAACTGAAAATTGTGATATATTAATAGAAGGACATTCAGGGAAGAAACATCGAGTGGTACATTATTATGGTTGTTATGATGCTTTACAATATCCTCTTTTATATCCAAATGGGAAAGTCGGTCAGCAGGGCATTAAACAAAAGAATGTAAGGTAGAGTTTTGGATGATTTAACAAGCGAAGTCTATATTTAATAAGAAGCGACTTTGAAGGTATGTTTAACTATTAGATTTATATTTTTAATGTTTAAGGTTTAAATGTTAAAATAATTTATATATGTCAAATTATAGGATTTGATGAGAGTAACAAGAACAGGGTATCTCCCAGAGCATATTATTATCATAAGCTTCAGATTCGAGATGGTCATTGTTCTATTCTTCTATATCTTGGTCGATTGCAACATCAATATGTTAGATATGTATATCAAAATGAAGCAACGAAAATTTTTGAGCAAAAGCAGGTCAAATATCCAGCAAATTATATCAAGGAATAGTTGATAGTGTTTTAGTTGGAGAAACAAGAGGTGATCAAGTTGGGACAAAGTTTGTTTTACTCGCATCATTTATTGGGGCACCAAGAGATATGCGTCGAAGGTATCTTGATGCTATAGCTTTGTACGAAATATGGAAAACCTAATCTTTTCATCACTATGACATGCAATCTATGGTTGAGATACAAGAAGAATTAAAACAAGGCCAAGTTCCACAAGATAGACCGGATCTTACAGACTAGGATATTTGGCAAAGTTACATGATCTAAAGATCAATTATTCAAGAAAGGGATCCTTGGTAAAGTGGCTGCACGTACGTGTTGTTGAATTTCAAAAATGGGGCTTCCACATGCACACATCGATAATTATGCATAAGGACTTCAAGATAACAAATGCTTGATGTTTTGATAAATTTGTATGGACAAATTCAAAGATTTTAATGAAGATTCAGTTTTACATGAGAAAGTTGTGAAACATATGATGCACAGACCCTGTGGAGATTTGAATAAACTAAATGCTTGTATGAGGAATGGAGTGTGTAAGAGTTGATATCCTTGTTCATTTATTGAAAATACCATGCAAGGTAAAGATTCTTACCCTATTTATAGACGAAGAAATACTGGAATACAAGTAAAGGTACGACGACATTATTTGGATAACAGATGGGTTGTTCCTTATAATTCATACCTTTTGACAAGATATGATTGCCATATTAATGTTGAGATATGTTCTGGATTGAAGGCAGTAAAGTACCTATACAAATATGCTTATAAAGGACATGATCGTGTGGACTATTTCTATATCACATGGTAATGGAGAATATTTACTGGATGAAATCAAACAATACAGAGATGCAAGATGGGTGTCTGCACCATAAGCCATGTGGAGAATTTTGGAATTCAATTTGAATGAAATGTTCCCATATGTTATCAATTTACAACTGCATTTCCCAATAGGCAAATGATATGGTACTGGGAGAAACAAGATTTGAAAAATATCCTTCATTCAGATAATACATATAAAACAATGCTGACTGAGTTTTTTCAAATGAACTGTGTAGATCCGAAAGCCAAAAAATTTCTGTATAGTTTCATAGCATTATGTGTGGAACAGGCAAAAAAAATGCTGGACAGAAAGGAAGATAAAAGAATCAATAAGCCGTGTTAATTCAACCAAACCTTCAGAAGGAGAGAGATTCTATTTAAGATTGTTATTAAATCATGTAAGAGGGCCGGCATCCTTTCATAATCTAATGTCTATTGATGGAATCGAATGTTCATCTTTCAAAGAAGCTGCGCAGAAGAGAGGTCTTCTTAAAAGTGATAATGCCATCTCAGAATGTTTAGAAGATTCAACTTTCTTCAACATGCCAATCATAGTTCGTAAACTTTTTGCAACGATACTTGTTTATTGTGAGCCTGGTGATGTTAGAAAGCTATGGAGTAATCATTATGAAGCATTATCTGAAGACATTAAGAAAACAAGTGCAGATTCTGAATATCATACATTAGAAACAATAAGAAGTGTGAATTCTTTCTTACAAAGCATGGGAAAAAGTATCAAAGATTATGATTTGCCCAACTTAAAGAAAATTGCAATCAGTTAAATGGAAAACAACCCAGAGAAATAGTAGATGAATTTTTTATAAAAGTTCCTCCAGAAGATTATGATGCGGCAATTAAGTTGAATCCCGAGCAATACAATGCATACAATGAAATTCTAAACCAAGTGAATGATAACCAAAGTGGCATTTTTTTTATTGATGGACCAGGAGGTACAGGAAAGATATATTTATATCGTGCATTACTTGCAACGATAAGATCAAAGAATCAAATTGCTCTTACAAGACAACGTCGGGGTAGCACTAATAATGCCAGGAGGTAGGACAGCTCATTCAAGGTTTAAAATTCCAATCAATATCGATGATTCAAGTGTTTGCAATTTTTCAAAACAAAGTGCCACAGCTAAGTTAATAAGAAAAGCAAAACTTATCATATGGAATGAAGCGCCAATGGCAAAACGTCAAGCAATTGAAGTGCTTGATAGGACATTGCAGGATATAATAAGCAACTCAGAACCATTTGGAGGAAAGGTTGTCATATTCGAGGAGATTTTAGGCAAGTACTTCCAATGGTTCCTCATGGTACGAGAACAAAAACTATGGATGCAAGTTTAGTAATGTCATAATTATGGCCAAAAATGAAGAAATTGCAATTGACAACCAATATGAGGGCAATCTGTGATTCTTCTTTCAGTGAATTTCTATTACGTGTTGGTAATGGGGAAGAGCCAATTGAATATGAAGATTTGATTCACATACCAAATGAAATGGTCATAAAATATGACGATGAAAAAAAATCTGAAGATGAGTTGATAAATGCAATATTTCCTGCATTACAACAGCATGCATATTCGACAGAATACATTACACAACGAGCAATCTTAGCTACAAAGAACGAAACAATAGACAAATTAAATGACAAACTTATTGATCTATTTCCAGGAGATAGTGTTACGTATTATAGCTTTGATTCAGCAACTGATGATGCAGAAACTCAATATCCAGAAGAATTCCTCAATTCATTGGCTCCGAAGGGACTTCCACCTCATAAATTAGTTTTGAAGAAGAATTGTCCAATAATTCTTTCAAGGAATTTGAATCCTTCACATGGAGAATGTAATGGAACCCGTATGGTTTGTCGTCAATTTCAAAAAAAATGTTATCCTAGAAGAGATTACAATAGGACAATTTACTGGTAACCTTGTTCCTCTTCCTAGAATCCCACTTTCTCTAGCAGAAAATGAAGGATATCCTTTCCATTTAAAAAGAGAACAATTCCCAATTAACGGCTTAGCTTTGCAATGACAATAAATAAAGCACAAGGGCAAACAATACCACATGTTGGAGTATATCTACCCGAATCGGTTTTTTCACATGGACAATTGTACGTAGCATTATCAAGAGGTATATCAATGTCAACAACAAAGGTTTTAGTCAAAGACAACAAGGAAGGAAAAAAAACCGGATCGTATACAAGAAACGTGGTCTACAAAGAAGTTCTATTACTAAGAAGGTATGATTTACAAACTAATATAAGCAAAAAAATATTAATTAAAATAAATATATTGTTAGTAGGCAGTATCATTAATATTTATTTTTCTTTTTAGGATCATTGATTTGACCACAAATATTGATGAAGAGTAATGTAGTGGAACCTCAACAAATCGAGACTTTGAGAAATTTTGAGGCTGTCAACCAGGAATCACAACATTCAGATCACTCATTGTTTCACGTAATCACGCTTGTCAGTTGTTGGCATTTTAGATTTTTTCTGACAAGATTGTTCTTCACTTTTATAGATTCTATTTAATACTTACCCTCTATGGTTTCAGAAGCGACGAATGAAGTTTTACACAGGCTTTGCAAATTCAAGTATGATAGTGGTACTGTGGAAGAACTCAATGTTGATATGCCATGTGGTTGGAGGCTTGCTGGCCCAGTTCAGATGATGAGTTTGCTTTTTTTGTGGAAGATGATTTGGAGGTTTCACTTTATTATAAGTTCCTTGAAACTTTAATTGCTCACTATTATTATAATTCTTCAAACTTCAGTCCGTTGATTTATGGTGCATCATTGCAAAGACCGAGGTTTGTTGCAAGCAAGTTTTCTGATCCAATTTGATCTGCAGCTTTGTTTTGATCTGTGAGTTTCAAGTAGTGGAGCTCTTCAGTTATTTATTGAAATTTTCTTGATTGTATTGGGTGCAATATCTAATAATCAACGTAAGTAGACACAGTTTTACTGAATTAAGAAGTTTTACTTTGTTTTGAAGCTTTCTATTTTTGAGTTTTTCATTTCTCCATTTTGTTCATTACAGGCTCTCTATTACCTTTAACGTGTATGTGCTTCATGAATACTCATTTAATATTCTCTGAATTAACGTGTATGCGCTTCAATTTTTTTTTCTTTACATAAAAAAATGAATAATAATAAAAAAAAAAACCCCAACCAAGGAGGAAAATTAGCAATTTAATCACTTTATATTTTAAAGGAAGTTATTGGGGAAGCTCTTGCTATTATTTTGGGAACAACACTCTTATATATCTTTCCCTTCTTCTTTCCTTTTATGTGGTTTTTGTCGGTAAGATTCCATTCTATCTCAATTATAAAAAAAAAAAAAAAAAAAATCCCAACGAACTAATAGTAAACTATAACTTACTACAAATAAGAACCATATATATATATATATATATATATATATATAGATGTCTCTACCCTATATTACAATTAAACTGTTTCACAATCTTCATCACTCTTTCTTTTTGTTTATTTAGTTGAAGAAAAAAAAAAAAAAAAACAAGGTTCACAAACGAAGGGACTCAAGACAAGAGGTACAAACGATCCTGTAAGTTCTGTGATCACCTTGACTGTTTTACTTTGCTTAAACTCTTATCTATGTTTTAAGGTAAAATTTCTCTACCATGATGCATCTACCACTAAATTAGTTGGACCTCCCGCCTTTTTGAGATTCCTGGATTCCCTTGAATCATGGAAACAACTGGTCTATATCTTCTTCCTAAAAGATTTAAGTATGTTAATGTTGAGAACCCACAAGAAGGGGAGGATAAGTCAGCAACTTAACAGAAAATAGTTGGGAATATTATATTACTATTTGCAGGTCAGGGGCAAAGTGTCACTCTTTAATTGGCTACATCTTTCAAGTATCGGCTGCTAGCTTCTGGTAATCCAAATTTGTTTTGCTCACTTTATGATGACTACTCCCTTTTTCTCTTATTTGTTTTACTTTCCATCAATTCTCGTGTTTTCTTCTCTTAATTGGACAGTCGCTTAGTGGAAGAATGAGCCGATAACTGATTATGTACCTTAGAACTCACTATCAAGACCCATTAAATTGACTAGAAAATATGGACCTTCATTATTTCAGGAATTAAGGGGTACAGTTCTAAGGCACAGTAGCCATGTGGGCTGTTTATATGGGCCCCCAGATTGAAAGAGCTCAGTTCATGAATATTGTCTTGGACTAGCATTCAGTTTCTGTGAAATTAGGATGTAGCCAGATCATTATCTTTTTCTTTTCTTTTATTTTTAATTTTTGAATTTTTTATGTAAAAGTTGTGTAGAGATTATAAGTACAACACAAAGTAGTCATAACCTGCTACCACTCGGACCTCCACTTTCACCACATGAGGTGCTGAACCTGTATTACCACCACCTTCAAAACCAGTAATCACCGTCATATCATATTCTAACCACCTTCGAAACCAGTTTCTTTTATTAGTTAATCATAATAGAAAATAGTGAATTTTTATTAGTAATAAACAGTGAAATCACATTGAATAGGAACCAGGTCCCCTTTCCCAAACCTCACGTCTATCTATCGAAGGTTGGGCCTTGGGCTGTGGACCTGTGGTCTCGAGTTAGATTGGCTGCATATACACATGTGTATTTCGATGACAAATGTTAAAATGATGACACAGAATATACACAGAAGTAAGTATTCTACTCAATTTCATTAATATATATCATATTTTCTTTAATAATATAGAAAACTAATAAATTTTACTCATTGATAGGTACTTCGGAAAATTCAAGATCAAAGACTCAACTGAAATAATAACCTTGACAATCTTTGAGGAACTTGAAACACTTATAGGATGTTCAGCAATTGAATATGCAAGATCATCAGAAAAGGTATAAATATTGAATGTTAGTTTGATTTTTATAATTATATTAAAAAATATTATATTAATATATAGTGATAATAACAAATTTGTTTTCATGTGTTGCAGTACAAACAAAAATTGGATTTGTGCCTATCAAAGAACTATTATTTCTACTTCAAAATGGATTCAAAAAATGAAGGAAGTCAAAAATCAAGAAGCATTGTTATAGATACTATGAAAGAACGAAATGTGGACAAAAGAAGAATCATAGATGTTGAGGAAGATGAAGACAAAAAAGGAAAAAAAATTAAAATGGAAAAAGATTAAGCAATACCATTTGATCTTTATCCCAAAACAATTATTATTTGTTGCAGCAAATATTCATGGGCTTCTTTAAATAATTTTAAATTTTAAACTTATGTTACAAATGTAGGAGATTTAGATACTCTATTTTAAATAATCTCTCTTTTATTTCTATAAATTTAAGTTATTGCATTCTCTCTTTATCTCTAAAAATTTAAGTGGACAATCTCTCTCTCTCTCTCTCTCTCTCTCTCTCTCTCACACACACACATAACGTAAGAGAAACAAATGAAACTTTGATTTAAAATTACTCATTTATGTTCTCACATGCATTTTCACGACTCTCTCTCTCTCTCTCTCTCAACATAAGAGAACAAATGAAACTTTCAATTAATATTACTCATTTTTGTTCCCACGTGCATTTGCACGTGTATTTCTTACTAGTATATATATATATATGTAACTTTTGTCATTAATAAAGAATATGAGAATATTAAACTCTTACATGGTATCAGATAAGCGATATCTGCTCCTCTGAGCCGAAAACCATTTTCTTGATTCAAACTCTCCTTTCTTGATTCAAACCTTCGGTCATGGTGCTTCATCTCCATCTGCTACGAGCTCTGTCTGCGACGGTCTTCTTGCTTCTCCTTCGTTGATCTCTCTGAACGTGGCTTCGCATCTTCCGATCAAGCTGAACTCCACCAACTATTTACTTTGGAGAGCTTAGTTTCTTCCATTGTTGTCGGATACAACCTTCTTGGCTATGTGAATGGATCTTTTACTCGATCGGTGATTCTGAAAATTTTGACTACAAATGCTGATGTTGTTGCTGTGGCTACGGCCGCTGTTGATCTGTGGGACAGTCAAGACCAATTGATCCTGAGTTGGATCATCTCTTCATTGTTTGAAAATACTGTGTCTCACATTGTGAGTGCCATTTCCTCCAATGAAGCTTGGCTGATTCTCTCCCATGTTTTTGCTCCATCTTCTCGAACACGGGTAATGTATCTCAAAGATCGGATCTCTCGTCTGCAAAAAGGTTCTGATTTTGTGGCCGACTATCTCTTGTCTCTTCGCTCCATAAAAGATACACTTGCAGCTATTGATCAGCCTATTGGTGATTGTTGAAATTGTATATTGGCATTCACTTTAATGAGTGTACAATGGTGCTCTTATATAAAGATTACAGTTATTGAGTTATAGACAAACTCTATGATCACATGTGGGAGACTCAAACTCTAATATTAATGGGGTAGGACTCTGTTAACATATGTGAGTAATGGACAGAAAGTCTATTATCACATGTCAGAGTCCTATTCCAACTCTACTGTCTCATGAGGTAGTCTTGGACTGCAAATAGTCTCTAGAGTTTGTGCTCACTGAAAATGCCTACAATATAGGAGAGGTTGTTGAGTGTGAGTATGACTCTAGAGGTTGAGTTCGAGTGGGACGCTAACTATCCTGATACACCCCCTCAAGGTGGGGATTTGAATGGTCAAATCCGCAGCTTGTCCTGTAGAAAGGAGAACCATGTAGAGCTGAGAGCTTTGGTAAGGATATCGGCTATCTGGTCATGTGTTGAAATGAACTGCACTTGAAGTCCTTGGAGACGACTTTATCACGACAAGTGGAAGTCAATTTCAACATGCTTGATGCGAGCATGAAAGACCGGATTGACCGAAAGGTAAGTGGCCCCAATGTTGTCACACTAAAGAATGGGTGCAACGGGAACAGGGATCCCTAATTCCTCAAAGAGAGAGCGAAGCCAAGTGAGTTCGGCGCAGGCATCAGCCACTGCTTTGTACTCAGACTCGGTGGAGGAGTGTGCAACTGTCTTCTACTTCTTAGAGGCCCAGGAGATCAGATTAGGACCCATATAGATGGCATAGCCTCCTGTGGATTTGCGATCCGCATTGTCACCAGCCCAGTCAGCATCGGAGAATGCTTGTAATTGGAGGGAACTAGATTTGGAGATGAACAACCCATGATCCTTAGTTCCTTGGAGATAGCGTAGAATTCGTTTGACTAGTGTCTAATGGTCTTTAGAGGGGGCATGCATGAACTGGCAGGCACGGTTCCTTGAATAAGCCACATCGAGGCTGGTGAGGTGATGTATTGGAAACACTTGACAATGGAGCGATACGGTGGGGTCGAAGAAAGACACCCCATGGAAGATCTTGCAAAGGTGGTGGCCATGGGAGTAGTGACGGGCTTCTGATAGAGTCATGCCAGCCCTCTGGAGGAGATCGATGATGTCCGGTGTTGAGAGAGGAGGACACCATCGAGGCCGATATAGGGCTTCAATACCAAGGAAAATGAGACAACCAAGATCCTTGATAGAGAATTGAAGCAAGGCGATGAAGAAAATGCGAACATGAGTTGGTTGGTTCCGTAACTAAGATGTCATCGGCGTAGACAAGGACATATGTGACAACGAGCCCTTCATGTAGATAAATAGTGATGTGTCGGTTGGGATGACCAAGAAGCTGAGACTTGTGGAGTGAGGACATGATTAGGCGAGCATCTTCAAAACCACCAGGGGTTGAGCTATATAGACTTCCTCGGATAGAATACCATGCAAGAATGCATTAGACATCAGTGAGAACACCCATCCGTTAGATATGGCCAAGGAGAGGACCGTCTATGGTAGTAGGTTTGATGCGGGCTAAAGGTCTCATGATAGTCAAGACCAGTTGTTGATGAAATCTTACAACTAACGGGCCTTATAGGCTCAAGGAGCCATCGCCTTCCGTTTGATGTGGTACACCCACTTGTAGCCAACGATTCATAGTTTCCTGTAAGGCACAAGAGACCAAGTACCATTACGTAATAAAGCATTAAATTCATCGGACATAGCGAGCGTAATGAGGAACCTTATGGGCTGGGAGAAGCATATAGGTTCAGTGGGTCGGTGAGGTGATGGTAGAGAGGTCGAGGGTTAGCATAGAGATCGTGTAGGGTTACGGTGCAGCAGGGTGGGGTGGTAGAGAGTCGGGGTTATGGCGGTTAGGGTTACGTGAGGTGAGAAAGGAGGGATATGGGAGAGGTGGTTCGGGTAGGGGCGGTTACGGGTGGCGGGAGAGGATGGGTGGGTTTGGGAGGGTAGGCGGAGGGCTAGGGTGAGGTTGAGGGGTAGGTATATTAGGTGCAATGCCCCACGGGTGAGGGGTAGTAGGAGGGGGTTGGGTTGGGTTGAGGAGGATGGTGGTGCAGTGTGAAATGGGAAAGTAGATTCGTCAAATCTGACATGGCGAGATATGTAGATACGACGGGTGATGAGATCCATACAACGATAACCATGATGGGAAGGGCTATATCCTAAGAAAACACATGAGGCAGAACGGGGTTCAACCTTGCGATGATTGTAAGGACGGAGCCATATATAACAAAGGCATCCAAAGATTTTTAGAAAAGAGTAGTCCGGAGAATTGCCTGTAACTAAATGATGGGGGAATTTGTTACCTGTGACAGAGGAGGGCATGCGATTGATGAAAAAGACCACCGTTTCAAAGGCATAATCCCAGTAAGCCTGGGGAACAGCTGCATGGGTTAGTAGGGTAATCCCAGTTTCAGCAATGTGTCTGTTACGACGTTCAACTGTTCCCTATTGCTCATGAATATGAGGGCAAGATAACCTGTGTTGGATGCCCAACTTGGCAAAGTAAGATGGGAGAGTACGGAATTCTCCCCCCCAATCAGTTTGAATGGCCTTGATGGAACGAGAGAACTGATGTTCCACAAAGGCCTGAAAAGTACGAAAGGCAGAGTAAACATCAGACTTCAACTTTAAAGCAGTAAACCAAATATATTTAGTATGGTCATCAACAAATATAACAAAATAACAATTCCCATTTGAAGAAAGCGTGGGTGGGGCCCATACATCACTAAAAACCAAATCCAAGGAGAGGAACTACGAGTACTAGTTTCACGTAGTGACAATCTACTAGCTTTGCCCATTTGGCAAGAAGAACATAAAGAAGGAGACTTCACGAGCTGATGACCAGGTAACATAAGATGAAGGACACGTTCATGAGGGTGCCCTAACGATGATGCCGGCATGAAAGATGAGGCGATGCAGTTGGTATAAGGTGATCTGGAGCGGAATAGAGACCATGCTTACTGTGTCCAGTGAAGAGGGTTTGATTGGTCTTCAGATCCTTCACAGAGAAAAAGGAAGAGTAAAACTCAAAGTAAACATTATTATCATGGCAAAATTGCTGAACAGATAACAAAGAACAAGTGAGAGTGGGAACATGTAAAATAGTAGAAAGAGAAAAGGAACGAGAGGAGAAGAGATGGAGCAGTGCCTATGTGAGATATAGGAAGGCCCTTACCATTACCAACCACAAGTTGGTTATTATCATGTATAGATCATAGGAGGAGAATTGGGTTAAGTCGGGGTGGAATGGTGGGTGGCTCGATGTCGAGGATCCAAGAGGTGGTGAAGGATTGTGGAGGTGTGGGGTGATGGGGTGGAGGTGCGATGGTAGGGGGTTGAGGGGTAGGAAAGGGTGTAGTATGGTAGGCATTGGGTTGAGGTGGTGGCCGATTGTAGGGATGGGGAGGGGTAGGTATAATGGCAGCTTTGGTACCTGTGGGTGGTAGTAGCAAGTGTCTGTCTGATGGTTAGTACGTCCATAGATTGTGCATGGATTGTGAATGAATGCATTAAAGCGACCAAATCCACTAGCACGACCACGACCACGACCACGGCCTCGGGAGGAGCTTGTACCACGACCACCAGTGGAAGGAGGACCACGACCTTGGTGAGTGACATGGGCTGATGCATCGATGGCAGGATTAACAATGGGAAGGCATGAGTGGAGAAGGTTCTCGTGACTCATAAGGAGACCATGCATGTCGGTGTAGGAGATGGGCTCCTTTTGTGCCATCATAATGGAGGCAAGGGCTTGATATTCAATGCGTAGGGCCCGGAAGATGTGGATGTTAAAGTCTTCTGATGGGAGGGGCTTCCCTGCAGCTGCTAGCTCATCGGAGAGATGCTTGGCTCGATGGAGAAACTGAGTAATGGTCTCATCTGGTTTGTGAACCAGATTTTGAAGGGAGACGTTGAGAGACAGAATCCTGGTTGTAGATGGAGAACTGAATGCAGCATGGAGTGCATCCCAGATCTCTTTGCTAGTGGTCCGTCCAACTGCTAATGAAAAGGCTTCTTCAGTGAAAGAGGCGATAAGAAGGCTCATAATAAAAGCATCTTGCTCACGCCATGCCTTGGCTTTGATAGGGTCTTGAGGGCAACGATTGTCACCGGTGACATAGTCAAAGAGGCGTTAGCCAGTGAGATAGGGTACGACCTGTGTGCACCAATAAACATAGTTCTTAGATGTGAGCTTTAGAGATATCATATGATGAGCACCAGATAGGGATGTGGGAGGTGGGGATGGTTGGCCATGGTAGAAGAGGGAGGAGTGTTATTGGAGATAGTGGGGTGTTGGTTAAACTATAGGTGAGAGAGGGACGTTGGGCTCTTTCTTCTTCTTTTTTTTTTTTTTTTGCAAAGAAGTTGTAAAGAAGAGGGGGCAGAGGCTATTGGAGAGGGAAAAACGTGGGGAGGAGGAGGGTGCTCGGTGGAGCTTTATGCGGCTCGTGATACCATGTTTAAATTGTATATTGGCATTCACTTTAATGAGTGTACAATGGTGCTCTTATATAGAGATTACAGTTATTGAGTTATAGACAAACTCTATGATCACATGTGGGAGACTCAAACTCTAATATTAATGGGGTAGGACTCTATTAACATATGTGAGTAATGGACAGAAAGTCTATTATCACATGTGAGAGTCCTATTCCAACTCTGCTATCTCATGAGGTAGTCTTGGACTGCAAGTAGTCTCTAGAGTTTGTGCTCACTGAAAATGCCTACAATTTAGGAGAGGTTGTTGAGTGTGATTGTGACTCTAGAGGTTGAGTTCGAGTGGGATGCTAACTTTCCTGATAGTGATGAAGACTTAGTTCTTGCTGCACTTCGAGGTCTAGGACCTGATTTTCATGACTTTGCTACTTCTATCCGCCTTCACGTGAATCTGTCTCATTTGTTGAACTAGCTGATCTACTTCTCAGTCACGAGAGTTTCTTTCTATCCATCTCTGATGAGGCTTCTTCAACAATTACCACCGCTAATGTGGCCTCCACTGCCAGTTTTGCTTTACAATGGTCGGATTCTTCTCAGCGATCCTCTTCTAGTGGCGGTGGATGTCGTTCCTTTGCTCGCCACTCTTCTCGGTATCGTGGCAATGGTTGTCGCTATCGATATGGAGATCAAAACACTTCTAATTGGAAGCAATATCTAGCAAATTTAGGTCAGAATTTCCACCAACGCTCTGGTCAAGATTTTCAATCAGGTAAGCAGAATTCTGTTGGATCTATGCAGGGGCCTTCATATCAAGGATCTCGTTCATCCTTTCCAGCTCAGTCAACATCTTGCTGTCAAATATGTAATTAGGCTGGGCATACTGCTTCTCACAGCCCTCAAAGGTTCAATCATGCATTTCTTGGTAAAGCATGCTTCTCTAGTCAATTTCGATCTTCTTCTTCAAATTCTTGGCTTCTTGACTCTGGTTCTAATCATCATGTTATTGCAGATATGAGTAACCTAGCTCTCTGCTCCCCATTCTCTGCCCTGAATAGATTATGGTTGGTAATGGTCAAGGTTTGCACATTACCCACACTGGATCTGCTAGGTTTATCATCTTCCAAACATCAATTTTCTCTTTCTAATGCACTGTGTGTTCCCCAAATTCACTGAAATCTCTTATCTGTTCATCGGCTTTGTGTGGATATTAATGGTTATGTTGAGTTTCATGCCTCTTTCTTCTTGATTAAGGATTAGAGGACGAGGCAGATCCTATACAAAGCCAGAGTAACAATGGACTTTATGAGCTCCCTACCATATTCAACAATTTCGGTTCATCTCCTTAATCTCATTCAGCAATTTCTGCACGTGTTGGTACATGGCATAATCGGTTGGGGCATCCCTCTTCCAGAATTGTTCGAAGTATTCTTACTAAGTTTCATCTTCCGGTATCCGGTACCGCATAGTCATCCTGCAATGCTTGTTAATGCTCTAAAAGTCATCGTTTACCATTTGTTGTTTCTTCCTCTATTAGTACAACTCCTTTAGAGATTTTACACTGCGATGTCTGGGGCCCTGCCCCTATTGTTTCCATTGACAAATTCAGATATTATGTGTGTAGAAACGCAACCCTAAAACGATGCAGAAGATAATGGAAAAACAAAACAAACAATGCACATGAATTTTACGAGGTTCGACAAGGTTGCCTACGTTCTCGGTGAGATGAGATCCTGCTTCACTATCAATGGAGAATAGGGTTACAACGCTCGTCCTCACACCTCTCAGTTTGCTTGCATTTCAGAGAGAGAAACCCTCACAACAAATATATAGCAAAAAAACCCTAATCGAAAAGTACACAATTGCCTGTCTAGGTGCTGCACCAGTACTCCCTGGATTAAACTATGACAGAATACAAGACATCTTACACCAACAATGTGATCTTTGTTGATGACTCTAGCAAATATACTTGGATGTATCCAATTGTGTACAAATCAGATGTGCTTTCTGTTTTCCTCAAGTTTAAACTTCTTGTTGAAAATTATTTTTCATGTTCCATTAAAAGCTTACAAATTGATGGTGGAAAGGAATTCGAGAAGCTAGATTCTTTTCTGGATTCCAATGGCATTTCCCGCCGCATATCCTGTCCTCATACATAGGCCCAAAATGGCACCGCATAACGGAAGCACAGTCATATCGTCGAATCAGGCTTGCTCTCCTTTTTCACTCTCATATTCCATCTATTTACTAGGTCCTACGCTTTAATTACAAGCTGTATTTAATTAATAGGATGCCTACTCCTTTTCTCGAAAACATCAATCCTCTTCAAAGGCTTTTTCAAACTCCTCTTGATTATGAATTTTTGTGCACATTTGGCTGTCTCTGTTATCCGTGGCTGCGTCCTTATGCTCGCAACAAATTAGAGCCTCGATCTAAACCATGCATTTTTTTAGGCTATTCCTTAATTCATAAGGGATATCGATGCTTTGATACATCTTCTAATCGCATGTATATCTCTCACAATGTCTTCTTTGATGAATCTATGTTTCCATTCTCTACTATGCCTTCTACTTGGACATCTTCTCCTTCCCTACTGTTGACTTATGGTGTGCTTCTCCTTCCCTATTCTCCTTCCTTGTTCTATTCTACTTACCCTACTAGTAGTCCTACTAGGCCTCCTAATTCCTGCCTTCATCAAGTTCTCCTAGTGGGCATTCTCCAATCTGCCTCAGTGAGCCTCATGACAGCCCTGGGCCTCACACTGAGGCCTCTTGATAATTCTTCTTCTGCTGGACTTAGACTAGTTTGCCTGATGCTGGACCTAATGGATCTGCACATAACAGTCCGCCTGCACCTGTGGTTCCTATTGTTTCTTCTCGGCAGCCTCTACATCCTATGCTTACTAGATCTTGGACTGGGGCTTTGTGTCCTCCTCCCACACATCTTGTTGGGTAATTGGATTGAATATTGTCATTGTTGGCAACTAGAAGGTGATGTGTGGGTAAAGGTTTTAAAGTGGCTCAACTGTTAATTTAGGTGAATTGATGGGTTCAACTGAATTGGGTAATAAACATGGTGATGTAAGCCCAATCAGTATATAAATTGCTTGCTGCCTATGTGGAGCCCAAGTTATTGGTTTCAAATTACGGTTACATGTGATAATGCAAACAACAAGAATTTGACAGCCCAGCAAAAGAAAAACAGATTTTTCAATGCCATGCGTTGCCATACTATTGGTTCAGCTACTGTTAATAGAATTAAAAAGGAAAGAGGAAGTCAAGTTTTAATAGAAATCAAAGTCTCATACATGAAGAACTTGTTATCTAACTTGTACGGCAGCAACGCTTGGAGGAGAAAAAGCATCGTCATAGGTGAGGACAAATCTGGATAGGACTCTTCAACGTGGAAAGCATTGGTTGGTTATTTCTATTAGAATATTCAACTTATATGCTTTCAACAAGAGTCCAAGAGAACAAGTTCAAGAATGCACAGAGTTTGATTTCAAAGAGGATCGGTTGTTGCTTCCAAAAGCAATAAAAACCTACAGAACCGTGAGACTCGATACGACAATTAATTTGGAGAGGAGTAGCAAGAAGGAAAAAAAAAAAAGAATTATGCTTGTTAGTTGTCGTACGTTTCTTTGTCAAACATTCAATGGAGATTTCACTATGAACAAGAATTAAAGAAGATTAGCATCTTGTTGCTATATTGATGGTCTGAGCGTGTTCAAGTCTTCCTCTAAACATCAAGCAAGCAATCATCAATGGGGTTTATATAGGCTGAGGTAACCCGTATCTGAAATCCCTATTTTTGTATTCTAGAGTGTTTATTGTTGAGAAACTCTAGATCAATGGTGTATTGGGTTGGGATTTTATTTTATTGATTTAAAATTGTGAACCTAGCAAGTTGGGGCTTGTCTAGGGTGTGGGATTATTGCCTTTGTCTGAGTTGCATCTCAGATTGAAGCAGGGATAAGTTCCTGGACCGTTGTAGTGTTAAAAAGTTGAGTATTGGGGAAATATGAAACCCTATATGGGTATTCCTCCGTGGAGTAGGCACTCTGGCTGAACCATGTATATCTGGTGTTATTGTCTCGCATTTATTTTTCTACATATATTTGAAATGCATGTTGTGCAGAGTGGTGGGACACTGTCTGGTAGACTCAACCACATTGTGGTGTGAGGTGGACGTGTCGTTGTTTGCATGATTGGTAATTACGGGATTACCCCGACAATCTAGAACTTGAAAATTAGAAGTTCTTGTTGGGTTGCAATTAAGGAAATTTTTGGAACCACTGATTCACCTCCCTCTTAGTGTCAACCTGGGAACATCAAGTGGTATCAGAGCAAGTTTCCCTAAGAAGGAAGCTTAACAGTTTCGGGTCTGAATACTGAGAAGATATAGATGGCATCCAATGACGGTAATCGTATGTATGGAAAGATTCATTTCTTTGATGGGTCGAATTACAACTTTTGGAAAATCAGGATGGAGGCTTACCTAAAGTCTCAGGGTTATGGAGTTTGGTTAGTAGTGAAGAATGGTTACAACCCCCCCACTATAGATATCATAGATAAAACAGAGATGAAGAAGTGTGAAGACGATGCTAAAGCAGTGAATGCACTTCTAGGCTCCCTAGTGAGCAATGAGTTTGCAAAAGTGGTCGGCTGCACAACATCAAAGGACATATGGGACAAGTTAAAGAGTGTTCATGAGGAGATGATAAAATCAAAGAGACAAAGCTGCAACACCATAGGAATTTATTCGAAAGTCTGAAAATGTCTGAGGGAGAGACCATTGATCAGTTTATGAGCAAGGTAAACAAAATCATCAATTCTATTAGAGGGTTAGGAGAAGAGGTAAAGGATGCAGTGGTGGTGAAAAAAATATTGGGATCTTTACCTGACTTGTACAACCCTAAGGTGTCTGCCATTGAAGAATCTAAAGACTTGAACACAATGAAATTAGATGAACTACATGGAACTCTGATTGCTTATGAGATGAGGATGGTCAAGCCCAAGCCCATAGAAAAGGAAGCTGCCTTCAAAGCTTTGAAAAAATTGAAAATCAATGAAGATAGTGAACAAAAAGATTCTGATGATGAGTTAATAGCTTACTTGGCTAGGAAACTCAAGAAAGGTAGAGGTAAATACAAAGGAAAACTTCCTTTGAAGTGTTTCAATTGTGATGGTATAGGGCACTTGCTCCAAGTGTCCAAGAATGATAAATTGAGTGATTCTGAGGATGAAGATGCTCAAGAAAGCAAGTTCAAGATAGGAAAGAAGAAGTTTATTCCTAAAAGAAGAAACTTTAAGAAGAAAAACTTAATATCAAAGAAGTGCAAGTCTTCTTCAAAGGAGTCATCAGAGGACTATAATGAGTCAGATGATGAGTCATCTGAGACACTATTTATGGCACTTGGTGATAGAGTGCAATGCCAGACTACTGAAGAGTCTGAGGAAGAGGAAGAACAAGAAGCTCAGTATGACTTAATAGCAAATTTGCATTCTGCTTTAACTGATCTCAAGGAAGAGAGGAAGAAAATGAAAGATCTAGAGATTCAACTTGTTGAAAAGGAGAACCAGATTAGTCAGTTAAATATTACAGTTGAAGATATGGCTAAGATCAATGATGAGCTGAGTGTCAATCTATCATTAAAGGCAGAAGAGTGCACTACACTTGAAGAAAAATTGGAGATATTGAAGACTGAATTGGAAAAGATACAGAAGATGAATTTACAAGAAGAAACTACACCATCTCCTTCAATTACTATCTTAAAATCCAAGGATAAAGAAATTATGATTCAATCAGTTGAAGCAGATACTCCATCATCAAGTAAAGGAAATGAAAATGTGTTAGATAAGATTTTGAGTTTTCAAAGACCTCTACATATGAAGACTGTCCTTGGATATGTGGCACAGGGATCTTCTAAAGTAGTGGAGACTAAAGGCAAAGGAACAGCAGAAATTCAAATGAGGTTTGTCAAGGAGAAACAGAGGGGCTCACAAATGTTTTACAATGATGGATTTACTTCAGTTGACTATCAGAGACACAGAGGTTCTTGGCAGAGACAGAGGTTTAAAGGTTACTATTTTGGGTGTAACTATTATGGACACAGGGTGGCAGATTGCAAAAGACAGACCAAGCCTACAACACTGACTAGCAAGAACAAGTTTGCTCCATTGTCGGAGGAAAGTGTAGAATGTTATAGGTGTCAAAGATGGGACACATTGCCAAAAATTGTAAGACCATACTTCCCTACCAAAGGCTGGAGAAAAGAAGGAAAAATGACAATTCTTCATGGAAACAATGTCAGAGACAAAGAGAACTTATTACGTGGCAAATAAGGCAGTATGGGTTGAGAAGAAAAAGAAAGCAGGAAGCAAGTCATTAATTGTTCAAACAGCCTTCAAAGCTCATAGCAAGCCGTCACCGTGGATTCTTGACAGTGGATGCTCCACTCACATGACAGGTGATAAAGGAAAGTTTTTGAGTTTGGATTCAACTGAGAGTGGATCTGTCAAGTTTGGAAACAATGATGGTGCAAAGATAGAAGGCAGAGGCATAGTTAAGTTGGATAGAGGAAAGATCAAGTCAAACAATGTCCTATATGGTAGCGGTCTGATGCACAACTTGCTCAGTGTGAGTCAAATTTGTGACAATGGTAATGAGGTTTTGTTCACTAAGGAAGGCTATGAAATCAAGAAAATCAAAAATGGAAAGATTGTTGCACAAGGACAAGAACTACAGGAAACTTATACACTCTGTTAGAAGCAAATGAAGATAGATGCATGATGGGACAGGAAGATGAATGTTCGTTATGACATAGAAGGATTGGGCATATCAGTTTCAAGAACTTAGCTAAATTGAGCAAAAAGAAGGCAGTCAGAGATCTTCCAAAGATCAAGTCTCCATCAAATCATATTTGTGCACCATGTTTAAAGGGAAAATAGACTAGGGCCACATACAAGTCAAAGGAGCATTATTCAAGTAAACTATTGGACTTGATTCATACAGATCTTTGTGGACCCATGAGAACAGAGGCAATTGGTGGAGAGAGGTACTTTATCCTATTTATAGATGAGTACTCTAGGATGACTTGTGTTATATTCCTTAAAGACAAGACTGAAGCCTTAGATTGTTTCAAGATCTTCAAGAAGAAGGTAGAGAATGGCTGGTAGGACAATTAAGTGCTGAGATCGATCAAGGGAAGGAGTTTACTTGGAATTTATTTTCTAACCTCTGTCATGAGCATGGGATTAGGATTCAACATTCTGCAGCCCGTACCCCCCAAGAAAATGGGGTTGTGGAAAGAAAGAACAGGACCGTTCAAGAGATGGCAAGGACAATTTTGATTGAAAACAATGTTGCTAGGAGGTTTTGGAAGAAGCAATATATTATGCGGTGCACTCTGAGACAGTGTTTCTTTAGACCAAATGAATCCAAGACACCATAAGAGCTATGGTATGGAAGGAGAGCCACTGTTAAATATCTTAGGGTATTTGGTTACAGATGCTTCATCAAAAGGAAGGAGGACGGCCTCGGAAAATTCAATGACAGAGCAGATGAAGGGATTTTCTTGGGGTATTCTTCAAAGAGTAAGGCCTACAGATGCTACAATAAAAGATTGGGCAAAGTGGTAGAGAGTTTAGATGTAAGAATTGATGAACATGTACCCCATTCTAAACAGATAGAACCAGAGAAGCCCTGAGGACTTTTATGATGATGCAACTATAGATGATGAAGTTGTGGAAGTTCAGAATCATATTGATGATGAGGATACAGATGCTCATGAGACTGACACAGTGATAGAGAGAGATGGAGGACCTAGTTTTGAAAAGTGGCAAAAAGTGCATCCCCCACATCAAGTCATTGGAGATCCTAAAGCGGGAATGCAAACAAGAAAGATGAAATCTGCTACATATTTATTACTTTCTCAAATTGAACCCAAGTCTGATGGGGAAGCAACTAAAGATGAGAACTGGGTGAAGACAATGAATGAAGAGTTAGATCAAATAGAGAAGAACAACACTTGGGAGCTAGTTCCTAGATCAGCTAATAAAAACATCATTGGAACCAAGTGGGTTTTTAGAAATAAGTTGAATGAAGATGGTCAGGTGGTTAGAAACAAAGCCAGACTAGTGTGCAAAGGCTACGCTCAGGTAGAGGGGATAGACTTTGATGAGACATTTGTGCCGGTAGCAAGATTGGAATCTATATGGATGTTCTTAGCATTTACGGTTTATAAAGGCTTCAAGGTTTATCAGATGGATGTCAAGTCTGCGTTCTTAAATGGTAATCTTGAAGAAGAAGTGTACATTGAGCAACCAGATGGTTTTCAAATTGGAGATGATCCAAACATGGTCTGTAGACTAAAGAAAGCCCTCTATGGCTTGAAACAAGCTCCAAGGGCTTGGTACTCTAGACTAGATAATTACTTACATCAGTTGGGACTTCGGAAGGGCATTATTGATAGTAACCTATATGTTATAACAGAGAACAAAAGTCAACTGGTAGTGGTGGCCTATGTAGATGATATCATCTTTGGAGGGCAAAATGATGAGGTGTGTAGACAATTTGCAGAGCTGATGACGGTAGAGTTTGAGATGTCTATGCTGGGGGAGTTATCATACTTTTTAGGTTTGCAAGTGAATCAACAACAGAATGGTATCTCCATATCTCAAGCAAAGTACATCAAGGAGATGTTGAAGAAATTTATGATGGAGGATAGCAAACTAGTAAGTACTCCCATGGTAGTAGGTTGCAAGTTGAGCTCGAGTGACGAGTCAAGTTCTGTAGATCAGACTCTCTACAGGTCAATGATTGGAAGCTTATTGTTTGAGATTTTAAATGTAACCGCAAGCGTACGGATCAATGTAGCTATGGGTCGAACACAGGGAGAACAATCACTTTATTTTTTTAATTTTTTTTAATAATGTGAAAGTGAACAGATTAATGGTTGTGATCTAATTCTAATTACGGTCCTAAACATATATATCTAAAATAACATACTAACCATTCGTCATCTAAGAATTTAAAGATACAAGTCACGTAATTAAAATTAAATAAATGAATAACTGAAAATAAACAACCCATAATTTAAAAAATAATAATAATAAATGTAGAAAAAAATGCGAAAATAAAAATAAAGTAAAAAAGGGGGGGAAAGCTAGAGAGAGACTCACAAGTAGGTTTCTCTACTTAGCCCGAGGGATGCATCATAATTGAGCTTCCCCACTTGACTAGAGAGTCACTCTTACAAGGGTTACTCTATTTGGCTTTAGGGAAAGGGAGACAATTAAAATAAAAGCAATAAATTGATGGTTCTATGGCTAGGAGGGGCAAAGCCAACACATACACTAGCCATGAACCTTGGGGGAAAGGGATAGCAATAATGTAACGATTAAAATTAAAATCCTACATTAAGAAAGAAAGGGTAGTCAGAAGAGGGAATGAGAGGGGGGAGAGAAGACTACTGAGGGAGTCTACTTACATGAACTTCAACCCTTGAACTGAAAACTTGATCGATTTGAGATACTACCAGTACTAAAAACCAGATCTAGAATAAACCAAATCTGAAATTTCTAGTACTAGAGAAAACAAATCTGAAGAAAAAAATTGAACTTGAAAGACATGCTTCATAGCTTGTTCTTGTCACCTAGAACTAAGCCTAGAACTAGAACTTGAAAATTACAACTTCAATTACTTAAATAATAAAAATAAAATACTGAATCAAAAATAAAAGTGCTTGCATTAATTGAATAAAAGAACTTATAAAAGTGTTTAAAGCACAAACCTAGAACTAGAGATAGAGAAAGAGAAAACTAGAGAAAGAGATAGCAAAAAAAAAAAAAAAAAAAACCCTAGAAGAAGAATGAATTAGAGAGGAAGAGAGGGACAATTTTTTAGAGTTTTGTGGACTCCCTTTTATAGGGAATAGGAGAGAGAGAAGGACATCCAAGGGTGGATCCCCTTGGACGATTTTTTGGTGAGGTGGAGGAGATAGAAGAGAGAAAACGTGTGGAGAGATCTCCCATGATTTTCTTGCCTTTTTTTTTCCCTATTTTTTCTCTTTTTTATTTTTCTCTCTTCTTGCACAAGAACCCCCCTTGGCCGATTTTCCTTTGAGTGATGAGTAGGAGAGAGAAAATATTCTAAAAAAAACCTCAACAAAATAGCAGCTAAGAGGTTCGAACTTGCGACCTCCTAATAAGGAAGAGATTTTGCACACCACAACTCACCAACTACGCTAGGTAGTTGTTGTTATAAAAAACGAATCTTCAATCACTTAAGGATGTGGTCCATTGATCCTTGTTGGCATTTGGAATATTCCTTATACCCTTGGGACAACTGCAGACAGGTTGGTTTTGCATCTCGGTTCAGTTTTGATCCATTATTCTTTTTCTTGCCGGAAAAGAACAATCACTTGTACGGTTGACCAAACAAATGTGTACTTTTAATTGAACACATCCATCTTGCTCAGAATTTTGTCCTCTTCACAACCATGAAAAGAAATAGGATCTCTTTACGTGTAAAATTAGAGATATAGCGCCCGATAGTCTTTAAGGCATTGAAAGTCATAAACCTGCAAAAAGAGAGTAAAACCCAAGGTAGCTCCATTCTAAATATGTAAAATGCATGATTTACTACCCTAGATTTCACACATAAATGTGCTCATCAGAATTCCCCCACACTTAGACTTTGCTAGTCCTCGAGCAAAAAAAAGAAAAAGAATAAAAAAAAAACTAACTCACTTTCGTAGGAATCACGGTTGCACTTAGCATGTGCAACAAGCCTTTAAACCCCTAAGTTACCCTAGTGGATGAGTTGTGTCTCGTGGGTGTTTGCAGTAAATATACACCTAAAATTCAGAATAAATAAATCCCAACCTTGGCTAAAGGTAAGACTCATACCGATCTAGAGCAAAGATAATTTTTCTTACAAGGGCCCCACACTTGAACTTTTATTACCCTTGATCAATTCTAGGCACTAGCATATTTCTTAATTTGGAACTCACCTCGTCTCTTCTAAAACATCCTTATCTTAAGGCAAAACCACTTGTGAAGAAATAGGGAACCAATGACTAAGGCGTTGGAGTGTTTTTAACAAAACATATTCCTAAGCATTAATGACATTTGCATTTTTTTTTTTTTTTTTTGCTTAAACTCTATTCTACTCCACTACTTTTGGCTTGAATGACATGGTGGAGCAAACACCAGACACCAAGTTACTATGTAGCTTTGCTTTTTGCATATGCCCACAAAGACAGTGATGCTAGAGTTCCTTCAGAAGTTTCCTCTCAAGGAATTTCGATCAAGACACCACGCTTCCTGAGGCGCAATGCCCTATCTAGGTCCAAGGGAATCAACTCTTATTCTTCTTTATACCACATTTCACATTTCATTTAAAATTGTGCATTGTCAACCCATGCCAAATTAAAAGAAGGTCTCAACTCCAAATCAAAAGTACAAGAAATCCATTGACTTACATATGGTCCAACACCATAAAACAGGGGTCTCTTATTTTTCAAAAGAAGTCCCATCTCAAGACACAGGCTTGTTTCTTTCTTCTCAACAGGGTTTTTATATGTTCAAAATGGGTACCTTAGTCAAAGCTTTTATTTTCATACATCAAGCAACCAAATGGTATGATCATTAGCCAAAAGCCAAAGTAGGACTTCATCCTTTAGCAAGCTAAAAAAAAAAACAAAAAGAAAAACAAATAAAACAAAGTGGAAAAAAAAGCAGAAACTGGTTTCCCTCCCCCACACTTAAGTCATGCAATGTCTTTAATGCATGGAAAGAATTAAAAACGAAAACAATGTAAGGGGGTCATACCTGATTAAAAGTTAGTCATCAGTGTAAAGAGGTTCATGGAGATCCATGACCTCTTCACTACCAGTATTAGGAAACTCGAGGAATGGCTTCAAATGCTGACCATTAACCTTTGAAATTAACCCTGTTTCTGGATTCAAAATCTCCACAGCCCCATGGGGATATACGTTATGGACAATAAATGGGCCATCCCATCGAGATCTAAGCTTACCAGGAAAAAGATGCAATCGAGAGTTGTACAATAAGACCTTATTATCAATTGTAAAAGATTTACACAGAATGTGTTTATCATGGAAAGCTTTGGTCTTTTCCTTGTAAATCCTATAACTTTCACAGGCTTCATTCCTAAGTTCCTCCAACTCAGATAGTTGGAGCCTACGATGAATTCCCGCATCAGGCAAATCAAAGTTGAGCTTCTTGAGGGCCCAAAAGGCCTTATGCTCCAATTCAACTGGTAAGTGACAAGCTTTCTCATACACCAAACGGTAGGGAGACTGACCAAGATCAGTCTTGAATGCAGTCCGATGGGCCCACAAGGCATCAATGAGCCTAAGGGATCAATCCTTACGGTTGGGATTAACAGTTTTCTCCAAGATTTGTTTGATTTGCCTATTAGACACCTCCATTTGGCCACTAGTTTGGGGGTGATAAGGGGTAGATAACTTATGGGTGATCCCATACTTTTTCATTAGGGCCTCAAAAGGCCGATTACAAAAATGAGTACCCCTATCACTAATTATTGCGCATGGTGTACCAAAGCGGGAAAAAATGTTCTCTTTGAGAAACTGGACCACCACTTTGTGGTCATTAGTTTTATAAGGTATGGCCTCTATCCATTTAGAAACATAATCAATGGCCAAAAGTATGTACAAATTCCCAAAGGAATTAGGGAATGGTCCCATAAAATCGATGCCCCAAACATCAAAGATCTCAACTACCAAAATAGGGTTGAGGGGCATCATGTTCCTCTTATTGATACGGCCAAAAGACTAACAGGCAGGACAAGCCTTGTAAAAATCAAAAGCATCTCTAAAAAGAGTGGGCCAATAAAATTCGCATTGGAGAACCTTTGTAGCAGTTTTCTTAGGTCCAATGTATCCACCACATGCATGATCATGACAAAAAGAGATAACAGAATGTTGCTCATGATCAGGAATACATCGTCGGATAATCTGATCCGGACATATCTTAAACAAATAAGGATCATCCCAGAAAAAATGCTTAACTTGGGAATGAAATCTATACTTATATTGGGTGGACCAGTGATTCGGAGTCACACCTGAAACCAAGAAGTTGACAATGTCAGCAAACCATGGTTCATTGGACACTGCAAATAACTGTTCATCTGGAAAGTTCTCGTCGACTGGAGAATCAACAGTCAAGGAATTGGGATGCCGGGATAAATGGTCTGCAACTAGGTTTTCAACTCCTTTTTTATCCTTAATTTCTAAATCAAACTCTTGCAAAAGTAAAACCCACATTATGAGACGAGTTTTGGCATCCTTCTTCTGAACTAAGTATCTGAGAGCAGAATGATCAGTATACACCACCACATGTGAACCAACTAAGTAAGACCGAAACTTTTCTAATGCAAACACAACCGTTAAAAATTCTTTTTCAGTGGTTGTATAATTGAGTTATGCATCATTTAAGGTCCTACTAGCATAATAAATGACAGTGGGCAACTTATTAATCCTTTGACCCAAAACCGCTCCTATGGCAAAATCTGAAGCATCACACATCAGTTCAAAAGGGTCAGTCCAAACAGGTGGTTGAACAATGGGTGCATTGGTCAACTCCTTTTTAAGTTGTTTGAAGGATTCTAGGCACTCTTTAGAAAACTCAAAAGTTTGATCTTTGGCAAGTAATGAAGTGAGTGGTCGGGCTAACTGACTAAAGTTCTTAATAAACCTTCTGTAGAAGCCCGTATGCCTTAGAAAAGATCGGACATCCTTAACAGATTGAGGAGGTGGTAAATTATCAATTAAATCTACTTTGGCTCTATCTACCTTAATTCCCTCCTTGGATATTACATGGCCTAAAACAATACCAGATTTAACCATGAAATGGCTTTCTCTCAATTCAAAATCAAATTTTTAGATATGCACCTCTTCAAAACTAGAGAAAAATGATGAAGACATTCAGAATAGGAATTCCCATGAATTGAAAAGTCATCCATAAATACTTCTAAGAATCTTTCAACCATGTCAGAAAATATGCTCATCATGCATCGTTGGAACGTAGCAGGGGCATTACAAAGCCCAGAAGGCATACACCTATAAGCAAATGTTCCATATGGACATGTAAAAGTGGTCTTATGTTGGTCCTCTAAAGCAATTGGAATCTGGTTATAGCCGGAATATCCATTAAGAAAACAATAGTATTCATGTCCAGCTAACCTCTCTAACATCTGGTCAATGAATGGCAATGGGAAGTGGTCCTTCCAGGTTGCCACATTAAGTTTTCTGTAGTCTATGCACACTCTCCACCTAGGTTGGACACGGGTTGGAATTAGTTCATTATTGGCATTGAGAACTACAGTCACACCAGACTTCTTAGGCACTACGTGAACTTGGCTTACCCATTGGCTGTCAGAAATAGGATAAATTATTCCATGATCCAAGAACTTTAGGATCTCTTTCTTAATAGCTTTCATCATCACTGGGTTTGCTCTTTTTTGGGGTTCCGTGAATGGTTTGGAATCCTCCATAAGATGTATATGATGTTGCACAATAGAAGGGCTTATACCCTTGATATCAGCCATGGTCCAACCTAGGGCTTCCTTATTATCTTTTAACACTTTAAGTAACTCCTCTTCGTGGCTACAAGTCAAATTTGAAGAAATTATTACAGGAAGAGTCTGGTTCAGGCCCTAAGAAAGCATACCCTCAAATTAGATGGCAACTCCTTAAGATCTAGCTTAGGGGGCTCAACTATGAAAGGTTTGGGAATGGAATTGGAAAGGGGTCCTAAGGGCTACATAGGTGTGTGAAGACTCAAGACTTCAGAAAAAAAATTTTCACTATCATCATCCAACTCATCCATACACTCTTGGAATTCTGAATCAAAATTAATATCAAAGTTGGTAATTAAATCATCAGAAAAATCCAGAAAATCCTCAATCATATTAATTTCTTCTTCCATATGTGGTTGCTTGCCTATCCTAAACATGTTAAACTCAACAGTTTGGTTACCAAAAGAAAATCTTAGGAAACCATTCCGGCAGTTGATTAATGCATTACTGGTAGCCAAAAATGGTCTTCCTAAAATTATTGGGATCTCATCCTTGGTTGAGAAGGGTTTGGTATCTAACACAATGAAATCAACAGGGAAAATAAATTCCCCCACCTTTAGTAAAACATCCTCAACCATCCTTTTAGGAATTTTAACAGACCTATCTGCCAGCTGAAGAGTAGTTCCAGTGGTTTTCAATTCTCCCAATCCAAATTACTTGTACACATAGTAAGGTAAAAGATTCACACTTGCGCCAAGGTCAAGTAAGGCATGCTCAATGTAGGTGTTGCCTATGACACAAGATATGGTAGGGCTCCCTGGATCCTTATACTTGGCTGCTATAAGCTGAGTAATTATGGAACTAATGTTACCTATCAAGAATGTCTTTTTGGGCACACTAGTGAACGTTTATGAGTACACAAATCTTTCAGTACCTTTGCATAGGCAGGGATCTGGGATATGGCATCCAAAAGGGGGATGTTCACTTCTACCTTTTTTAAGACTTCTAAAATTTTATCCATGGACACAGTCTTCCTTTTGTTTACCAAGCGATTAGGAAATAGGACAGGATGAACATAAGGACTATTAGGGATTTGCCTGTTCAGAAGAATCATTTTTGGTTTCCTCAACCAAATCATCTTTAGTTTAGAAAAATCTTTAGGTTCATTAGACGAACCTGAAACAAGAGGCACACTTGTGTCCTCAACTGAAGGAGAGTTAACATGAGTAATAGATGAGGAAGATTTAGGAATGCTCTGTTGGTACTCTCTACCACTTCTAAGGGCATAAACAATATTACATTGGTTAGAGGGCCCTTGTTGGGTCTGACCTTGTACTATATTCAGTGGTTCATTAGTTGATGTTTGTGAACTAACGGTGATGATGCCTAGGGTTAGGCTCGGTGGTAGGGTAAAGTTCCTTTCTCCCTCTCACGCATAATTGAGACAACTTGGTGAGTTCTCTCGTAAGATTTTGATGGCTTGTCATGAGGAGGGCCATATTTTTTCCAAGTCACTTATTCTACTTGCCTCTCGGTATTGGTAAACCCGGGGGTTCTTGATAAGATGATAGGAGAGGGCCCTAGGAAAACTAGCCTGAGGTCCTACATTTGACCTAGGAAAAGTATTTTGAGAAAAAGATTGTTGTGCAAAGGGAGGCCTTTGGAGTCTAGGTTGACCTTGATTATGAAAATTGGAAGGTCCTGCTTGGTTGCCCTGATTCCAAGAGAAATTTGGGTGATTTCTCCATCCTTGATTGTAGGTATTACTATATGGATTATTTTGGTATAATGCATTAACACTATCATTAGAAGTGCCCCCAGAGGTGTTGGGTCATTCTTCTAGGAGATGTCCAGGGGACTGGCACCAAGCACAAATCTTAACCAAATTGACTGATGATGGCTCTCTAGGAACAATAGCCTCAATTCTCTTGATTAGGCTATCCAAATGGGCTTCCTTGGCTACTATTCCATCCACAAAATATCTTTTTCTTCCTATGGTTTTTCACTCTCTTGGGTTGATTCCCACTCACGAGTTTTGTCAACTAAGTCAAGTAAGAATTCCCATGCCTTTCCTTCATCTATAAAGGATGTGAATCCCTCAGGGCACATAGACTCTATCATTTGTTTAGTTGGGTAATCAATACCCTCATAAATTATTTGACATAAATGCCATAGGTCTAGGCCATGGTGAGGGCATTCTTGGAGTAGATCCTTGAATCTCTCTATAAGTTTGGAAAATGACTCACTAGGCTTTTGCCTAAACTGAAGGATATCACTTCTAAGCTTATTGGTCTTGTGAGTTGGGAAAAACTTCTTAAGGAAGACAACTGTGAATTGTTCCCATGAGGTTATGGAATTTGTGGGTAACCCATATAACCACTTCTTAGCCTGGTCTTTCAATGCAAAAGTGATAAACCTAAGCTTAACAACATCATCAGAAAGCTGCTGGATCTTAATTAGAACACATACCTCTTCAAATTCCCTTAGAAATAGGTATGCATCCTCAGAGGTCAACCCATGGAAGTGGGGCAACATAGTGATGTATTGAGATTTGAGTTCAAAATTATTGCCCTAGGCTTGTGGTAGAACTATGCAGGAAGGTTGGGCTGTTCTAGCAGGGTAGAACCTATCTTTTAGATATTTAGGTGAAGAGTTTTGCTGTTGGTCTCCCATATTGAAGGATTTTAAAGAGAGCAAATGTATAGAGTCACTACTTGTTGGATCTCTTCTTTCTAACCGATTCTTAGTATTACGTACCCATCTAACACTATGCAATAGAAAACTACCCACAACTAGAGTAAGACAAGCACAAAAGAATGGATAGCAAATTTTTTTTATTATTTTTTTTATGATTGTTTAATGATTTTTTTGATTTTTTTTGATTTTTTTTTGGCTTTTTGAGAGCTTACCGGCAGGATCCGGGGTTGCTCAGGTCAATTCTGAGGTACTGCTACAGTGCGAAACCTGTCTTTATCATACTGTGAGGCATGGCGACCTCCACCGATACAACTATTATTGCAAGTTGTTCTTCTCAGGAATTCAATAAAAGAAAAAGAAAAAACAAAACAAAGCAAACAAAACACACTGATTTACCAAAAGAAAGCGAAAAATAACATGAAACTATCTCCCCGGCAACGGCGCCAAAAACTTGTTTGAGATTTTAAATGTAACCGCAAGCGTACGGATCAATGTAGCTACGGGAAACACGAGGAGAGCATCACTTTATTTTTTTTATTTCTTTTAATAATGCGAAAGTGAACCGATTAATGGTTGTGATCTAATTCTAATTACCGTCCTAAACATATGTATCTAAAATAACTTCCTAACCATTCGTCATCTAAGAATTTAAAGACACAATTCAAGCAATTAAAATTAAATAAATAAATAACTGAAAATAAACAACCCACGCAATTTAAAAAATAATAATAATAATAAATGAAGAAAAAAATGCGAAAATAAAAATAAAGTAAAAAAGGGGGGGAAAGCTAGAGAGAGACTCACAAGTAGGTTTCTCTACTTAGCCCGAGGGATGCATCATAATTTGAGATTCCCCACTTGACGGAGAGTCACTCTTACAAGGGTTACTCTACTTGGCTTTAGGGAAAGGAGACAATTAAAATAAAAGCAATAAATTGATGGTTCTATGGCTAGAGGGCAAAGCCAACACATACACTAGCCATGAACCTTGGGGAAAGGGATAGCAATAATGTAACGATTGAAAAATTTAAAAACCTAAATTAAGAAAGAAAGGGTAGTAGAAGAGGGAATGAGAGGGGAGAGAGAAGACTTGAACCTTTAACCCTTGAACTGAAAACTTGATCGATTTGAGATACTACGTACTAAAACCAGATCTAGAATAAACCAAATCTGAAATTTCTAGTACTAGAGAAAACAAATCAGAAGAAAAAAATTGAACTTGAAAGACATGCTTCATAGCTTGTTCTTGTCACCTAGAACTAAGCCTAGAACTAGAACTTGAAAATTACAACTTCAATTACTTAAATAATAAAAATAAAAGACTGAATCAAAAATAAAAGTGCTTGCATTAATTGAATAAAAGAACTTACAAAAGTGTTTAAAGCATAAACCTAGAACTAGAGATAGAGAAAGAGAAAACTAGAGAAAGAGATAGCAAAAAAAAAAAAAAAAAAAAAAACCTAGAAGAAGAATGAATTAGAGAGGAAGAGAGGGACAATTTTTTAGAGTTTTGTGGACTCCCTTTTATAGGGAATAGGAGAGAGAGAAGGACATCCAAGGGTGGATCCCCTTGGACGATTTTGTGGTGAGGTGGAGGAGAGAGAAGAGAGAAAACGTGTGGAGAGATCTCCCACGATTTTCTTGCCTTTTTCCTATTTTTTCTCTTTTTTCTATTTTTCTCTCTCTTCTTGCACAAGAAACCCCCCTTGGCCGATTTTCCTTTGAGTGATGAGTAGGAGAGAGAAAATATTCTAAAAAAAACCTCAACAAAATAGCAGCTAAGAGGTTCGAACTTGAGACCTCCTAATAAGGAAGAGATTTTGCACACCACAACTCACCAACTCGCTAGGTGTGTTGTTACAAAAATGAATCTTCAATCACTTAAGGATGTGGTCCATTGATCCTTGTTGGCATTTGGAATATTCCTTATACCCTTGGGACAATGCAGAGGTGGTTCGCATCTCGGTTCGATTCGATCCATTATTCTTTTTCTTGCCCGAAAAGAATAATCACTTGTATGGTTGACCAAACGAATGCGTACTTTTAATTGAACACGTCCATCTTGCTCAGAATTTCGTCCTCTTCGCAACTATGAAAAGCAAGAGGACCTCTTTACGTGTAAAATTGGAGATATAGCGCCCGATAGTCCTTAAGGCATTGAAAGTATAAAACCTGCAAAAAGAGAGTAAAACCCAATGTAGCTCCATTCTAAATATGTAAAATGCAATGATTTACTACCCTAGATTTCACACATAAATGTGCTCATCACTTGTTATACGTGACAGCATCAAGACTTGATATCCTACAAGCAGTGTGTTTGGTTGCTCGATTTCAAGCTAGTCCAAAAGAGACTCATCTAGTGGCAGTCAAAAGGATTTTTAGATATCTTAGAGGTATGATGGAGTATGGTTTATGGTACCCCAAGATTGAAAGTTTCACACTCACAACATTCTCAATGTGGATTGGGCTGGCAGCCTGGATGATAAGAAGAGCATGAGTGGTGGTGCGTTCTTTTTAGGGCAGAGTCTAGTGGCATGGCATAGCAAGAAACAAGAATCTATTTCTTTATCTACAGCCAAGGCTGAATACATTGCCGCTGCAGCTAGTTGTACACAGGTGATTTGGATGCAGAGACAAGTAACAGACTTTGGAATTCATAATGAAGAACCAGTGTCTATTAAGTGTGATAATATAAGTGCCATTAATATTTCAAAGAATCCAGTGCAGCATTCGAGGACAAAGCATATTGACATCCGATATCACTTCCTGAAGGATAAGGTCAATGCAAATGAGGTGAGATTGGATTTTGTTCCTACATCAGAGCAAGTGGCAGATATTTTCACAAAAGCACTTCCCAAGGTAAATTTTGAAGCCCTTAGAAACAAACTTGGAGTTATCATTCCTCGAGCACAGTAGATAGTATGTGTGTAGAGGGAGTAGATGAGTAAGCATAGAGACATCAAATCCCTATAGGATAGGAAGATACGGTGGGCACTCCTATAGGTGAGTATATGCAAGGGGAACTTCTATATAGGGGGAGCATTGTCACCCTTTGTACTTGTTGTCAAAGGGGGAGAGAAATGGAACACAGAGTTAAAATAATGTTGCCAACAATTCTAAAGGGGGAGATTGTTGGGCAATTGGATTGAATATTGTCATTGTTGGCAACTAGAAGGTGATGTGTGGGTAAAGGTTTTAAAGTGGCTCAACTGTTAATTTAGGTGAATTGATGGGTTCAACTGAATCGGGTAATTAACATGGTGATGTAAGCCCAATTAGTATATAAATTGCTTGCTGCCCATGTGGAGCCCAAGTTCTTGGTTTCAAATTACGGTTACATGTGATAATGCAAACAACAAGAATTTGACAGCCCAGCAAAAGAAAAACAGATTTTTCAATGCCATGTGTTGCCATACTATTGGTTCATCATTAATAGAATTAAAAGGAAAGAGGAAGTCAAGTTCTAATAGAAATCAAAGTCTCATACATGAAGAACTTGTTATCTAACTTGTACGGCAGCAACGCTTGGAGGAGAAAAAGCATCGTCATAGGTGAGGACAAATCTGGATACGTGGAAAGCATTGGTTGGTTATTTCTATTAGAATATTCAAATTATATTCTTTCAACAAGAGTCCAAGAGAACTATGTTTCTTTTTACACGTGAACAACATCTAAGAAGAGATAAAAATTAAAAGAGAAAAGGGGAGAGTCCAAGAATGCGCAGAGTTTGATTTCAAAGAGGATCGGTTGTTGCTTCCAAAAGCAATAAAAACCTACAGAACCGTGAGACTCGATACGACAATTAATTTGGAGAGGAGTAGCAAGAAGGGAAAAAAAAAAAAAAAGAATTATGCTCGTTAGTTGTCGTACGTTTCTTTGTCAAACATTCAATGGAGATTTCACTATGAGCAAGAATTATAGAAGATTAGCATCTTGCTGCTATGTTGATGGTCTGAGCGTGTTCAAGTCTTCCTCTAAACATCAAGCAAGCAATCATCAATGGGGTTTACACAGGCTGAGGTAACCCGTATCTGAAATCCCTATTTTTGTATTCTAGAATTTATTGTTGAGAAACTCTAGATCAATGGTGTATTGGGTTGGGATTTTATTTTATTGATTTAAAATTGTGAACCTAGCAAGTTGGGGCTTGTATAGGGTGTGGGGTTGTTGCCTTTGTTTGAGTTGCATCTCAGATTGAAGCAGGGATAAGTTCCTAGACCATTGTAGCGGTTAAAAAGTTGAGTATTGGGGAAATACGAAACCCTATTTGGGTATTCCTCCGTGGAGTAGGCACTCTGGCTGAACCACGTATATCTGGTGGTATTATCTCGCATTTATTTTTCTACATATATTTGAAGTGCGTGTTGTGCAGAGTGGTGGGACACTGTTTGGTAGACTCAACCACATTGTGGTGTGAGGTGGACGTGTCATTGTTTGCATGATTAGTAATTACGGGGTTACCCCGGCCAATCTAGAACTTGAAAATTAGAAGTTCTTGTTGGGTTGCAATTAAGGAAATTTTTGGAACCACTGATTCAACCCCTCTCAGTGTCAACCTAGGAACATCACATCTAAATCTCACTGCTACAAAACATCCTCTTTTGGGTTCTGCCGAATGAACTTGTTATACTTAGGCAGCCCAATTTCCCGAATGGCGTGCTGCCATGAATGAGGAATTTAATGCGCTTATTCGAAATGGAACATTGTCGTTAGCCCCTACCTCTCCTTCTCAAAATGTGGTCGTCTGTAAGTGGGTATTTCGTATCAAACGCAAATCTGATGGCATGATTGAACGCTAAAAATGCGACTCATTGCAAAAGGATTCCATCAGCCGCCAGGTATTGATTTTAAGAACACCTTCAGTCCAGTAATAAAACCAACCACTATTCGCTTGGTTTTATCCATTGCTGTTACAAATGACTGGCCGTTGCTTCAATTGGATGTTCAAAATGTTTTTTGCATGGAGATCTTTTAGAAACAGTTTTCATGATCCAACCTCCGAGTTTTATTGATCAAACGTATCCTGACCATGTTTGTCGGCTGCACAAATCGCTCTACGGCCTAAAACAAATTCCTCGCGCTTGGTATAATAGACTGACTTAGCAACTTTCTTCTGTCTCATGGTTTTGTTGCTTCGAAAACTGACACCTCTCTCTTTGTTTATCGGGTTCAGGATGTTGTTCTCTATTTTCTGATCTATGTGGACGATTTGCTTATCACTGGGAACAATCAAGTTGCAGTCAAGCATTTTATTTCACTTTGTCTACCACATTTGCCCTAAAGGACCTTGGGTATATTCATTATTTTCTTGGCATAGAGATCACTAGGTCCTCTGCTGGTCTATTTATGTCTCAAAGGAAGTATATTACAGACTTATTGCGGAGCACAAAAATGGCTGATGCAAAGCCAGTATCCACTCCGATTGCTTCTGGTACACCTCTTTCCCTCCAGTCTGGTGTGAAGCTTTCTGATGGTTTTGCTGTCAACAAAGTTGCTCAATTCATGCACAGTCTGACTGATCTTCATTGGTCCGCTGTTAAGCGTATTTTAGGCTACCTGAAACACTCACCATCAAGTCTCATTGCTTATTCAGATGCAGACTGGGCAGGATGTCTAGATGATCGAAAATCCACTATAGGCTTTCTGTCTGTTTTGGCTCTTATCTACTTTCATGGGGATCCAAAAAGCAACGAACGGTCCCTAAGTCATCCACTGAGGCTGAATATCATACAGTGGCTTCTGCAGCAACAGAACTTCTATGGCTTCGATCTCTTTTATTTGAACTTGGAATCTTTCTTGTGACTCCGCCGTTGATTTGGTGTGACAATGTGGGTGCAACCTATCTCTCCGCCAATCCCATATTCCATGCTCGCATGAAGCACATTGAAGTAGACTTTCATTTTGTACAGGACATGGTGACAAATAATTAGCTCCATGTTCGCTATCTGTCTACGGTGGATCAACTTGCTGATGTTCTAACAAAGGGATTATCTTGCCTGCGTTTTGTTTCTCGTAAGTCCAAACTCAATGTGGTTTCTACCCCATTATGTTTGAGTGGGGATGTTCAGGATACAAGACCTGTATCTGGTGTTACATAGAAGTTCTGTCCAGATGTCCTTATGTTATTGGTCTGATATGTCTCATGTAATGACTGTATATATAATTGTAACTTCTGCCAGTAATAAAGAATATGAGAATATTAAACTCTTACAATGAAATCATCTGTTTTAGCAGACCAAAAGAAAGGATGAGAGATTTTAAACCATGTGGGACAAACTCTGCACTTATAATTCATGTAATATAAAAAGTAAGGCATTTGCAATTGGGAAAAGATATTACAAAAGAGTTAAGTAACTGAGTCACGGGAGTGAAAATAGTACGACACCTTCTTAATGGGTCCGACTCTTTCACAGAAACTTCTAATGAATAGATGGCTCTCTCTCTCTCTCTCTCTCTAATTTTGATAGTTGCATTTTCTTTAGAAGCCTAATCGTGTTTCCATTAAAGCCTAGTGGACTACTTCTACCTTACCCGAGAAGATAAGGGCTGTCGTATCAGGCCATGGATCCTGAAGTCTATGAGGCTATAAAACATAGTGACATTATAAGTCTCAGGCGAGAATTGAGACCAACTCTAGAAGGGAACACAGCCCTTCATGTTTCTGTGAGGTTTGGTTATGGTTGATTGAAATCTTTGGAGTCTCTAATGCATCACTATGCTTGGTGACGCCAGCATTTGGTTTTTGTTATAATATGTGGATCCATCTTGTGTGATAGAAGGAACCTTAGAATCATTTCACAATCCAATTTCAGACCCAATAAGAGCAAGAAAAAATTATTTAACTCTTAAGAGTTCTATTTACAGTTTTAATTTCAAGGGAAAATGATGTATAAAGCAAAAAATGATTCACTTATGGATGGACTAACTCTGTTTAAGGGTGTTAATTGGTCAGTTTGATCTGGTTACGATAGAATTGAGACTGTTTTTGTTTATTTCGATGTTCGTTTTAGTTTCTTATTGGTTTTTATAATTGGGTTACTATTAATTTTGGTCGATTTAGTTTTGATTTTACACGAAATCAAGGGATAATTCTGTTTTTTTTTTTCTTTGAGTTTTTTGATTTCTTATCTGAATCCTATCTATTTTTATCAGGTTTAATGTACTTTTTGGCTTTGATTGGTGCATTTTTTTGGTCCAATTTTCTTTCAGTTTCCACCGGTTCAATAAAACCCTAACATGAAATCAAACCAATAAAAGCTTGATTCTTTATGGGATGAACTTGTCAGTTTCGATCAATACGATCGGTTTGGGCTAAACTTTGACATCCCTTGGATTTTTCTACGCTTAGACATGTGTCATCTAATTAGCATACATGAAGAGTAATTACTCTCTACATATGTGTAGATGATCCTGATTGATATGTGCCAGATTCCATGTCATCTTAAATGACTTGAGGGGAAAATCTTTTCAAAAAAATAAATTCCACCAAAAGTGTGGATAAACCTAATACAGACCGATCTAGACCGATCCAGACCAATCCATATCAATATTAAATTGGTGTCATATCATTGATACGATCGTGGCTTCAGATCGAATTTGGTAATTACTGCTAGAAATCCGGGAGAATAAAGATATAAGGAAAGCTTAGGAATGGATACATGAACCTAATCTTGGAATAAGAACAACTGCCTATTACAGTTTGGTGAGCTGTGGTGCGCAAAAACCAATGCTCATTAGGAGCTCTCTAGTTTGAGTCTCCCAACTGTTATCTACTTTCCCTTCTATCTAAAAAAAAAAAAAGCAAGCAAGCAAACTGATCTTGGAATAAAATCTCCAACTTTGAAAGATAGTTAATGACAATATCATAATCTTGGAAGAAAATCTGGACTGATAATGGAGGCTAATGCTTGGCTAAGCATATATATAGGCAACATTTGGAACCCATTCTTGCAATATGGACTATGGAGTGACTAAAGTTCCCTTCTTAATCGTTCTCTCCCATTGACATATATCAGATATAGTCATCTATTTCTTCTGTAGTGCGGAGGCGAGTGGTTTTGGTAAATAGTCGCTGGGGTCTGGTCACCACCACCCCTTCTCCTGAAGTTATGGAGTTAGTTTAATGACCGAGGTCTTTAGAGAAAGTTGTCTCGAGTCCCTAAGTATTCTCTATACACGACCTTTCCTTGAGAGTATGACATGGGTTACTTTAACGCCGTAGCACTTGGTACTCGAACAGTAACTCAAGGAATTTTCTCTACCCCTTCTTACAAGCAAGGTCACCTTGCGTCATGTTTAGATTTGTAAACTCTTTCAAGTTGTTGCTATCCATTTTTAATGTAGATTTTCACAAATTAAGAAAGTTCAAAAAGGTCACTGTTCATGACATTTCAGGACGTAGATTCCTCAAATATATTTCACTGAGAATAGGGTGGTTGCAATTAGAGGCTTCTTCAAATCATCTATGATGTGGGTACTCGAGTATTACACTCAAGGCTTGGATGTTGAAATCCAAAGGACTATCAATCAACCAAGCCCAACTCTTTAATTCACTTATGGCGATGGATTCAATCTCAGGACCACTACTTCTACATTTGCCTCACCACAGAGAAAAATCTAGCTAGAGAGGCGCGAACATTTTACAAAAGATGAAGATGGAGTTACAACTTGCCTTCGAAAAAAGCTTGGATTATGTTTAACGGAGGAAGAAGGCGGGAGAGGGTAGTGTTTAGCTATCCAAAAAAAGAAATACATATATAAATATATATATTATATATATATATTTTTTTTTGGGTTTGTGTGTGTAGGTATGTAGATGAGTCATTTCACGAGAGAAAAATCAAGTATAAAGAAGCATCTTTATAATATTGTATTGTTATCTACGTATTTAAAGTTGAAATTTCATCAAAGATACGGGGTTGAGTCCTCTATCACGTAGATCAATTTACGTACTGCCATGTGCCAAGTTTTAAAATGCTAATACCTAAAGGATTAGGATTATTACAATGTGAAAACTTGCTGGATTAATAGAGCAATTTTGATCCATGATTGTACAAGGAGAACCAAAATTATTCACCTGATAGTTCACATACAAGTAAGCCTCTTTGATTATAGTATTAATCCGAAACTGATCTGATGCTCAAATCATACAACAGTAAGATATAATCTTTCACATGTCAAAATCAATTTATTGCAAAAGAGAGGAAAAAGATATACATAGACGGAAAAATTTCGGTCAAGTTGAATCGGTTTAGATTATGGTCTGGTATTTTATAGGTTTTCTATTATTACTTTGTAATCGGGCTACTATTAAGTTTGGTTTGGTCCAATTTTGATTTTATACGATAGATCAAGAAATGAAAGAAAAATTATGGTTTTTTTTTTTTTTTTGGGCGGGGTGGGAGTGGGGGTTCGGATACCATGGAGTATGGTTCGGTTTATCAGGTTCAATCTACTTTTCGGAATTGTTCACATTCTTCGGACTGAATTGGTTTCGGTTTCTATCGGTTCAATAAAATCCCACCATAAACCAAATCGATAAAGGTTTTGGTTCGGTTCAGTTTAAGCCAAATGAGTCGTTTTGGTTAGCACAACTGGTTTGAAAAAAAAAAAAAAAGGGTGGGAGATTTGCACTAGAAAGAGAAATTCACTCAACCTGAATCAACTTGTTATTAATTGGGAATAATTGCGATAGAAACCAAGGCAACACAAACATGGAAAACCAACCATTCTCCTTTTTTTTTCTTTTGGCTAATGATGGATTTGGTTAACGATGGGTATCCAGGTCATAATTGGGTAGAAACATACCGGGGTTGAATGAGAACCATTCAACTTTCACTAAAAACAGTGAAGAACACTAAACACCCTATGTGAGTGACCCAAGGTGTGCCCATTGTTAGTTAAAACGCGTTTAAAATGCGTTTGCGTTTTTTTGCCGTTTAAAACGCGTTTTGCCGTATGCTTCCATACAATGCGGGAAAAAATGGGAACGGCAGTATAAAACGTTTTAAACGAGTTTAAAACGCGTATACATTTTGTAAGGGCAAAATAGGAATTTTGTCATACTATTTAAAAAAAAACCCAAAACTGAAGAAAACGATTTCTGATTTCTTCCCCAAATCCCTTCCATTCGTTTTCTTCCCCAAATCCCTAATTCTGATTTCTAAAATCACATCCCGTAGCCGTAGTCCGGTGAGTCCGTGACTCCCGTCATCTCTCCCTTCTTCTCCGTTGGTCAAAACTAAAGAAAACTAGGTTCGTTTTCCTCTGAAGTCTGAACCCTTCATCTCTGTTTGTCAATCGAAGAAAACTCAGAGAAAAGAAGAAGAGCAGGTCGTCGGAAGTCGAGAAAAGAAGAAGTGCAGGTCGTCGGATGTCGAGCTCGGGCATCGACAGTAGCAATAGCAGGTATAGTAGCATCTCTTTTATATATTTTGCTGTTCTTCCTTTTTTCGGTCAGAACTCAGAACTCAGAAGACTCTCAACCCTTGTTAGTTAAATATTATGGTGGAATTGGGCTTGATGTTGAGGAGATCTCAGAACGTTGGAGGAACTTGTTCGTCGAGCAGCATTTGCAGCAGTGGGTCTTCGTTGAGTAGCTGTTGAGGTTCAAAGAGATCGATCGGGACTCTCTCTCTCTCTCTACTCTTCTTCTTCCTCTCGTTCTCTGAGTCAGCATCTTTTAAATGTGATTTTGGGTAAAAAACAAAAGTAAATCGAATACCCTTAACCATGGCTTGACTCTCTTCTTCGTTACATCAGACCATTGGTGGAACTTGTTCGTCGAGCAGCATCTGCGGCAGTGTGTATTCGTCGAGTAGCTGTTGCAGAGGTTCAAAGAGATCGAAGGTACTCTCTCTCTCTCTCTCTCTCTCTCTTCTTCCTCTTGTTCTCTAATATAGCATCTGCTAGATGCGATTTTGGGTAAAAAAAAAAATCGAAAAACCTAAACCATGGCCTTACTAATTAATTTGTTTTTAGGTTTTGCAATTAAATTGAAGATCAAACTTTTGACTACACAAATTATATCCAAAGGTTAATCCCTGCACTCTCTCTCAATCAGTTTCAAGCATGGCTCTACTTATCTATTTTATTATTAATCCTGATTCCCTGACTCTTTAGTCAATGGAGTTAACCAAACCCAACTGAGTTAAAGGCCAAGTCTGACAGAGTCCAAGACAATTTCTTATTATTCGTACCCTACTACCCAAGGCCAATAAAGTATGACAAGTTACAAGCAATATGTAAACCAATTAAGAGACTCCTGATGCTAGTGGAATCGGTTATAGTTTTTTTTCTCACTCTATGGGAATGTGATAGGCTCTAAGTTTAAGGATCAGAACCCCATAAATAGGTTCTCCTTGTGATACTAGGCTAGAAACTTTTATGTGAAACCCATGGTTTATTGAACTGTGTTTTAGAAGTCAAAAGTAGTTTCCTTTAATTATGTTTTTTCTTCAGGCTCAATCAGTTGTAATTGTTTTGGATCTGTTTGTTCCAAACTGCTTAATACCTTGACTGTTGGAGACATGGAGATAGCCTAGCCTTTCAAGGTGTGAGGATCCATGGATTCTCAATGGTTTGGGTTTGTGCCTTCTCCTTTATGCGTCAACATAATTTGAAAGTGAAAGACTTGCTTTTGACCTCACACTAAGGAGAAATTTGAAGCCATCATCAGTAGAAAAACATTTTTTTTTATTATTTTTATTGGTAGAATAACACCAAAATCTACTCACCATTTTTTTTTAGAAGGTATTGATGACCTAATGAGAATACTTTTATTGAAATGTTGGCATTTTACATCCCTTTTTCTTTTCATTTACTAATCTATGATTTAATTTTTTTGAAAGGAATTTACTCATCGTTCATTCGTTATACATTAATTATTCTATTTGTTGAGATTGGAAAGGATGTTTTATTATATTATGTAGGTATTTCAAAGTTGAGCTACCTGAGCTTAAGCAAAATGGTGAGACCTAAGGATAAATTTTGGGAACATGTAGAGCAACGTGGTTTGGGCCGTTTCACATGTAACTATTGTGGACTTAATTATTCCGGGAGTGTTTCACGAGTGAAGGCTCATTTAGCTTGTCAACCTAGACATGATGTTCAAATTTGCACCCAAATTCCTGAGCACATTCAAGTGATGCCTGCGAATTTAATTTGAGTAGATCTGCTATGAAAAGAAGGAGTGATTCTCTTGAAAGTGGAATGGGTTCCACAAGTCGCACACCTTCTATGCCTCATGTTAGGGTTGCACATCAACCCACAATGCTAGAGATGGCTACTAAGCAAGACAAGAAATCATTGGACATGTTGGTAACTGATTTTTTTGTCAATAATAACATTTCCTTCAATGTTATTCAGACAAATTCTTTTATTGAGATGCTAAGGGGTGCATGTGCGTATGGTACAAGTTATGTTGTACTTAGTTATAGCAATCTTCAGACCAGTTTGATTCCTGGAAAAAAAGCAGAAATCATGCAATATGTTAGCAATATAAAGGCGACATGGGGTATCATAGGTTGCACAATTATGTCTGATTCTTGGACTGACATAAAGAAGAGGTCATGGGTTAATGTGATTGCTTACTCTCCTGGGGGTGCTGTGTTTTTGAAATGTATTGAGTGCGGTATAAATAGATTAACTTCCACATTTCTTTTCAATGAAATTTCTGATGTCATTGAAAAAGTTAGACCAAACAATGTTGTGCAATTTATTTCAGATAATGGTTCTAACTTTTGTTCTTGTGGTGATATGTTGTCTGGAAAATGATGTCATATATATAGAACAAATTGTGCTGCTCATGGGATTAATCTGCTTTTGAAAGATATTCACAAAAAAGTTAAATGGGTGAGGGAAGCTATAGAAGATGGAAAACTTGTAGTGGATTATATTCACAGGCACACAGGTATTGTAGCATTGATGAGAAAATTCACCAACAATAGAGATATCAAGCAGCCTTGCAAGATAAGGTTTGGTACTTATTTTTTTATGCTGCAGTGTCTTATTGTTGTTGAGAATGAGTTGAGACTTTTTGTTGCATCATCTGAGTGGAGAGCCTTTCAATTCAATAGAGCTGAAATGGCAGTGAGAACTGTTGGAATAATTCAATCAGATACATTTTGGGAGGGGGCAAAGGAAGTTGTTGCTTTCATGGAGCCACTTATTCGTATTCTTCGCCTTGTTGATTCAGATAGTTCTACTGCAGATTACTTATATGAAGCAACAGAAAGGGCAAAAGAAACATTGAGAAAATCTGTGGAGAAGGATGGAGGGAGGTATTTAGCCATAATGGATTTGTTTCAATTTAGGTTAGAGAAGAACATTATTCATCATGTTCATCTCTTTGGTGCACTTTTGAATCCTTCTATTATGTTTGGTGGTCGACTTGATATTGATGGAACTAAATTTATGAATGCACAAGAATTTATTATGGACATCATGGTTCCTTTAGAAGTTCGTGAGCAATTCATGCAAGAAGTCATTGATTATCGCATGAAAAGTCCATTGTTGTTCAATATGACAGGGTAGACAATGATGAAAACTAACCATCCAAGTAAGTGACTTAGTTAATTAGTTTATTATTGTATTTTTTTTAATTAAATATAGCATTCTTATATTTGTTTACTTATGTTGATTTGTAGGGATTTGGTGGCAATTTGTTGGTAGTGCATTTCCTGTGCTTCAAAATATTGCTTGTAGAATCTTGAGTCAGCCTTGTAGTTCCTCTCCTTGTGAGCGTAATTGGAGTGCTTGGGATGCAGCACAAACAAAGAAAAGAAATAGATTAGCCCCAGAGATGTTAGAGGATTTGGTGTACATCATGATGAACTCTTTGATGAGGGAGAACTATGAAAGCCAACTACATAAAGATTCAAGGCCTATTGATTTAGACAATCTTGGTGACTTACTTATAGTAGACTTTGAGCTTGAAATGGAGAGGCTTGAGCAGACGTACGAGGAACCTGAACCATCTGACACTGGAGCTGATGGAGGATCTACTTCATATAGTTTAATGTCTCCTCATTGATATATATATATATATATATATATATATATTTTATCATTGATCTTTGGACCTGTTATAATGATACTGAGTTCTTTAGACATCTTGGATGATATGGATGGATGGATTTTTTTTTTATATACTTTGGACATGTCTTTTTTAATATGGTGTATTAAGTTTTAATTTGGAATTTACATTGGATGCTATATTTTGGATGATATATGCATGAATGTTTGATGTTGATGTAGTTTAGAACATTAGATGCAGGTATACAGGCAATAATCTCTCAAATTACATGATGATATATTGCCCTTTTTTTGGTTTCGTTTTTTTGAAAACTACACGTTTAATACTCATACCATTCGTTTCCATTCGTTTGACGTTTCCTGTTTTTTTGACCGTCTTTTGATCGACTGTCATCATTTTATACTGTTAAAACACGCATCAGCGTCTCTGTTTTTGCCGTTCCCGTTTTAACTAACAGTGGGTGTGCCTAGTGGGAATCGAACTTAGAACGTACGAACTTACAGCTCGTACTAAGTTCGTTGATCACCAACTGTACTACCCCCTTAGGTTAACCAACCATTTTCTTCACTATAACTTTATGTTAGCAAAAACTTAGCTGGAATTGATGTATGTCCAGCCCTTGGAATTTGATGGGTTTGCAAGTTAATTCTTATTCTTTTAGTTCCAAAAAAGATCTTTGTCTTCTCTCTTTTTCCCTTCTTTGATAGAAAATCATATAGGCTGATATTACCGTATTAGTTCCTGGTATTATATCATTGATACGCTAGCGGCTTCAAATGGAATTCACCTCTGTATACCCATTGCCAGTAAAAATACTCTTTTTGAAATATTCTAAAAAGTTGCCACAACCGACATGGCAATGAGCCGGTTCGTACAACTCAAACCTGACTGGTTCTTCAGTGTAACTCTTGCTTTGCTCAAGCCAGGTGGGTAAGCGCACCACAAACATAACCTGAGCCTATAAATACGCAACATTGGGAACCCATTCTTGCACGACGGAGTGACTGATGAAGGTTCTCTTCTTAGTTCTTTCTCTCCCAGTGACAATGATCAATCTTTTTCTTCTTTTGTTTAGATTTCTAAACTCTAAGTTGTTATCAATTTCTGAAGTGGATTTTCACATAGAAAGTAAAGAAAGATCACTGTTCATGGTATTTCAGCAGAATCTTATACTGGAGGTAATGTCTCTCTCTCTCTCTTTATTTATTTATCTTTCGAGAGGAGGAATAACCTGCCAGACTGATGTAGGGAACACACGGACAACGCCCCAAAAACAGCGGCTTAGGGGCTGTGTGTGGGTGTTCCCTACGCTACACTGTTATTTATTTATTTTTTTTTTTAAGATCCTTGTGGTTGATTTTGATATAACTTTCCAGGGTACGCATGTGATGGGTTGTTATTAGATTTTGCGATTCACCAGGATTTGGATAAGGTGAGTTGAATCAACACACCTAGGGAATCAAAAACGACTCTAAACTCGAAGCTAGCTTCTATTTTATTTTTTGCAATCAACTTAAGCCATGAAACTTCCGTATTGTTACTGGAAGTGCAGTCATGTATGTGAAAAGGGAGAGAAAATTGAAAGCTTAACGACATATAATTACGTACGGAAAAATCCAGAGAGCTCCAAACATTTTACATGATCGATGCAACCAAAAGAGTGAAGATTGAAGTTACAACGTGGCTTGGAAGATAACCTTACATGCAAGGGGGAAAAGAGCAAGAGAGGGTATTGTTTAGCTATGCAATGGAGAAAAAGAAACAAGAAATCTTGCATTTTTCTTGAATGAAAGGGCGGTCGTTTCACATCCTTCTCTGTGAGTCGTGCTGTGCTGCCTTTAGGCTTTCTTTTATTTATTTATTTTTTTTTATTTTGTAAGATCAAGGCTTTGTTGAACCACAAAACAGATTTAAATCACAATTACAATGAGAAGATATCCCTTGGCAACCGTTTTTATTTATTTATTTTTTTTTTTTGTGTAACGAATATCACAATGTGTCAAGGCCTAATAAATGCCTTAGGCTCAAAGAATCCTTCTCCTTATAATATTTTCTCTTTCTCTATGTATTTTAAGCTGACAATACATCAACGAAATGTTGTGGAATCCTCTATCACATGCTGTGTAACAAGTCATGAAATTCTAAAACCTAAACATTTAGGATTATTACCATGTGAAACAAGCTGATAAATTAATTGATGCCTTTGTGTGCACTCTTATTGGCTCTCTCAGATATGGGGGTCCTACATGACTAGGCAATAATCTCTGCAAATCCATAATAACTAAATAAGCTATCCAAGTATCTATCATGGTTTGTGTGATAAGTACAATCATCTTTGATCTAGTTTCGGCCCTCAAAAGAATAGTGGAAGAGTGCCTAAAAAATACTATCACACTTTATAGACAAAATCACCGAATAGGATTTTTTAGGTCTTTGAGGTACCAATTTTCTCCTAATTTTAAAAGGAAAAATTGGGGATACGATTTTTCATATGAATTGACTCTAGCATCTAGGAACGCAAGTAAAGTGCAATATAGCTGGATGAAATGGCAAAATATTAATATGTCCAATCTACACCGTATTGAACTTGTAAAAGGCCTAGTACTATGTAAATTTTGTGCATCGTTTTTCACTAACCTTAGGCACTGCATTCCACCAGCACATATGAATTGTAGGCATGCTAGCTCTTGCACTAACGATCCTCTCGCATTGCAAGCCTAGCTCAACAACATTCCATTCCAATGTAAATGGTATTGAAATATATAAATGAAATAGTACTATATGAAATACGGAGTGCATCGTTGTACCCTCTTTCCCTCACCTCTAGCCACTGCATTCCACTAGCGCAACATCTCCCTTCCCCCTCTTCCTCCCTCTTGCAACTCAACCCATCCCCTCTCGCCATTGCAATCCACTAGCTCAACAACATCTCCCTTCCCCCTCTTCCTCCCTCTTGCCACTCAACCCATCCCCTCTCGCCATTGCAATCCACCAGCTCAATAACATCTCCTTCCCTCTTCCTCATCCCTCATCCCTCCTCCCTCCTCCCTCCTCCCCCCTTCCCTCCTTGTAATGCCCCTGACATTTCTTTTAAATTTATTCTTATTTATCTCTTGCATTTTATCTTGTGTTGCATTTATATTCTATAGTGTTCATGGATTCATTATCTATAGTTATTTATATAGATCTAAGGAGGATATTATCTTCTAGAATCTAATTTCAGTGATATTGAGGGTGGATCAGCCTAAATTGATTATCTTAGATATTACCCTTATCCTAGTAATAAGATCACCTATTTTAATTTGATTGGAGATAAATTGGTGAGTTTATTGGGTAAGTAGGAAAGTGATTAGGAAGGGATAAGGTCATGACTCATAGGATGGATTTAGGATAATTTTTTAAGGGTGGTGATTTGATCACCCAAACCCTTATCAATCTAATTAGGGAAACTTATAAGCTGATTAATATCCTTTCTCCAAATTTTAGGTAACCATTATCAATTAATTTTTTTTTTTTACTAATTTGAAAAGAGGAAGGAGGAGGAGGAAGGGGCCATGATTTGGGAGAGGGAGGAAGAAAGAAAAGAGAGAAGAAAAGAGAGTAAGAGAGAAAAGAGAGGAAGGAGAGGAAGAGAAAGAAGAAAAGAGAAGGAGAAAAAGGGATACCAGCTGCAGCGTTCCTACGGCTTGCATCCATTGGGAAAGAAAAGGAAGAGCAGGAGAAGAAGGTCTCATAACCTAAGTTGCATTCACAGTCAGTTTCACTCCTAGGAAGAAGTCGAAGACCCTTATCTAAGGGGTGAATCTGGCTACATTGTCAACCTTTGAGTAGAGCCATCATATTCTTTTTACATATCAAAGAAATTCTTAGGGCTTTGCAGCCTTGTAGTTTCCATATCACATGTGATTTTTCTACTCTTTATCCCTTTATATTTTCATGAGAATATGTTTTTGGTGTATGTATATATGATCATATTTTCTTTCAAGACCTTATGGATATATTATTGCCTATTATACTACATATTAAGTTTTAAGGGCTGATTGGTACTCACCCTTGATCGATAGTATGCTATTTTAAATTCGATTCTAAGGAGTTGTTGAGTTCTATTCTTGATGGATTCTATATTATATAAATATTCCATGTTAGGTACTTGTTTAATGATGAATTTAGGGGCTATTAGTACTACTAATCAATCATTTGGATCCATGTTAGATACTATTTTAGTGATGATTTTAGGGGCTATTAGTACTACTAATTAATCATTTTCATCCCATTCAAAATGATAAATGATAGGACTGCTTTAGTGATGATTTGAAGGGCTTAGCACTATGAGTTAATCAAATTAATCTATTTTTTTTTCCAAATATTCAATATTAGGTACTATTTCGATTAATGGTTTTAAGAGCTGTTAATGTTCCTATTTGAATCAAACATATGTCACCTTGATTTTGATTATTAGGGACTATTTAGTGTTCTATTTAGTAAATTTTGTTCTATTTTAATTTATGATTTGTAGGGGCTGTTTTGGTACATTCACTTAATTAAATCGATCTTATTTCGACTTTATGACGATAGCGGCTGATTTGTTGTTCCTTGTCAATTAAAGAGACATTACCTTGATTTCATAGTTTTAGGGGTTGAAATAGGTCTCTCTACTGGATTAAATCTATCCTATCATGAACTAGTAATTTAGAGGGTGATTCAGCATTTCTTATTGTTTTGGTTTCTTCCACTATGAGTATATGAATTAGGGGTTGTTTACATAATCATATGTATTATTGGATGTGTAAGGGCTGATTTTGTAATTTTTATTATTTTATGTGTTAGTATAATGCTATGTAAATACTCTAATACATGATGTATATGCATGGGCTGAAGTATATCTTTTAAATTTTGGATGGAAGAGGATTCTTTTATTGATTTAGTTAAATCCTCCTGGTCTCAGCCATTCATTGGCAGCCTCGACTCTCTTTTTGCAACAAAATTAGAGACTTAAGCCCCTTATTTATTTTTTTTGATAGTTAGGGAGGGGATGAGATAACAGCCAGGAGGTTCGAACTCGAGACCTCCTGGTGAGCATGGGATTTTTATGTACTACAGCTCACCAACTACACTATGTAGTTGTTGTTTAAGCCCCTTATTAGATCTTGATCCCAAGAAACCTTCCCAAACTTTGAGGTCGAATTGCTCAAAACTAAGGACACCCTTGCAAATCTAAGAGAGGATTGATTTTGAGGGACTGAGTGATGACCTCTTTAACAAGGAGGCAGATGCAAAGACGCTTACTTGATAGCTCAGAGAAATCATGAAAATTTATGGGCTGAAAAGTTTCGGATAAGATGGATGAAGCAAGGAGATAGAAACTCAAAATTTTTCCATACTTATTCAAAAATCAGAAGGTCGAAGAACATTATTAGAAGACAAAATTGCAGAAGGTTCTCTTCTTTTGGATCATCATCCATTGCTGATTATATGGTGCTCTTCTACGAGAACTTCCATAAAACCGTCCCTTTGAAGATCATTCTGATCTCTTACATTGTATCTCATTTGTGGTGGACGAGGTGGACATGCTCACCCTTGACAAGATTCCTGGACCAGTGGAAATAAAGAAGGCAGTATGGGACCTTGATCTTGACAGTTCCCCTAGTCCAGATGGATATTCTGGTGCATTTTTCAGGCACTGATGGGAAGTGATCTCAAAGGATTTTCGCAGAACTGTCAAATAATTTTTCAGATTAAATCAAATGCCTTTTGGGGTCAAATTTTTTTTCTTATTATTGGTCCCAAGGTTTATTGAGCAGAATCTTTAGATAAGTTTCATCCCCTCTGCATGGGGAATTTCTATTGCAAGGTCTTATCAAAAATCTTGGCTATTAGGATCTCTTTTCTTCTTCCGAGGTTGATTTCTGAAGAACAGGGAGCTTTCCAAAAAGGAAAAGTGATTCAGACAAATATTAGCCTGGCTTCAGAGTTAGCCAATCTCATGCATTCTTCTACTCGTGGAGAGCAATGAGCATAAAAATTGACATCCAGAAGGCCTTTGACACAATTCCTTAGGATTTTATTTTCAAGGTTCTTAGGAAATTTGGATTTTCAGAGAGGTAGGTTTGCTGGGTCTTTCAGATCATTTCCTCCTCAAAGATTTTAGTTCTCCTTAATGGAGGGCCTGTTGGCTACTTTGGTGTTGAGAGAGGGCTTCATCAAGGTGATCCAATCTCCCCTATTTTATTTATTTTAGCTGAGGAAGTCCTATGCAGAGGCCTTAAATATCTCTCTTCTCAAAAAAGATCAAAGCTCTTCAAGGACCTAGAGGGATAGTTGTTCCAACTTATTTGCTTTTTGTAGATGAGCTATTCATTTTCATAAATGTTTCCATTATGTATGTGAGAATTTTGAAAGTGTTTCTTCAAAAATATCAAGATTTCCTTAGTCAAAAGATCAATTTGGAGAAGAGCAAGCTATTCCTGGGCAATGTGAAATGATGGATAGAGGAGAGAAAAGCTCTATAGCGGGCGAGAAATGCCTTGGGCCTGCCCAAGATCCCAACGGTGAATAAAGAAACCGTGGTCAACAACCCTTGATTACTGATTTCATGAGGCTTGTTTTGCAACCCACGGTGGTGGAGGGACCTGCTGTGCCTCCACCAAACCCCTCCTTCTCCACGGTGGTGGGAAGAGGGTTGCCAGAGGTGGACGATCTTCCAGATCCTATCCACGCTAGATCCCTAACCAAGGTGGTTATTCCTCAGGAGGCATATGCTGGAGTGACTAGAGTGGTTTCGTTTTGCCTTAATCGGTAGAGCGAACTTTAGATTCACATCAATGGATTTTATAAGAAAGGAGGCAGCAACTTCATGGAACCTGAAGGGAAAAGTGGCTCTATCAGCGATGGGGAAAGGATTTATCCTTTTTCAGTTTCACTCGAAGCAGACATGACCATGATATGGCGTAGAAGCTCTATCAAGGTTGGAGGGCAACATGTCAAATTCCAAAAATGGAGACAGGATTTCAATATACATGAAAAGCAGATTGATAAGAAAATGGTATGGATCAGATTTCCTAATCTTCTTTTAGAATACTGGCACGAAAAAATTCTCCTTACTATGGCTAAGGCAACGGGTCGTCCCATGGCCATTGACAAGCACACTCGAGCAGTTTCAATGGGAGGTTTTGCAAGGATCCAAGTCGAGATGGAAGTTGGTGCTAGCCGTGTTGACGAGATCCATGTTGAGAGAAGGGTACCAAGTTCCCAAGAGATCTTCTTGTTTAAACAACAAGTAATCTGCGAGGACAACTTGGGTCTTTGCGGTTTCTGCAAGAAGGCAGGCCATTCGATCTCTGAATGCAGAATCAAGAAATCGGTGGAGGAAAAGCAAAAGTCCAAAAAATCAGGGACTCCTAGAGCGGTGTATGTAGACGAAGCCAATGAAGAAGCTTCCCATGCCCCTTTTGTCTACAATGGTGATGAGAGCCACCTAGGCAATGGTGGCGATGCCATCCAGCAGGGAGAGGAGACCGGCGGCAGCCTGGTTGCAGACTCAAGAGCACCAAACAAGGAAGTAAATGGTGGAATGGAAATCTTGCGATCTCCTTCCTTATCGGGAGAGAATGAGAATTTGAATTCAAATCCACTTCCCATTCAAGGGAATGTGGGGTCCATCGAGATTCTCCTTCCTATCTCAAGCGTGAGACACCAAGATTTGGGAGTAGCCGATCCCTTTCAACCGAACCTCTTCTAGGTAATGGGCATCTAGCGCACAATAGTAATGGGAGATTATCACATGTAACAGATTTGCTATCTAATCCTAGACCATCCCCCAGGATAATCGTGCGGCTGAGAACATCATTTCATCTTTTTCGGGCACATCCTTGCATGGATGAGCAGTCGAGGTGCACCATGAGGAGATTGACGTGGCTGATAAGCTTGTTATAGTTGCTGAATTTGAGTTGCATTATGCCCGGAGAAATGAGAAAGGGGCGGACACTGTGGCGTAGGCCAGAAGTTCTGATCGTCTTGCAACCCAAAAAAAGTAATCCATGAAGATTCTCTTCTGGAATGTGAAAGGCGTAAAGAAGGCCTCAGCGCGGATGGCTCTGAGGAAAATTGTAAGAGATAAAGACTCTTATTTTCTCTGTCTGGCTGAACCAATGATTGATGTGAATAATTGCCCAACTCATTACTTTAGTAAATTGGGCTTTGAAGCAGACGTCATCTGCAATACTAGAAGGGAAAAAATTTCAAATCTATGGCTGCTCTGGAACCGAGGTATTCCTAGACCTTTGATTTTTTCTAGTTCTGATCAGCAAATTACAGTTCGAGTAGATTGGAAAGGAAAATCTATAATGATTTCGTCTATCCATGCTAGCAATTTTAGAGCTATTAGAAGGGAGCTCTGGATGGAGCTTGGGGCAGTGTCGGTGTTGGCTGACCCATGGGCTGTGGTTAGATATTTCAATGCCATTATAGCATCTTTTGAAAAGAGGGGACCTGGTTCCTTTAACCTCGGCTCTGCCGCGGAATTTGAAGCTATGATTGACTCACGTAAATTGATAAAACTAGCATCTCAAGGTCCAAAATTCACTTGGACCAATAATAGAAGAAGGGGCAATGTCTCTGCAGTTCTCGATAGAGGGTTCTGTAACGAGGAATGGTTGAACACCTTTCAGGATTGTTCTCAATTGGTCCTTCCAAGGGATTTTTCTGTTCACAATCCAATCCTTGTTCTCTTTGAAGCATGCCCTAGACTTGCTAATTTTCCTTTCCACTTTCATAAGTTTTAGATAGAGCATCCTGATTTTTTGAAGCAAGTTTCTGATTCATGGAGTCATAACATCTGCGGGCCGCCATCTTATAATCTTGCCCAGAAGCTAAAACGGCTGAAGTCGATCATTAAAAGCTGGGCTAGGGAAAAATTTTCAAACTTTGAGATTGAGCTAGTCAGAACGAGAGAGGCTTTGGACCAGATACAAGCTCAAATTGAGTTGCAGGGAATGGAGAACTCCCTCTTTGGGCAAGAAGCTGACGCAAAATTTGCCCATTTGGTTGCCATGAAAAATCATGAAAAATTATGGGCTGAAAAGTCAAGGATTAGACGGCTAAAGGAGGGAGATCGAAACTCCAAATTTTTTCATCTCTATGCAAAAATTAAGAGAGCCAAAAACACTATTCGAAGAGTCCAAAAATCTGATGGCTCTATAATTTCTGATAGAGATGAAATAGCTTGTTACATGTCTAGATTCTACGAAGATTTTCATAAGGGAGTTCCTGTGACGGATCATTTGGATTTGCTCGATGCTATCCCAAGGCTTATTGATGAGGTGGATCTTCTATCCTTGGATGCGATTCCAAGTCCGAATGAGATAAAGCGTGTTGTGTGGGAACTGGAACCTAACAATTCACCCGGTCCAGATGGCTATCTTGGTCATTTCTTCCGTTGCTGTTGGAATATTATATCTGGAGATTTTGAAAGAGCTGTGCTTGATTTCTTTACTTCTGGATCGATGCCACTGGGTATGAACAACAACTTATTATTCTTAATTCCCAAAATTAACGGGGCTATGTCTCTTGATAAATTCAGGCCTCTTTGCATGGATAATTTCTTCTATAAAATAATATCAAAAATCCTTGCACCTAGATTGTCCTTCCTCCTCCCTAGACTGATCTCAGAAGAACAGGGAGCTTTTCAGAAAGGGAAACTTATTCATAACAATATTGCCTTGGCATCCGAGCTGGAAAATATTATGCACTCTTCTACAAGAGGTGGCAGGTTAGGAGCAAAAATTGACATTCAGAAGGCCTTCGACATAATTTCTTGGGATTTTATTCTTAAAGTCCTAAAAAGTGTGGTCTTTCATATCTAGCAGGAATAGCCTTTTTGATGTCTACCTTGAGACCAAGATGGCCTGGCATCCGCAGAGTGTGGTCTTTCATATCTAGCAGGGAGAGATGGATTATAGGGAATGGAAAAAAAATTAATCTCTGGAATGAAATTTGGATGGGGGAAGCATCCATAGTGGACGTCTGTGGCAGCGCCCTCTCCCTGCTCATTAGTTCCAAGACTAAGGTCTCTGAAATAATATCGAATGGAAGATGGAAAATTTCTGAAGTTCACTCTGAAGCCCTTAAGAAGGTTTTCTCTAATGCAAAAAAGATTAGAATTCCTCAAGTTGACATAGAAGATTGTTGTTTCTAGAGTGGGACTTCCTCTGGTGTTTTTTCTTCCTTTTCTACTTGGAATGAAATAAGAAAGAGATATCGAGAAATCCCAAGATCTATCTCTAGTTTGGAACAAATCTCTTCAACCTCTTCAATCAGTTTTTGGGTGGCGATTGATGCATAGAAAACTTCCCACAGATGATACCATTTTCCTTAAAGGCATACCCCTGGCCTCAAAGTGTTGTCTTTGCGGATTAGATGTTGAATCTTTCAACCACATCTTCTTATACTACTCTTTCTCCATGGAAATATGGAAAATTTTTGGAGTGTTTTGGTATAACTTGTCCTATGCCTATTGATCTTCATCAGTTATCCCGATGGTGGACTAGGAAAATAAGAACTCTTTCGGTGAAAGATGCTTGGACTAAAGGGCTTGTGGTGATTTTGGACAATATTTGGAGGGAAAGAAACATCGAATACCATGATGGTACTCATCACTCTTTCGTCCAAATTTTTGAAAAAATTAAGCAGAACGTTCAAGATGCTGGGTGTGGCATTCAGGGCATCCTTTCAGTCTGAAATAGCGCTGGATGATTTACCTAGTCCAGTTTTAATCTATTGTAATTGAGGTTTTTTTTCCCCTACTGATGGCCATGTCGAAGGTGGGGACAAAAAATCTCCTTCGATGTCTTTGTATTTTCCTTCATTAATAAAATCACTTCGAGCCTTCAGCGAAAAAAAAAGCTATTCCTGGGTAGGATACATTCCTCTAGAAAGTAAGTCATTGCTAATACCCTAGGCATACCCATATGTAATTTCCCCACAAAATACCTCGGGGTGGATAATTTCAAAGGAAGAGTCGTTGACAGTCCTTGTTGGTCATAATGGACAAAATCAAGAGTTGAATTATTGGCTAGAAAGGTAAACTCCTGTCTATGGCAAGAAGGTGCAGTTGGTTCAATCTGTGATCTCAGGTATGCCTTCTCACGACATGTTAGTGTACTGGTGGCCCTTGTCCATGATTACTTTATTAGAAAAATGGATGAAAAATTTCATTTGAACTGGTCACTCGGACTACTCGAAGGCTATCATTGTCAAATGGGATCAGGTTTGTAAACCAAAAGAAGAGGGAGGCCTTGGAATCCGCCAGCTAAGGGATGCCAACATTGCTCTTTTATATAAACAAGCTTGGAATATCAAGCATGGCTCCTCAGTCTGAGTTCTTTCTTCAAAGCTAGGCATATTGGATTGAATGGCTTCTTTAAAAAATCATACACTTCTTCCTCCACTAGGCCAAGGATCAGAAGAGTTTGGAATTTATTTCTAGCAAAGAAAGGTGGATTGTGGGAAATGACTATATTATAAAGTTTTGGAAGGACGACTAGATAGGTGACTGTTCTATTATGAAGCACCTTAACATGAGAGAAGAGGTATTCTCTGAAGCAAAGCTCAAGGTTGCGACGTCATCTTAGATAACCAGTGGAGCCTACCTGAGGTATCCTTTAGTCTTATGAAAAATATTTTCAATATGGTTGGGAATATTCCTCTTTCTTTGTCCTCTGTTAAAACTGTTGCTTTTGGAAATGCACTCCTATTGGGATTTTCTCTAGATCTTTTACTTGGGATGAAATCGGCAAAGAAGCCCAAAAGTCCCTTGGTTTTCGATGATTTGGGGATCAAAGCTGCAGCTAAGGCGAAAAATCTTTGTATTGAGGCTTTTGAATGGCAAGTTGCCACTGATGGTGAAGTCAAGGCCAAGGGTGTCCCCCTCCCTTCCCAGTACTCTTTTTGTTTGATGGCTGAGGAAATGATGAAGCACCTTTTTTTAGATTGCAGGTTTATGAGGGAAGTATGGAACCGACTTCTTTCTTGTTTTAATTTAACCTGGCCTAATCATCCAAGTATTCTTGACTTGGCGAAGTGGTGGATTTGAAAGCGTAGAACGGTCTCTGTGAAGGAGCCATGGTCAGCTGGCTTCATTCTTATCTCGATCAAATATGAAGGGAAAGGAACTCTAGACGTTTACATGCGGGACCAAAGAACCCTTGCATCATTTTTAATTTGGTCAAAAGAGACCTCAAGGAGTCCACCCAAATTTTACAAGGTGTAGTGAACCATATTTCTGACCTCCTCATTTGTAGGAATCTTGGAATACTGGGTATTCCAAAAAAAAACAGCAATCCTACCTGGAAATCTTTTGGTGTACGCCGCCTATTGGATGGGTAAAGCTCAATGTTGATGGGTGCTTATTGGGTAACCCTGGTAGAGCTGATGGGGGGCCTATTAGGGACAACTTTGGTCAATCCATTGAAGCTTTTGCCATTTCGTTGGGAATTCAAAATAATTACTTTGCGAGTTTCGTGGGTTGATGGAAGATCTATACAGAGCTAGATTTATAGCCCTCCAAAGGCTTTGGATTAAGTCTGACTTGGAAGTTGTGGTGATGACAGTCCATGTGAACAACATTCCTTGGTTTGTGATGCAAGAATGGATTGGCATTACTCAGTTCCTGTCCACTATTGAGTGAAAAATGATTCATTGCTTCAGGGAATGAAATGTGATTGTAGATTTCCTAGCAAAACATGTTGCCCAAAACAATTTCTCGGGAAGCATCAATTCATTCCCCTCTCATATCAGGGATGAGATTATGCATGATGCTGTGACCAAGCCTCAGTACAAATTTTATTATTAATGATTGGATCTTCCTTCTTGATGGCAATGTCGAAGGTGGGGAATTTTCAATCATCTCCTTTTCTGATGTACTTTATTTTTTATTCCAATTTTAAATAAAATCTTTTAGCCTTTAGAAAAAAAAAAAAAAAGGAAAATGAATTGCTTAGTTCTTTAAATTATGTGTTATTGCATGTGACAAAATGTACGCACTTAATTATTTGCTTTATCACATATGCATTTAAATGAGGGAAATAATGAATGAGACCCATAGCATCTGACACTTGGAATTTCGGGGCCAAGGAGGGGTGTAAGTTGTATGGACCTTGGGCTCAAGTGTTGGCCACAAAACGTGTGGGACATTCCATGGATTCAGCCCACAAAGCGTGTGGTGCAAGTTACATCTCCTACCCTTGAGTCACCCCTTTTTTGTTTATTGACCTACTTGGATGTCAAGATACTCATTGTCCACAGAATGTGTAGAATGACGTATGTACAAGCCACAGAGCATATGGGGCATCTAAGGGGATTATGTGTAATGTTCGCATACTTGGATGTCAAGATACACATTAACCACAAAACGTGTGAGATGACATATAAACAAGCCACAGAGTGAGTGGGATATCTAAGAGACCATGGCTTTTAATTGCCACTTGGTATCAAGATATGTATTGACCACAAAGTGTGTGGGGCACCTGAGGAACAAAGTAAATTAATTAATTAAATGAATATGATTGAAAATAACTAAACCTTGTAAACTGCCATAAATGTTGCATATTTGATTTGAAGATATTATTGCATGTGTTATAATTCTATGTTGATGTTTACAAACTTGTGGATATTGTATGTAGTTTTACGTACTGAGTTTCTCCTCGAAACTTACCCAAATCATTCCCTAGATGGAGAGCACTTTGACATGCTGGTTAGTGACGAGAACTAAGAGATTGATGGACATGCAAAACATTTATCATTTCAGTTAATCCTGGATCATTTTATTTGCTTTAAAGATTTAAATTATGGATGTAATAATTTTTTTAAGAAATTTAATTGGTTGTGGATGATATTATTGAATTTTGATAAATTGGAGATATTTATGACTTTTAAATATTAATTTGAAGACTTCCACTATTATTATTCTAATGTTGTGTTTAATATAGATTTGGAATTTTCTTCTTATTATTTATCACTCAATTGATTCACGGTTCAACCCTATAAGACATGATCTTTGGACCGTTAACCTCCATATCTCCTTTACGGAAGGTGGGGCGTTACACTCCTACCAGTCAACCCACTAAATCGGTATTTACCTCCCTTACCCCCAACCCTTCCGTCACCATTGGTCTTTGTTGGAAACTTTCTCCTCCCCTCCCACAAGTTTGGATGGTTCCCTACAGAGATCATCCTTGGTGGCACATTAATCAGGACCACCCATTCTCAAAGACAATAGCCACAACCCACCACCCCTTCTCACCCCCTCTAGTAGCACCTGACAGCCAACTCCAGCCACTGCCATTCTTGCCATCAAGTAAATGAGAGAAAATATATATATATATATATATATATATCTAAAACCCAAATCCTTCCTATGTAAGACCGTCATGCCCCAATTTTAATATTTTTTTTTTCAGAAATTAAACCGTAGCTGTAATTTTGATTTGAGGTCCAATTCGTTTCTTATGGATTGACTTTGTTTCAATTCCATTTCTTTAACAGTATGTGGCGAGCTAATAAACGACATACTCTCTCTCTCTCTCTCTCTCTCTCTCTCCCTTGTGGAATGAAAGAAAACTGTGTCCTAAACAGCCAAACCTAAAGTCATTAACATCCTTCTCTTAATGACATAATCTTTTTGGGTTATGTCCCCAATTTCATTTCTCTAAACTATATCTTTGCTAAGACCCGTGAGTCTTTGCCTCACATAAACAAGAATCCATCGCCCTTGCATCTCCCCAACTTTGGGTTCTTTGACCTCAGTTTTTCAGCTTTGCTCCCAACTTATGAGTTAAGAAACTTTAGAGTGAAAGAGAGGGATTAGAAAATCAAAGAGGCTGGGAAGGAGGTGAGGTAGCCTGAGCACAAGAGGTGGGCATAGGGAATGAGGGAGCTGAATAGCAAGGAAGGGGTGGGACACCTGTGCACCAGGGAGAGGGAGAGTGGAATCCTAGCTGTAGCTGAGTATTTCACAAGAAAATCGTACCATGGTTGAGAATTTCTCTCTTTATTTGCGAGAAAATTATTTTATGAATAGAAAAAGAGGAAAAAAAATCAAATAGCAATAGAAAGATTATAAGCACCACTAGCGATTCCTATCCTCCCACCTTCGGTATTGCCATCAACAGGAGGACAGAAAAGGCACTAATTAAATCTGAAGTGGGGTCTCCCATTTGAATCCCTGGTAAGGAGATCCAAAATGTGCGAGGGAAAGTCCATGTTTACACCCGAACTTTCGGACTTCGCCGCATCTCTGGTCAAATGGTCAGTAATAGAATTCCCTTCTCTATAATTATGAAAAAATTTCCAATTAATTCTACCCAGGTATGGCTGAAGAAACGTCCATCTTTGAAGAGCAAACCACATAATCTTCCTTTGTTGAAACATAGTGACAGCTGCACTTGAATCAGATTCTACCCACAACTGCTGAATATCCATATCCTTAGCATACATCAGCCCCTCCATTAGGCCCTCTACTTCAACTTCGAAAACACTTGTCACTCCCATGAATTTTTTACATGATCCCAAGACTCTTCCCAAATGATCACAAAAGATCCCGCCCGTACCATCACGGCCAGGGTTCCCTAGAGAGCTTCCATCAAAATTTAATTTAATCCAATTAATAGGGGGCTTGCACCGAAACACCTCCAAAATGTTTTTGTGAGCAGCAACCTGGATAGCAAGCGAGCTCTACTCTTGTATTTCCTATTGTTCCTCTCCCTCCATAAATAATCCATTAGTGTGGCCAAACCCATACTCCACGCCTCCTTATGTAGCAGACAGTCTTCAACTTTCTTTTCCACCACTGGGCAAGCTCAAGCAGTGACCCCTGAGCCTTCTATCTCACATTGAAACACTCACACAATAATCCCCATATCCCTGGAGAAAGAGCAATGTAGAAAAATGTGGCCCATAGTCTCCTCATCAGTTTTACACAATTCACACTTAGAAGCAAGGGTGGTGATCTCTTTTTCACTGCATCATCTGTAGGCATCGTTCCATGGATCACCCTCCACGCTAAGGTTGAGATCTGGGGTAGCTGCTTTTTGCATCAGATTAAAGAAGCCCAAGGAACATTAGGCTTCCTCAATCTAATATCCTCCCATGCTGATTTGGAGCCAAAAATCCCATCATGATTTAAGCTCCAAACACACCTGTCATCACAATCATAATCTAGAATATTAATATTCATAACTGCATCAAGAATACCGTTCATAAAGGTTGAGTTCACGCTGAGATCCTCCACTTGTAATCTTCAACAAACTGATTCACATTACCATCTAGGGACAGAGAATCAACACCCTCCATCACCACACCTTCCAACGCTGACGATCCCACCCTAATATCCTTCCAAAATTTAATTTTACAACCATCACCAACTATCCATCTCTCCTTATTGGAAATAAAATTTCACATTCTTCTAATGCCTGATCAAATAGAACACTTCTTGTATCCTGTCTTAGGCAACTCTTCGCTATTGAGAAATCTGGCCCTGTATATTCATGCTTTATTCTCCAAGTTGTTTTACAGAGCATGGCCTTATTGACGTCTCTCAACCTGTGCAAACCTAGACCTCCTTCTTTCTTAGGTTTACAACATTGGTCCCAGTTCACCACAACTCTTTTTGGAGTGTCAATCTCCGAAAAGAATTAATAGAGTGATTTCGATCCATGCTTGTACAAGGAGAACAAAATTATTCACCTGATACTATCACATCCATGTAAGCCCCATTATAGTATTAATAAGAAACTGATCTAATGCCCACATCATACAACATTAAGATATAATCTTTCATATTTAAAATTAAATTATTACAAAAAGAGAAAAAAGATTTACATAGACAAGGCAGCCTACTAAAGTTTGGGACTATAATCTCAAACACTCAAAGGGCTCCAAAACCAAGGCCATAAATCTGAACAAAACCTATGAAACTCCTAAAAAACATTTCACATAGCAAGTAAAAAATCAGCTCAATGGGACCTTACTTCTCTCAAAAACCACATAGGATGCACTTCACATTTATGAACACTGGCCTTCAACATCCGCTTTAAAATCTATAATAATATGACAAATTATTCCTTTTATTTCTGAATAGATGGACATTTCTATCCTTCCATGCTAATTTCATCGAGAATGATCCTAAAGGAAAGCACTCCACTTGGTGGAATTTTTCACTAGAACATTAATTGCGTCTGGTGGATGGCCCATGGTTCTACATTCCATTAACCATAATTGATTACTTAGAGTTTGTTACCAACAAAACCTTCAAATATATTAAAAAAATAAAATAATAATAATAATAATAATAATAATAATAATAATAATAATAAGATATCTGGTGAAAAAGTAGAGGGAAGAAGGGAAAAAAAAAAACAGAAAGTGATATACCATATACACTCAAGGACCACTCGATGGTCGAGCGGTCGAGCATACGACGTACCGAGCACATGGATCAGTCAATGCTCGGGTGGTCAGGCATACGATACACCACCCATATGGACCAGTCAATGGTCAGGCAGCCAAGGCGTCTCGAGCATCTCTTACAACCCTGACCCCTCATACTTCATGGATCAATGACCTACTTCGGAGGGAACGCTCCACTTAACCAACCTCTCAGAACGACTAACCAGGGTAAGGTTTACTTGATCACCAAGCAAGCTAACCACCATCATTTCTGGTTGAGTTAACCATTGGAAAGCCCAACCATGGTCAGGTAGGCCTTGGGAAGGTTAACTTGGGTTGAGTTAGCCGTTAGGATATGACGCTAGGTCAGCAACCCCAGGTTGATCCGGTTCACAAGGAAAGGGTACGTGGAGGTTCGAAAGGTGAGTTGGACCAATGAAGAAGGACCCTAATCTTCTATATAAGGAAGACCCACTCCCCAACACAAGTAACGCTCTCAATCGTCTGAATACCCTGATAGAATGATTTCCCTAAAGTCTGACTTGAGCATCGGAGCCTGGTCCCAGAGCCTCCTCCGGGCCAGTCAGTAATTTGTGTTGTGCAGGTCTGCATAGATCGGAACCATGCGACAACAGAAAGATATAAAAAGATAAATTCGTTTCAGATGGAATACCTCAGACCATCTGTCCAAGGGTGTCAATCTTTTAGTTCGGTCTAGTTACAGTCAGGGTGAATTGGTTTAGATTATGGTTTGGTATTTTTTGGGTTTTGTTATTGCTTTGTAAGTTTGGGGGTTTTCGGATACTATGGGTCTGGTCTCTTTTTTACCAGGTTCAATCTCCTTTTCGGAACTGTTCACATTGTTCGGACTGAATTGGTTTAAGTTTCTACTGGTGTAATAAAACCCAACCATAAACCAAATTGATAAAGATTTGGTTCGATTCAGTTTGAGCTGAATGAATCGTTTCGATCAGCACAACTGGTTCGGGCAGAGGCAAAAAAAAAAAAAAGGAAAAAAATGTGGGTGGGAGGGGAGATTTGCACAAGGAAGAGAAATTCACTCAACCTGAATCAACTTGTTACTGATTGGGATAGAAATCAAGGCAACCCAGACATGGAAAACCAACCATTCTCTTCACTATAACTTTATGCGAGCAGAAACTTTAGCTGGAATTGCCCATAGAATTTGATGGGTTCCATGAGTAGAGAAACCTGACTGGAACCTAATCCCAAATAGAACTATGTGTACATACACACATAAAGTGAGAATTAGAATTAAGAAATGGACGTTACCAAAAAAATCATGGCCATTCATCTTAGATGCACATCCAACAGCTGAGAGTCGTGCCATCTAATGCACCCTTGTAGTCCCTTGATTACATGCATAACCAGTGCACCAGACCTTCAAAAGAGATTATATTTCTTTGGATAGTGTTGAACCCATAAGTGCTTGACAAAATTCATCCGATCCAATGGCTAGATTTGCATGTGCGCTTTAGGGGCACGATCCGATGGCAGGTGTTTCTGCTGACGTGTCCTTTCAGGGGAAATATCACGAGATATGCTTTTAAGTTTACAAAGTTTGTTCCGAACCTGTGCCAAGTTGGATAGAAAATTTAAACTGTGATACCTTGTTGGTTAGGGTTATGCCTTTGCATCCGGTGAGTTAGGGTATCCCTGTGAATGGAGCGGCAAGTTTGGATTGGAGATGCCCATGGGGAGGACTTGGATCCTCTATGGCGCAGCAAGGCGTCTGTCGTGCGTCTAATGTTCAAAAATGCCTTGGATTGCATATGACCGCCTTGAACTATGTTTGAGCATTTCTGATCATTAAATACTCGGTAGACACTAGATATTCTGTTGCACCACAATGAAAATCAATCCCCATGGGGAGGAATGAGCATGCAGCCTCATGGGGTGGCATCGTGCTGTCTTCCTGACTTGCTTCTCTTGCGGAATCCTTTTACGTACATCACGGGTCAGGTCCTAGATCCCAACGGTGGGATGATTGTCAAAAGTTTGATAAGGATGATCAGGATGGATGGATATATATTTTGGGGGTTAGTTGTGGAATAGTCTTTTAATTTTTGGTTGTTAGTTATGGTACTTCGAGATATATATGGTAACGATGGATGTTTTCATGCATGTTTTTCTTTAAACTTGAGATATCATCGTCAGATAGAGGTGGGGACCATGAATTAATGGTGTACTGTGGAGCCACTCACTTGATTGATGATGATGGATCTTGGGTTCTTAAACGGAAGATGGAGTCTCAACTTCACAAGACTGATCAAACCTTCCTCATATCCAATCATCCTCTTCATTACAACTTTGGGTGAGCAGTGGCCTGGCTGGAATTGATGTATTTCCAGCCCTTAGGTTTTGATAGATTTCCATGAGTAGAAACCTTGTTGGAAGTTGGAACTTGGAATCTAATCTTGAGCAAATGTGTACAATATACACACGCACAAAGAAGTGAAAATATTTGTTGGCCAAGTAATATCTTTCATACATGTACTGGCCATGGTAATCATAAATCTTTTTTATGAATCTGGATCAGATTTACGTATGAGAACAATCTTGTACGTCCTTGGTCTATGGATTTAGAACTATTAAATGAAGAGAGGGTAAATTCTAAATACACGGGATCAGGGATGTAAGAGATTGTTCTCGTACATGAACCTGATCCACTCTCTTTACGTATCTACCCAAAAAAGAATTATATATATGATCATAAATGTGTTGATTCTTGGAATAAAATCTCCTGTTATGAATGACAGTTAATGGCGGCTTCATCATCTTAAAAGAAAATCTGGCCTGGTAATGCAGGATAATGGTGGACCTGAGCCTATACATACCCAACATGGGGAACCCATTCCTGCAGTATGGAGTGACTAAGGTCCTCTTCTTAGTTCTTTCCCCAGTGACAATGATCAGATACAATCATATTTTCCTTGAAATATTGTTGATGTTTAGGTCTCTAAATTCATTAAAGTTGTTATCCATTTCTAGTGAAATGGATTTTCACAAATTAAGAGAAAGTTCAGAAGGATCACTGTTCATGGCATTTCAGTAGAATCTGATATAGGAGGCCGGTAATGCATTCTCTCTCTCTCTCTCTCTCTCTCTCTCTCTCTCTCTCTCTCTTCTTCTTCTTCCTCCTTGTTATTGATTTTGATGCATAGTTGATTTTTCCTTGACAGGCCCAAGAATGTTTTCCATTAATCTTCAATTTGGCCTTCCCTTCTTCGTCAGCTCCGAGCAAACAATGGTTGTACATATACGCTTTCAATGCAGTCCCCAGGAGAGAAAATTGAAGAAATTACGATCGTTAGCAACTGGAGGAAGGTTTTGAGGCTTAGCCTCTGAGGACAAGTTGGAAGTTGGAAAAGGGCCTAGAGAGAGGAGGATTTTGGACGTCAGATCTGTTAGGGCTTGGCCCATCATGACTAACACACACAATCATTTGAGGATCCATCATGCTTGGTGGAGGACCTTAGAATCATTTTACAATACAATTTCAGACCAATATGGGCAAGAAAATATGATTTAGCTCTTAAGAGAAAAATGAAGTATGAAAGATATGGTGTGGACTGTGGAGTCCTATGTTATCATATAGATCAATTTATATGCTGTCATGTGGCAAATCATGAAACGCTAAAACCTAAGGGTTAGGATTATTACCATGTAAACCTCTGTAATTATAGTATTCATCCAAAAGTGATTTAATACCCTTAATGATACAAGATTAAGATATAATTTGATTGTTTATATGTTTATATGTTTTTATTTATTTTTTATTTTTTTAATGCATAGATCATTTCATTGCGAAAATATATATATCGTACTACTATATAAAAGTATGTACTCCCTGTCTTTGGTATACTTTTTCAAAATGACCAAAAAACCATTTATGTCTACCAAAAAAATTCCCAAATGACCAAAAAACACCCAAAAAAATCCCCAAATGACCAAAATCCCCTCAAAATTGAAAATGAAACAAATATCATAATAAAATCTCTATAAGTCTTTCTTTCTCTCTCTCTAAATGTGGAGGAGAAAGGGGGAGAGTGGAGTATTAAAAAGGCATATAATTACAAATCCTAAACCCACTCATCCTCTCACCCCTAAAAATGGAAGATAAATCAAATAATAATAATAAACTCTATAATTCTCACTCTCTCCCTCTCTAAACGTGGAGGAGATAGGGAAAGAGTGGAGAGAGAAATAGAGAGAATTATGGTGAATGGAGATGGAATGAACAATTATGGAGAGAGATATACCAACCAAAAAAGAAGTTAGTAATAATAAACTCTCTATAATTCTCTATTTCTCTCTCTCTCTCTCTCTCTCTCTCTCTCTCTCTCTCTCTCTCTTTAAACGTGTAGGAGAAAGGAGAGAGTAATAATTAATTATAATTATTAATTAATTAAATATTAAAAAGGAATAAAAAAAGGCATATAATATTCCCCTCTCTCTCTCTCTCTCTCAACTTGGAGGAGCATGGGGAAGAGTGGAGTATTAAAAAGGCATTTAATTATAATTATTAAATATTAAAAAGTCATATAATTATAAACCAAACAAATGCACTATTATTCCTTCTTAAATCTCTCTCTCTCTCACTCATCGTCTTTGAAAAAAACGTGGAGCACAATGGGGGGAGATTCTTTATAGAGACAATAAATAATTATGGAGACATTAAAAAGGTAAGTATGGAGAGAGATATACCAAAAAAAAAAAAAATGGCTCCTAAAATCTTTCCTTCCATTCCTTACAAAATCTAAACGTAGAGGAAGGGATATATTCTCTCTATCATTCTCTTTCTCTCACTCATCTCTCTAAACGTGGAGGAGAGAGGGGTGGAGTAATCATTAATTATAATTATTACATATTAAAGGGATAAAAAAAATTACCACAAAATTATAGTATGGAGAATTATGGAGAGATTTATTGCACTATTATAATTATAAACCAAACAAATGCACTATTATTCCTCCTTAAATCTCTCTCTCTCTCTCACTCATCCTTTTTGGAAAAAACATTGAGCACATTGGGGGGAGATTCTCCAGAGAATTATGGAGAATAGGGAGGGAATAAATAATTATGGAGATATTAAAAAGGTAAATATGTTGAGAGATATACCAAAAAAAAAAAAAGGGCTCATAAAATCTCTCCTTCCATCCCTTACAAGATCTAAACGTGGAGGATGGGGCATTTTCTCTCTATAATTATCTTTCTCTCACTCATCTCTTTGAATGTGGAGGAGAAATGGGTGGAGTAATCATTAATTAAAATTATTACGTATTAAAGGGATAAAAAAATAGCCACAAAATTATAGTCACATAATTATGGATAGATTTATTGCATAAAAACGATATCTTTCAATCAACTTTCATCGACTTTATAAATTTTTATGCAATAGAATCATTCCTTATATATACCACAGAGAGGACAAAAAATCAACTACAATATCCCACGATTTCTCAATTTTCTGTCTCTTACAACAATAGTTCAGAATATTTCAAATTCCTATTTCTTTTTCTATTACAGTAGCACAAAAGTTCTCAACTTCAGCTTCTTTTTCTCTCTGATCACTGGCACTGCATTTCTCAATTTCAGATACTCCACATCCACAAGGTAGTATAATTCATTTAATCTCATATAATTCATTTAATCTGCAAGATAGAGCTCAAGTGGAGAAGTTATTGCACTATATTATGGAAAAATCTCCAGAGGATGCGGAAAGAAAGCATGTTTTCATGTACACCGCTTTGACTTAATCAGAGATTAGTTTTTTCTTAATCAGTCTTCATGGTTTTGTAATATTATGGTTTATTAGTATTATTGTTATATGCTATGAGAGAATTATTTGTGAAATTGATGCCATTCTCAAGACCTCCATAGAGGAAGACGAGACATATGTTTTTTATGTTTCATGTTCCCATCTCCTTTCTATTATGGGAATTGCACTATTTAGTCTGTGGATTTTCTCTCTTGTATTTAGAATAATTAGGTTTAATTCCGTTTTTAGAAAATACAAACTTTGAAAAATTAGCTCACCAAACTTTTCAGAACTTACTTCAAATGGATTAACCCAATAATCTTGTCTTAAGAAAATGTTTAATTATGAGACTACCACCACGTGCATTTGCACTTGTATTTTTACTAGTATATATATATATATATATATATACATAGACAAAGGCAACCTACCTAGGTATATATATATATATATATATACATAGACAAAGGCAACCTACCTAGGTATGAGACTAAGATCTCCCAAACTCAGAGGGCTCAATAACCGAAGGCCATAAAGCCAAACATGATCTATGAGACCACAAAGGAAAGAAATCACAAGGCAACCTATAAAATCAACTCAATGGGACTTTACTTCTCTCAACTGACATTGGATGCACTCTATTTATGAATATAAAGAGATTCCTGAAGGATTTGTGAGTGTGTATGAGAACAAGGGTCTTTCGGACCTTCCCTAAAAAGGAAGGGTGGAAAGGGTCCAAGGGTCTTTTCTGAGTGAGAGTTGCCCAACCTAGATCACTGTTAGTAAAAATGTCCGTTTTAAACACGTTCTCGTTTTTTATCGTTTAAAACACGTTTCCCATATGCTTCTTAAAGTTACAGCAAACGGCAAGCATTTCCGTTCTAAACACGTTTAAAACGCGTTTAAATACGTTTCCATTTTTGGCATTTTTAAGACTTAACTTATTGAACTTAATGTCTACTTACTTGACCATATCTTTCTCTCCCGAACTCTGATCCACTTGATTCTTTCGCCGACTTAAAGCTAACTCAATGATCTATATTTCTCAAGTTCAATATCAATGTATGAATCCCGAAATTGAGATACAAATTGATGCATTTGTTGAAAAATGTTTCTAAAGTGATGGCTTCTAACTCAAACTGAACATACATTACTCCAAGAGTGTGTTGACTATGTTGACAACAATGAACAACATCATAGCCAAGCCACATTGCTCAATAAAACTTGGACGTGTGTGGTGTATGAATTTAGAATTGGTAGTGGATGATATTCAATTATATGTCATAAAACTTGCAATGAGACATGAGATATATATGCATTAGTCTTGGATATTGCAGTTATTTTAAACATTAGATGCAAGTATTCATGTAATAATTCCTCAATTTATACGAGTATAGTACCCTTTTTTTGGTCTCATTTGTTTAAAATCTACACGTTTAAAAACCATACCGTCCGTTTTCCTTTTTTCTGTTCTTTGTTTTTTTTTACCGTTTATTTGACAGTATCGTTCAAAAAATTTTACTATTTAAAACTCATATTGTCTGTTTCTGTTTTTTTTCCGTTCCCATTTTTGCTAACAAGGACCTATATAGGGCCTAGGGAATGAAAAAAAAAATGGCTACACTCCAAACTGGTCTAATCAAAATTTAGGATCCACATCAGGTTACGGTCGGATGAAGATGCTAACACTTTAGTCCATCCGGCAAAAATCAAATTTTAACCTTAGGATTTAAAATTTATGGATGGACTGTATAGTGGTGTCAATCAGTTGTTTTGGACCGATTTTGGTTTAGTTTCATTGGTTTCAGTGTGAAAATAAGTAAACCAAAACATGAATCAATAATGGTGCACCAGTTTCGATTTGGTTTTGGTTTCTTGTTAGTTTCTCTTATCAATGTGGTTTTGGTTTACCATGTAAACTTATTCAAAAATATATGAAAAATGTATATTCCTATGAATTTGAAGTTGCTATTGGTTTCTTATCAGGTTATATCGGTTTTGTTCTAGTTTTGTAAGTTTGGTTTGATGTAGTTTGATTCGGTTTCAATCTAAAACCCTCCCCGAAACATGATCCAATTAGCTCATATCAGTTTTGATTTTTATCGATTCGGACAAGGTTTTGACACCCCCTAGAAATGAAGTTCACTTTCTAAACCCAAAATTAACCGAATATTTTCGATTCAATTCGGATCAAATTTAATGAATGGTGGTGTCAGATCTAGTTGACAATTCCAATTTTAAATCAATACCTAGCTACAACTTTTATAAAGAGAGTAGATAGGTTGGAGGGTCATTACAAGAAAAAGGGGCATTTGTGACACTTTTTTAGAGATGGACATATTTTTTGTCTCCTAAATAAATCATTCGGGATGGATATAGATTCGTTGCTAAATTTTGACTATTTGGGACAAAAACTATACCGTCACAATAGTTGAGACAGATTATTTCCATTGCTATTGTGCCATCTCTACATATCTAACCGTCTCAAAAAATTTTCCCTCGCAATTGTGATTGAATTTTGTATTTGTTAAGATAGATAGTTTTCCATCTTTAAATCGACAATTAAAGATAGGAATAATTATGTCCCTTGTTATGTAGCAATTGAGACAGATTCTGACTGTCGCATGTTTAGGGATGGATTATTTTCTGTCTCAAGTATTATGAATTGGGGCGGTTTATACTCCATTGCTATTGCTCACATATTTCGATTTTGATTGAATTTTATATTTGTTAAGACAGTTTATTGTCTCTAAATCGACAATTAAAGACAAAAATAACTTTGTCCCTAGTTATGTAGCAATTGAGATAGATTCTGACCGTCCCATGTTTAGGGATGGATTATTTTCTGTCTCAAGTATTATGAATTGAGACGGTTTAGACTCCATCGCTACTGCTCACATATTTTGATTTCACGCCACTTAGGCAACCACGCTTTTCCATATTTTGAGTTTTCGACCACGCTCTGGAATTATAAGACCTAATGCTGCAACCTACTCACGTACCTGCTTTTCCAAAATCAACCCTCCTGCTCACATACCTACTTGTCGCATTTCAACCGAGCTTTTCCAAAATCGAAGACCTAATAGCTGCAACCTTTCGCCTTCTCTCCCTAGTTTCCCACAAAGTGAGAGCAACCGTTGTAAATCTCCAAGAAACTCGATCATCTTCCTTCCCAAAAGCTGAAACCCAAAGTCAGGTATGCTATTTTCCTCTCCCACTTCTCTTTATTATGGTTTTTCTTGTATTTCGATCTATTCCTTACCATTAAACCAGCATAAGAGAGGAATCCATGGCAATGGTGGAGTTCCTGTCTTTCTCCATGATCAATGTAGTGTTTGGATGAGTAGTCTTGGCTTTTTTTTTTTTTTTTAATATATATCTCTCTTTACACCTATGAACAGCGTGGTTTAGGATATTTTCTGGCTATACTAGTCTCCTCTAATGGCATTCTTAGACCCTACAAAGGTCAAAATCCAACCAGGGAGACAAGAAGGGGACGTAAATGTTTTGTGAATTGTCCATTCTCATTGTAATATAATGTGATGCGTCTGCAGTATTAAAAACATGTAGAGATCCAAGACAAAATAAACTATGATAGATTCTACATAGGCTGTTGTTTTCATCAGATGAGAAGACGGAGCCAGAGTAGATTTCATCAGATACAAGATGAATGTTTTTTGGCCTTATAAATTCTAGAATATCTTCTAAGACTGATCTTTGAATGATGGAGCCTAATGGGTTTGATGGGTTTGGTATTAAAAGTCCCCCTGACCTCAATATTCATAGCTTGTGCTTTATTATATGCCTCTTCTAAGGCCTGGGGAGTAACCTGAAAGTTGTTTTGGAGATTTTGCAATGAACTGCTACAATATTGACACTAGTTCTCCACCTAAGATCTCTGTCGAATCTGTCAAGATATTTTCAAAACAATTACATTAGTTCCAGACCCAAATTTTTTGGGAATATTGGCTTAATATGATTACGCTGTTTATTGATCTTACCCTAGATAATATAGAGCTGGAATACGCAAAGCATCACTAGGGTCAGCTAATGAAAGTTAAGAGTTCATTAGCTGCGGTTGGCCCTGTGGTGTCAACTATTCCATCAGAATCAAATTTGGCTCTTCCACCTCTTATTTTCTCCATGAAACTTGTCATTGCCTAAATTTGAATGGAAATTAAAGGAATATTGAAATGTAGAGTTAGTCCATATGATCAGAAAAACTTAATATCTCAAAAATTATTGAGCATGAAAATGATGTGATTAATTAATACCTTTCTGAAAGCTTCGAGACCATGGTAATCTTGAAATAGAGCATTCTACTTAAAGCTGTAGATCCCATTAGAAGCTTATGAATGCTGCTCCAATTACTCTTCTAATAACTCAAAGGAGACTTGATTTTCTGCAAGCCCCATATGTATGAGTCTTGAAGGATTTTTAACTTCATCATAAGTTTTCCATCCTTCAAAGTATGGGGAGTCTTCTCCAATAGTCTCGGGAACTACAACTTTTGAAAGCCCAACAGAAGAATGGTCGCTCAATCTCAATAGCCATAATTAACTAGCTTTCTTAGAGGTATAGAATGTCCAAGGAATGTTGCTATTATTTCTAAGAGCACAAGACAATTTCTTCCTTGATGAAGTTCACTTTGAATAAAAGCCATTTATATATAGGAAGGCTCTTAAGATTCTCCCCAAGAAAAAGCATTAATCATTGATTCTGTAGTAGAAGCAAGACCAAACCTCACAGCTTTGCAAATTCAGTTTTTATCTCCTTGGACAGCTGGTGGTGTCTTTTGCCTTTCATTTAAAGGAGGGCTTGGACATGCATCATGGGTGTGTATTCAGGGGCTGGAGAGGATATGTGTTCAGTTTAGTTTAGGATAAACTATAGTTGGAAGAAATGGACCGAATTGAAATTACTTTGATCGATCTCCGTTCTTGTCTAATACAATTCAATGGATTGATATGGATGAAAGGTTAGAAGGTAAAAGTCATGGTTTAAATGAAAATCAAGAGATCAGATCTTAAAGAAACCCATAAAAAGTAATAATTGAGGTCTTAAAGAAACCCATAAAAAGTGACAATCGAGGTATATGATAAGACTCAAAATTGTTCTTTATCAGAGATATGAAGAGATCTTTACCTTTAGGTAGAAGTAATAATCGAGGCCTAGGTAATCAGTTTCTCCCTTTTGCTTGCTTTTCCTTCTAGTTCTTCTGGATCATTTGCTGTCCCAGCAGCAGATAAGATTATGTATCTGCAGTAGGTGATTCTTGGAATGAGTAGAGATGGTCTGAGGGTCACAATGGAGTCTTGTAAACGGTTCAATGAGGTTGGACGTGAAGACCCCTTCATGGGTATTCCTACAGCTTCTGATTGCTTCAACATTGACAATTCTACATTTCCAAATGTGAGGTTAGTCCATAAAGTGGATGAGTTAGACAACAGGTTAGGTGAAAATAACTCTATTTCTAATAGAGTCGTGCATGGAAGTATAGAAGTTGACTAATGGCAAGTGTTTTGAATGTTTGTAATGCTTTATGCCATTATAGTACTTGTTAACCCCCTCTCAATCTCACCGCTCTCTGAAATCTTTCTCAAATCACTAAATTGTTGCAATGAAATAAGATTGATTATGGGTTCATCTAAACATATTCGCCCTAGTCCATTTACCACTTGAAGGTAAACCCATCATCTTATTTTTCTTGTAAATTGAGCATGTATTTGATATTAATTTGATTGGGTTGTTCAAGATCTAAATTTTGTCATACACAAGACTTCGAACTCTAGGGTGGATTAAAATCTGAAATTTTGGCATTTTCTAGATCTAACAAGCGGAAGTGAAGGATCGATTGAAGAGGAAGGGTTTCTGAGGTCATGAATTGCCCAAGCTTGCAGGTATTTCGTGTATTATCTCTTCGTGTAGCTTTCTCTCTTAGTTTTCATTTGATCTCAATTTTATTTGCTTGTAAATTCCAATGCATCACTCTGTTTTTTAGATTTAGAGTGAGGAAGAAGTCTTTAATGTTACAATCTTCTTTAAGTAACAATGGGATCTGCAGGACAGGTTTCAAACTGTGTTACTCGATAGTTTGATCACCAATGGACTGATTTGAGGCAAGTTTTGGTTTTCTTCAGTTACCGTAGGGGAGATTGGGGGCTGCTCGGGCAGATTTTGATTTCCTTCATTTATCTCTAAAACTTTTTTTTTTTTTTTAGAAGAACATATACCACCATGTCTTTGGCTACGCTTTCTGTTTCTAATGAATATTGTGTTTTGGTAAGATTTAGTTTAAACTATATTGACCTGAGTCATTGTTTGTATGTCCGCTGATCCCATGGAAAGCAGAAAAGGATATATGTTAGGGAGATATTGTGGAGTTAGATTAAATAGGATTTATTGACATAAACACTGGAGAGGAGATCAGCCAGGATCCGAAGGGCGGTTGGCCTCTAGATCGAGGCAGACAGGCATTGATCACTGACTTTTTGAAACTTCAGGTAAGGGAGAAGGAGGGTGAACCCCTGCCTAAGATTCCTATGAATGAATCATTCTCGGCTGAGCAGGATGTGGCTGAGGAGGGTCTACCAAAGGTTCCTACTGGAGACAAAGGGAGACGTTCTTATTGATCCGTGGTGGGGAGAGCTTTGCCGGATGTGGATAGTCTGCCAGACCCCATTCATCCTGGCACTGATTCCAAGATAATAGTTCCTCAAGATGCCTATGAGGAACGACTCCAGGGTTTCCGATTTGCCTTGATTGGCAAAGCAAATTTCAAATTCATATCTATGGATGATATCCGCAAGGAAGCGAGTGAAACCTGGAACCTCAAAGGCTGTGTGAAGATGGCTCCGATGGGGAAGGGTTACATCCTCTTCAAGTTTGAAAAGGAAGGTGACATGGCAGCACTGTGGCGAAGGAGCCTTACAAGAGTCACTGGACACGTACTCAGATTCCAGCGATGGAAGCCTGACTTTGATGTGCATGCGAAGAATATCACTACTAAGCTTGTATGGGTCCGATTCCCTAATTTGCCTCTTGAATATTGGCATGAGAAGATCCTTCTCACTATGGCTAAGGCTGTTGGGAGACCTGTCGCGGTAGATAGATGTACTCGAGCGGCCTCCATGGGATCTTTTGCTCGGGTCCAAGTGGAGATCGAAATGGGAGCAAGCAGGCCAGAGGAGATTCAAGTTGAGAGACAACAACCAGGAATGGGGAAAATTTTCTAGTTTAAACAAATTATTACCTATGAAGACAACATGCTAAGGTGCAGACATTGTAAGAGGATGGGTCATAATGCGCAATCTTGCCGCCATAGGAAAGCACCAGTCAAAGAGATGCAGCACCGTGAGGGATCCATATCTGGAGCGGTGTTTGGTGAAGAAGAAGGTGGAAGACGGGATGAAGGCCGCTGGCAGGGAGGCGACTCGACGGAGATGGTGAGCAATTCTGGAAGATTCTCCGCCCATCCAAGGGACGAATCTCTTTCCTTATCAAGAGCAGCTATTCTAAGGAAGTCTACACCTAATAGCATAAATGGAGATCTTGAAATCGTCCTTCCCTTGGAAGACAATACTGAGAAGGAAGGGAATATGCCAAGTGGCAATGGGATCATTCCAAATCACATATTTGAAGGAAATTCTAAGGAGCACTCGGTGGAAGATAACGGCTCTGAGGCTAGCTCACCACATGGGCAGCACATTACTCCATCTAGCGAGTTTGACCAGCAAATTGATGATCGACTTATGGTGGACAATCCATTGGGCGAAACTGAATATGGATCTGACCCAGCGGACTCTAAAAGCTCCTTGTCCGAACATGAATCACTTTCTTTCAGGGAAGAGAGAAACCAGGAAGGCGTTGTGCTTGAGGTTCCTAACACAGATAGGGCCCCTGTGCCTCGTACTCTCAAGACTCGCAAGAATAGAGTAGTGAACACTAGTAGATGGGGAGGCCATGGGCAGACTCGAGCTGGCAGAGGAGGACACGGCCAAGAATGGGAGGGCCCTGAGCATGTTGTATCAGACTTGTCTCAATCACATATTGAGGGAGGAAGAGTGATAGTCCAACACCAAGAAGTGACAGCAATTGACAGTTTTCTTTGAGGTGTGGAAGATAACTCTATGAGACCAGTGCATGAAGGTGGAATGATGGGGCAGACTTTAATGTCTGGTCGTCTGGATGCCACAAAGAAGTGATTTGATGAAGGTCCTATTCTGGAATATTAGGGGCATCAAGAAGGCGGTCGGAAGACAGGCCTTGAGAGAGTTGATTATTCAGAAGGATCCAGACCTTCTGTGTATCACAGAACCGATGATAGGTACCTGTGACTTTCCCAATTTGTTTTTTAATAAACTGAGATTTTACAGTGATTTTATTCATAGCAATAGAATCGATAGAATTCCAAATCTATGGATCCTGTGGAGAGGAAATCTGAAGGCCCCTGTCTCTGTATCTGAGTCTGAGCAACATGTTACAATTGCTTTGGAAAGGGTCAGCCATATCCAGATTTCCTTTGTTTATGCAAGCAGTTTCAGGGCAGGGAGAAGAGCATTATGGCTGGATTTGGTGGCCGATACTCCTCAAACTCCTACTCCATGGACCGTTATTGGTGACTTTAATGCCAGCCTTCAATCCCATGAGAAATGTGGCCCAGGAAATTTCAGTATGGGGTCGGCAGCGGAATTTAGAGCCATGGTTTATGCATGTCTCTTGTCTCAGGTGCCCTCGATGGGCAGGAAATTCACCTGGACAAATAATCGCCGCAGAGGTACTGTATGTGTTGTTCTAGATAGAGGATTTTGTAACGAAGATTGGATATCCTTTTTTCAGGACTGCTCTCAACAAGTCCTTCCTCGATTTTCCTCTGACCACTCCCCTCTGCTCGTGGTATCAAGTAGCAGCTAGTGCCATCCAAATTGCCCCTTTTGATGTAATAATTTTTAGACGGACCATGAGGACTTCGACAAGGTTATAGCTGAATCCTGGGCTGAGTGGGTTCCAGGTTCCCCTATTTTATCCCTAATGTCTAAGCTCAAGCAACTCAAAGGGGCATTAAAAGGTGGGCAAAATTGACCTTTCCCCATTTTGAAAGGGATCTCGACGAGGCAAAGAAAAATCTCTCCCAAGTGCAGGAGGAGATTGACAGTAATGGGATGTCGGATCAACTGTTCACAATGGAGGCTGATGCCAAACGGCTCTACTCAAGGCGTAAGATAATCATGAAAAGCTTTGGGCAAAAAAGGCAAGAATCAGATGGATAAATTATGGGGACAGAAATTCTAAGTTTTTCCAATTATCTGCTAAAATGCGAAGAAATAGAAATACTATCCGATCCCTCAAAAAATAGGATGGGTCGATTGTGAAGGGCAAAATAATTTGGGTGAATATATTGTGGAATTTTATGAGGGATTTCACAAAAATGCTCCTACTATCGACCATCTAGAGCTTTTGGATAGCATTCCGAGGGTCCTCCAACAAGTAGACATATTTCACCTGGACTCACTTCCTGGTAATGCAGAGATCATGAAGGCGGTCTGGGAGCTTGATCCTGAAAGCTCGCTTGGCCCAGACGGCTTCTCTGGAAAATTTTCATGAAGTGTTGGAGCACTGTGGAAAGTGATGTTTGTAACATGGTGAAAGCATTCTTCAGGACTAGTCCTATGCCTAAAGGCATTAACAACAATTTCCTGATCCTGATTCCTAAAGTGGACGGAGCCGAAACCCTGGACAAGTATGTCTACTTTTTCTGCAAAATATTTTCTAAGGTGTTGGCTATGCGCTTAGAGAGATTTCTCCCCAGACTCATTTCGGAAGAACAGGAAGCTTTTCAAAAAGGGAAGCTGATCCATGATAACATTAGTGTGGCATCCGAGTTGGCGAACTTGATGTACTCTGCCACGAGAGGGGTGGCCTTGGTCTAAAAATAGACATCAGAAAGGCATATGACACGATTTCTTGGTCTTTTCTCTTTAAGGTGATGGAAAAGTTTGGATTCTCAGAAAATTGGATCACATGGCTGCATCAATTATTGGCTTCAACTAAGATATCAGTTCTTGTCAATGGAGGTCCACAAGGCTTCTTTGGTGTGGAGCGAGGATTGAGACAGGGAGACCCTATATCTGCCTTGCTTTTTATCATGGCAGAAGAGATTCTATCTCAAGGCCTGGTGAGATTGATCCACCAGAAAGATCTTATGCCCATTCCTGGCCCTAAAGGCGCTGTAACCTCTGGGCACATTTTATTCGCCTATGATATTTTTATCTTCTCGAATGCTTCATGCAGGTATGTGGCTAATCTAAAAAAATTTCTTATGAAATATCAGGAGTTCTCTAGTCAACACATCAGCTTCGAGAAAAGCAAGCTCTTCTTAGGAAAAATTGCTCCAACTCATAAGCAAGCCATAGCTGAGAATTTGGGCATCCCCATCAGCAGTTTTCCAACTCGATACCTTGGTGTTGAGATCTTTAAGGGAAGAATAAAAAAGGAGGCATTGCTGCCTGTGTTGGATAAATTAAAGGGGCGCCTTGCAGGATGGAAAGGTAAACTTCTATCGATGGCGGGCAGAGTGGAGTTGGTTAGATCAGTCATCTTTGGCATCCCTAATCATAATTTTGCGATCTATTGGTGGCCCTCTGCTCTTCTGGTAACCATGGAAAGATGGATGAAGAACTTCATCTGGGCAGGGGAAGTGGATACCTCGAAACCAATTACAGTGAAGTGGGAGTCTGTTTGCAAACCAAAGGAAGAAGGGGGTTTAGGTATCAGAAGACTCAGACAAACGAACACCGCAATGCTGTGTAAATTGGTGTGGAGAATAAAGCATGAGAAATCTGATGCCAATTAATTTCTTAGAGCCAGATTTGTGAAAAAATATGAGTCATTTAATAAAGGTTGTCGGCCATTGTCTATTGCTCTGGGCATCAACAGGGTATGGAAGATTGTGGAGGCGAACGGATGTTGGATTATTAGGAGAGGCGATCTAGCAAACTTCTGGAAAGACAAATGGTGGGGCCCTAGGTCTATTCTTGAGGAGATTCAGACTCCTGACCTCCCTTCCCTCCCCTACAATGCTAAGGTCAGCGATTTCATCAGGAATGGTGAATGGTCACTACCAGAGGTCAGCTCTAACTCACTCAAACAAATTTTCCTTACAATTAAAGAGGTGACGATTCCCAGTGTCCAATTTGAGGACTTATGTGTATGGCACTATCTCCTCTTGGTTCTTTTTCTACCACTTCAGTGTGGGAGGATATTAGAAGAGCTTCACCGGCAGTCCATTGGAACTCTTTGGTTTGGCATAAAAACCTCCCTCCAAGAATTGCTACCTTTGGGTGGCAACTAGCTCATGAAAGACTCCCAACGGACGAGCTTATCGAAAAAAAGGAATTTTACTAGCCTCTAGATGTAGCCTCTGTGAGCAGGATGAAGAAAGTATGGAGCATATTTTCCTTCATTGTTCTTTCTCCAGAGATATTTGGGAGAAATTCACTTCTTGTTTCGCAATTCGATGGTTTGAACATGGGTCAATTGATAGCTTATTTCAGTGGTGGAAGAGAAAATCAAGATCGATCAATTTAAAAAACTCTTGGATGATAGGGCTTACCATCATTGCTACTCAAATATGGAGGGAAAGAAATATAAGACGGTATGAAGGAAAAAAGAGGAATGGGATGTACTCATTTCAACACATTTGCCAGGATCTTGCTCTATATGTAGGGACCTCTAAGGGTGAAGTGAAATTGCTTGCCGATATTATGTGCTGCAGAAAACTGGGGCTGAAGATTGATAACCCAAAGTTTGTGCCGCTGCTGGAAGTTCATTGGTGTAAGCCTCTGGATCAGTGGATCAAAATTAATGTTGATGGCAGTTCATTGGGAAACCCGGGTCACGCAGGAGTAGGGGGCATTGTCTGTGACAGAAATGGTCAAGTATGTAAGGCTTTCAGTATTTTTTTGGGTGTTAAAAAAATAAATGAAGCTGAATTTAGCGCTGTCACGGAAGCAATATTGGTTGCTATGAATATGAACGCAAGGGGCTTGTGGATCGAGTCTGACTCGGCAACTGTAGTGTTTGCCACTCAGAAGCTGCATATCCCTTTGTTTGTTTTACAAAAATGGCGGATTGCTCTCCCATTCCTTCAGTCCATTACATGGAAGATCACCCACTACTTCGTGAGGCGAACACAGTGGCAGATTTTTTGGCAAAGAAGGCAGCAAAATCGGGAGCCTCTGACTACTCCACATATTTTCCCAGTCTTGTATTAGATGATTTAGTAAATGACGCCTTGGGTAGGCATAGTTTTCGCTTCTGCTAGGCCCTCGCTTGTACTCTCTGCTGATGGCCATGCCGAATGTGGAGTTTGCAAGTGGCTGTAGTAGTTGCGAGCCTACTTGAATTTCTTTTCTTTTATTGGATGTATTTTTCCCCTTTTTCCTTCAATAAAATCATCCTTTAGCAAAAAGAAAAAAGAAAAGGATATATGTTGAGGTATATTTGGGAAGCAAATAGTTGATCACTATATGAAATTGGGAGAAAAAATAATCAGTAAAGTCAGGAGATTTTAATTCACACTTTTTCTTCTTCTTCTTCTAAATCCACTTGATTAGTTACAATGAAGAATTTAAGTCAACAAAATGGGAGTTTAGAAAAACAAGTAGAAGAGCAATTAGATGACACTTTTGTTTCAGGTTAATCAGCCAATCACTACCCCTATATAAAATGATCAGATTATAGAGAAAGTATTCCCCTACCCCCCTCCCCACCTCTCCCAAAAAAAAAAAAAACTAGGCTCCACCGTGGCCAACATTCCATCCCTCTCCTTTTCTCATTGTCTCTACTTTCACTTTACGTAGCTGCCCTGGTGGCATTACTGATCAGCCCTCTATCTGTTATCCTCCCACTACTTTCAATCAATACAAGCACTTTATCCATCGATCCATTTGCCCCCACCCTTTGCTGCTGCAATGGGGATTTTATGTAAATTTTCTTTTGAAGACTTTTTCGTAATTTGCTACTCACTTCTTAGTATCCCCACTTTTCAGTCCTTTGAGGATGTCTGGTGTCTACTATGACAAGTAACCTTCAATTTCTTCTGTATTTTCTTTGATGGAGTCCAGCTTGGGGTGATGGCAAAGGTAGTAATAGTTATGGCAATGGGTCCAAGCTTGGTGTAGAAGGTAATGGGATAAGTGAATTACGTATAGGGGCTGGTACCAGTGGAAGCCATTGTTTAGTGGTTCATATGGAAGCTCTACCACTCTTTTTTTGTAGTAATGGTGGTTGTTCAGACATCTCAGATCTGTTTTATTTCTCGGCGGGGTTGCTGAACCTGGAAAGGTATCAATTGGAGGAGGGGCTGTTGTAGTTTTGAAGTCATCTGTGAGTGGTCTGACAGGTTTCATGAAATCCTTATCCATTGAACTAGTTGGTCCATTGGCAATCTTTTGGTTTCTAACACGCGTATTGCCTGTGGAGGCTTCATACATGCAATTTGTTGCTCTTCTAATTGTTGCAACTGCTATTGCTGCTCTACTATTTTTGTGTCCACATTCTACCTTGATAGTTCTTTCTATAAGAAATTGTGATTCTAGCTCTTTCACCTATAGAAAAAATAAGCATAGGATATGATGATTACTCTGGATATGTCCCCAACAGATTAAACCAAGTTTTTTTCTACATTGATAGCTGAAAGGAAAATAGAACAGGAAACTCTTTCTTGATTTTTCATATTTTCAAGCAACATAAAGTATATTAGGGTCTTACGAAGTCAAGCTTTAATAAATAGTCAACTTCCAAATTTTTAGTATCATGGTTGATCACAAAGGTAAATAAGTGTATCAAGGCAAATTCATAAACAATGTGCAAAAGGGAGGAATGAAGTCCAGTTTTGGTAATGGAATTCAAGGTACCTATTGTTGTTAAGCAACACAAACATTATCTACCTCGGAGAAATTTAGGATTTTGAAGTGAAGGCAGTAAGAAGCTCTTTTAGTAAAAAAGCAAAGGTATAACAAATTGGAATTTTAATTATTAATATGTAGAAACAACTTCAAACAGTTGGGAAAATAACAATTCTAATTAGAATCAAACTTTAAAAATTGGGATCCTATTATTTAGAATATCTCTAATTAGCCAGCTTTTAAGAAAAATATTTCTGGTGATACATTGTCTTGTTGATTCTTATTGTTGGATCTCTTGACTTCACCTTTAGGTCTAGACCATGAACTGTCTCCTCCATTTCCGTTATTAACATTTCTTTGCTCTTTATATTTTGTATGGACTTCTGAACCTAAAAGAAGGTGACCGACGTTGAGGACGAAACAAATGACTCAAGAAGTATTGACCAGTACGTAATCTAAGGGAGTATTGTACTGAAAATTGACATTTGTATCATATGTTTGTATATCACAAGCTCAGTACTGTCTAATTGCTTCTTGGTTGGACCAAGCTCAGTGTCTTCTTGCTTCTTCTTTGGTACTTATTAGAGTAGCTATCTTAGTGATCTGCATCAGATTATCAATGTCCTCATCTTACATTAGGGGAATTTTGATTTTTATCCTTCTCTATGACTAACATGAAATTTTTTTCTATAGACGGAAGAGCCTTATGGGGCATATAGTACTTGGTTCTTCCAATTGGGTAGGCTTACATAAGTGTTGTAGGTAGTCATTTGGAGCCAGTGTTGATGATGATGAATACGACGATGACAATATGAAGATGGTAAGTCATCCTGGTACTATTAGCAGTTTATCCTTTTGCTTTGATTGATGTGCTCGTCACTTTATAGGGAAAGGTGGGGAGTGGGAAAGATGGATTGGACATATATACAAATAAATGTTTCAAATGAAAAAATGTCTTGCAAATTAGTTTAAACTTATATGTTTCTTCTCTCCTTTTATCAAGTATGAGAATCCAAGTCCATGTCTTTCTCTCTTTGCCACATGACAAATGCCCCACGTGCATTTGCACCTTTAGGTCTAGACAATGAGGCCTTAGTCATTCTCAATAATATAGGATAATTTAATTTTTTTTTTTTTCGGGGGGTGGAGTTTTCCTTTAACCTAGGTTTAAAAATCCAGATGATCAGTCCTGGAAGATTCTGATCTAGATTGGCCTTGGAATTGTCATTTTCTAGGTATCCAGGGTTTTCTTGTACAAGATAGGCTTGAGCTGGATCGGGAGAATCTGGATTGGCCCTGGCTGAATCCGATTCTTAAAAACTCTGCATCAACTGTAATTTTGAACAAGGTATGGATTTTAAATTCTCTCTCTCTCTCTCTCTCTCTCTCTCTCTCTCTCTAATTAACTCCTTTGTTGAGTGATATATAGTTGATAGACAGTAAGTTGATAGGTACAATAGTTAGGATGAAGGAAATCTTTGGATATTGAGTACAACTTCTTATTTCATTCCATGCAAATGATTTGGTTGTCTCATTTCAACCATGTAACGGTGATGAAACTCTTTCCTTAAGCATTTCTTGGCAGTTTCCTATCGTAAGCCATGTTTCTAGTTTTCACCTCTTAACTCTTTTCTCTAATACATTGTTAATATACCTATGCTCGCTAAGAGTGGAGTTATTATTTATGTTGATAGAACTTCCTAAGAAGTAATCTAGCTTTACATGAATGGTTCAACTTAAGGAGATGCATGTCATGTTGGAGTGGTATGTTGGTTTTTTTTACTAGAAGATCAGATTATATTAAAATTGAGGAAAAAATAAAATAAAATACAAGAGCGAGAAGAGAGCCTCCACCTTCGGCAATGCCATCAGCAAAGGCTCACAACCACTATCTCACAGAGTTTATAAATATAAAGCGAGGTTGCCCATCAATATCAACTTGTAGCTCATTAGAAATGGAGAGGAAGCTGCAAATCATTACAAGAGATTCCCGATTTGGCTGCGTCCTTGGTGAGGAAGTCTGCTATTGGGTTAGCTTCTCGGAAGCAATGAGAGATCTTCCACTCAATGGTGTTCAAATATCCAAGGATATGGGACCATTCCTGAAGCTCATACCATGGAAAAAGTCTATGCTGAAAGAGAGAAACAGAGCAGAGGAATCAGACTCAATCCAAAGGCGCTTGATATTCATCTCACGAGCAAGCTTCAAACCCTTGATAATGCTCCAAATCTCCACAGAGAAGCTAGAAGAGATCCCAAGGTAAAATTGAAACAGAGTAGTTTCCTACCCTCGTGGTTCCTGAAGATCCCTCCTCCTTCACTCTACCAGGATTCCCCAGAGAGCAACCGTCAACATTGAGTTTTACCCAGAATTCCACAGGTTTACACCAATGGAAATCCAAAATGGATCTAGAAAGATGGGAAGATAGGGACAAGTTGAATCTTTGCTAATTACCAGGTCTTCAGCAGTTTTTTGAGTAAACTTCATTTTGCTACAAGTGAAACCAATCTCCCCTTTAACTGCATGGACAATCATCTCATGGCTGCACGAATGCCCCTTAAAACGTATCTAATTTCTTTCAAACCAGATGGCGTCAATGATAGAAAACAACCCAACCTCCCAGGCATCTCTCAAAGACCAACTATTCCCCTTATTCACCACCAGGAAATCAACTCAACTAGAGAAATTGACCTCACCCAAGCCAAGATGAGAGGTCTTCATCTTAGAGATGTCAAAGTTCCCTATTCAATAATTGTAAGCTAATGTGGTTTCTTATTGATTTATTGCCTTGAAATCATTTCTCCTTTCTTTCATTCATTCTTGTTTGCTTTTCCTTTCCCCTGTTAAGACTCTACCTGCAGTGGTGTGTTCTCTACTTTTATCACCTTTTGATTCTCTCCATCTATTATCACTTTTTGGAGCTTTCCATTGGCTACTTGAATGTCGTTCACAAATTTTTTTTTCCCTAACATCACCCAGATTCAGTGCCAACTACAAAGTTTTTGCTATTCTCATTTCATTTTTAATATTTTTTTCAATAAGGCTCATATCCAATAACTTCATAAATCACTTCAACTTCTTGTATCTTATGTTGTTAGGTTTTTTTCAAGTGGATGAAGAACCTTTGTAAGCACATAAGGCACCGCGCATAATTCTATTGTTGATCATGGTGCAGCTTTACTATCTAATTTTGAATTGAAATCTTTGATTTTGAAGACATTATGACTATCTTTTTTTTTTTTTTACAATTTTTCATTAACCCATTTCTGCCTGAACTTTCATATGGAATAGTTGCTTTGAATATTTAAATTTAAAATTATACTGCTGAATCCACCTCTTCCATTTACTTAATACTTAATATACCTTGGGTTTCTGTTAGCGTTTTGTCAAGTAGACTTTCCAGCAACTAGTGCTAAGCTTGATAAGTTTGAATCATTTTGTTTTCAGTAGGTCCTTTTGAAAGGCAAAGTCGTGAAGAACTAAAGAAGGTTAAACATGTAGTTCATCTTGTTGTACTATTTCAAGAATACTTATTTTAAATGCTAACATAACTTTTGTCTTTGTTGTAGTCCATAATGGAGCTTATAGTTTTGGTTTCAAACCAATTACACATCAGGTGATTTGATGGTCTGCAAACAGCATTCTGTTCATCCTTCACTATAAATAACCATGACAAAAATATCAGCTAATTATTTGTGGAAATGTTCCAATTTGCAGCGAAGGTAAGAGCAACGAACCAATAAGAAAGTTTGGAGGAAAGAGGTTGTTGGTAAGGGGAGCTTTGATGATGGATTGGGCATACAACCATTTGGATTGTATGTTTAGAATAATTTCTCTGAAAAATTAGTTTTATTTGATGATTATGTAAATATTAAATTTGTATGGAATTGTTTTATGTTAATAATTTTAGATGATATAATTATTCACTATTGTTTGGTTAGATCTAATAATATGTAACAACAGAGTCATTATATTATGCATGCTAGTAAATGAAATTTTTTTTCCTATATTACCTTTAGGGACGGATTTTTTCCATCTCTAAAAGCATAAAAGTTTTTCTTATTTGCAGCGGAAATTATGTCTCTATAAGGTGGACATTATTCAAGACAGAAATTTTTTGTCTCAAATGATAAAGTATTTAAAAAATGACTTTATTAATTGAGATGGAAGTAATCTATCTCTAAAAGGAGGAAACTAGTAAAGACAGTAACAATCTGTCTCAAATGATAAAAATTTGGGATAGATTTTTCCATCACTTTAATTGCTATTTGCAATGGTAAGTTCCCATACCAAAATTTGTCGCAATTGACCCCTTAGAGATGGAAAAATTTTCCGTCTCATAAATTATGCGGTGGCCGTTGTAACGACAATTGTGTGACCGAAATTTATACTGTCCCTAATAGGTATTAGCGACAATATTTTTCGTATTTGGGATAGATAATTTCGGTCCCGAAAACCCTTTTTCTTATAGTATATAGTCTTAGTTTCTAGTTGGAACTAGCATTATATAATAGCTTCAATAATATCTCCCAATATCCCTACGGTTAAATGGAAGATTTATTTTGTTAGGGAAGCACCAAATTGTGGCCTTGGAGCTCAATATCCTACTGTTAGATGTCCATAATATTCTGTTTAACATCAGTTTTCGCCTCGGGTCTAACATTGCTATGGTCCTCTTTATGTAGAATTTAGCCACCAAGGGCTATAAACAATAGGTTTTACATTAGCAATGCTAACCAGATATTGATATTATATCTTATTTTTCTTAATTAATGAAGTTTTCTGATTCATAAAAAAAATAATAAAAATAACCAAAAAAAAAAAAAAGTAGCTCGCAATATGCAAGTATACTTCATATATATTTGGATTCTCTCAAAATGTAAGAAGGTCATCTGTTTATAGCATTGAGTCCTTAATTTCGTCCAATGTAAGAACCCTTTGTTTCCATTCATAGGGATTTCATTGATAAAAAAGGAGGAGTCAATCTAAGCTACATATGGAAGGAATTAATTTCCATTAGTTAAAGGAAAGAAATGAGTTTTTCCCCAGGGTTCTAGACTCTTCTAGGATGTTCCTAAGGTATAAGCCTTGGTCGATAAAGAAGAGACAAGATGAAAATCTCCTGCCAGATTTGATAAATCCCAATAAAATCGCAGAGACCGAAATGTAATAGGGCCTGAGGCCGATGTTAATATCAATCCATATCGATATAGTATTGGTATTGATCTCATCTTGATACCGATATTTTAAACCATCACTAAGGATCCATTACCATTGATGAAGGAATGTCCCAGACCTGAGTTCAAATCTGGGGATTGGTGGTTACTATGAAAAAAAAATTGTTACCAATTGGGGTGTTAAACCATCCCAACCCAGAAGTGAAAAACCAACCATCCTTTTCACTATTTCTTTAGCTTAGCAGAAAACTGGCTGGAATTGATGCATTTTATCCTTCAGGATTTGATGGATTTCCAAGAGGAGATACCTGGCAGTGAGAATTAAAATTAGGAAATGGAAGATTAGGTAAGAAGTGAAAATTTTAGTTGGACAACTAATATCAGCAATGCTCTACCTATATTGATGGTCATATGTGTGTTAATTCTTATTTTTAGTACCCAAAAAGGAAAATAGAAGAAAAAGACATTTTTTCCTTCTCTTTTCCCTGTTTGATAAAATGCCATATAGGTTGATCCCATTGATAGAAACCTGGAATTCTCATAATATGGCAATGAGCTGGTTTGTACAACTCAAACCTGACTGGCTCTTCACTGTAACTCTTTACTTTGAATGGGCTTTGCTTATGCTGAATTCTGAATCTAAATCAGAAAGAAATAGCTAATTACTGCTAGCAATCTGAAGGAATAAAGGTCCACAGCTTTGGAATGGATATATACTAATCTTGGAATAAAATCTCCTGTTATGAATGAAAGTTAATAGCATCATCATCATCTTCGAAGAAATCGGGCCTGATAATGCAGGATGATGATGGGTCTGAGCCTATATATATGGGCAACATCGGGAACCCATTCTTGCAGTTTTGAGTGACTGATGAAGGCTCCTTGTTAGATCTTTGACTGATGAAGGCTCCTTGTTAGATCTTTCTCCTAGTGACAATGATCAGACACAATCTTTTTCTTCTAAACTCTTCTAAGTTGTTATCCATTTTTTCTAATATGGATTTCACAAAGAGAGTTCAGAAAGATCACTGTTCATGGCATTTCAGAAGAATCTCATACTACAGATAATGCACTCACTTTTTTTTTTTCGCTAAAAGATCATAAAAGATTTATTAAAGAAAAAATGTGTGATGGAAGTCCGAGGTGGCAGCACGATCGGATGAAGGCCGAAGTGGCAGCACGACATGATGGAAGTCGAGGTGATAGCACGGCCTAATGGAGGCCGAGGTAGCAGCACGGCTCGATGGAGGCCGAAGTGACAGCACAGCCTAATGAAGGCCGAGGTGGCAGCACGGCACGATGGAGGCCGAGGTGACAGCGCGGCATGATGGAGGCCGAGGTGGTAGGTCAGTCCTGTTCAGGTTTGCATACACGCTTCAGCCGTGCTGAGTAAGGGGACATATTTTGCCTCATCAGTACCCAAAAAGGAAAAGAAAAGAAAAAGACATTTTTTCCTTCTCTTTTCATTGTTTGATAAAATGCCATATAGGTTGATCCCATTGATAGAAACCTGGAATTCTCATAACATGGCAATGAGCTGGTTTGTACAACTCAAACCTGACTGGCTCTTCACTGCAACTCTTTACTTTGAATGGGCTTTGCTTATGCCAAATTCTGAATCTAAATCATAAAGAAATAGCTAATTACTGCTAGCAATATGAAGGAATAAAGGTAGACAGCTTTGGAATGGATATATACTAATCTTGAAATAAAATCTCCTGTTATGAATGAAAGTTAATGGCATCTTCTTCGAAGAAATCGGGCCTGATAATGCAGGATGATGGTGGGTCTGAGCCTATATATATGGGCAACATGGGGAACCCATTCTTGCAGTATGGAGTGACTGATGAAGGCTGCTTGTTAGATCTTTCTCCTAGTGGCAATGATCTGACACAATCTTTTTCTTCTAAACTCTTCTAAGTTATCCATTTTTTCTAATATGGATTTCACAAAGAGAGTTCAGAAAGATCACTGTTCATGGCATTTCAGAAGACTCTCATACTAGAGATAATGCACCCACTTTTTTTTTCTCTAAAAGATCATAAAAGATTTATTAAAGAAAAAATGTGTGTTATGCATCCTTATATGCATGATAAAGGTTTTGTACGAGTAAAGGATCAAACAACCAGGCATACAATTCTTTCTGGTCCGAATAAAGGTGGTCTCTACACCCTTTTAGTTCTATCCATCTCTTCTCAATCTGCCAGTATTGCTGAACGTACCACATGCGATAGGTGGCATCAACGCCTTGATCATCCCCATGAACGTGTCCTTCACTAGATTATTTGCACCCATAGTTTACCTTGTTTTTCCAATAAAATTAGTTTCAATTGTACAACGTGTCATCTTGGCGAAGCCAGTAAGCGTAGCTTAGCTGAAACTTCTTTTCGTAGTTCATCCCTTTAAGTATTCTTTTTAGCAATATGTATATGGGGTCCCTCCCACTTTACTTCAGTTAATGGATTTCGATACCATTTTATTTTTTGGATGATTATTCCAAGTATATATATGGTATTACCCTCTTGTCTACAAGTATGAGGTTTTTATTTTACAAAGTTTCAAACCCTTGTTGAATGCCACTTCACCAAGAAAATCAAATCCCCATCCAAACTGAAGCAATGAATTCTGAACCCTTCCCCGATTTTTTGAAAAATAAGGGATTCGTCATTGTCTTGCTAGCCCACATACCCATAAGCAATAAGGCTTTGTTGAACGTCATCATCATCACATTATTGAAACTGGGCTTATCATTCGTGTGCAACGCTTCCTTAAAAAAGGGGGCATTCCACTGGACAAAGGGCAAGGAGGAAAGTGAGTGGATCCACTAATTGGTCCCACAATTATGTGCCACAGAGACTGCGGTCTATCTCATTAACTGAACGCTTTCCTGTGTTACTAGTGATGTCTCCCCGTTTGAGCTGGTTTATAATCGTCCACCAAACTACTCTTTTCTCCAAACGTTTGGTTGTCTTTGTTTCGCTTCTATGCCGCTATAATTGTTACAAGATGGATTATCATTCTTCTCCTTGTGTGTTCTTAGTGTATATAGCACATTGCATGTTGGATATCGTTGAATGAACATAGTATCTGATCACATAAAAATTGTACGCCATGTTCGGTTTGACGAATCTTCTTTTCCTTTCCATTCTTCACATCCTTCCATTTTGGGTCCACCACTTGCGTCCCACCACCTACACTGTGGGCTTTCATGGTATTAGAGTTTCAAAACTCTAATAACATGGTGATCAAATGGTGGAAGTTTTTTGTAAGCTAAGAATTCGTCCTAAATTCAAGGTCTTCTTATGGAAGGTTATGTTAGATGGTATTAAGGGTAAACCTAAAATGGACGAGTGGGGAGTGTTGGATGATACCGTGGGTTTTGCAAAAAAGAGACTATATGTCATGTTTTATTTGCATGTGACTTTGCTAAACGAGTTTGTGTTGGGAGATATTGGCCCTCGGAACAGAAATTTTGGTGGGTTATGCTCTATTACAGCTTTGTGGGTTGATCCTACATGATAATATTTGCCTTGTTACTTTTGATTAACAATTGTGGTTCTAACTATTTTTGTTTCTTCTACTTACAATTCGTTTTTAGTGTTGTAGCAATTACAACTTGCTTCCTATGTGTAAATAGAAGAGAAGAAGAGAGAGAGAGCTACGATTGTGGAATCTTGGGAGTATCAATCGGTTAGATTGGGACTGCCTTCTTTCATTCATTGAATAGATTAGCTGCTACAAATCCTACTAGGAAAAGAATTTAACAAAATAGAACAAAATAGGAAACTAATACTAATTGTTAACTCCTAATTGTACGCAATACTAATGGGACTAAAAAAACCCAAGGGAGGAGTCTACGACTTGTGGTAGACTCCTCCTTTCTTGCCATAGACTTCTAACACTATGAAATTGTTAAAACAATAAGAGAGAGAGAGAGAGAGAGAGAGAGAGAGAGAGAGAGTGAAGGACAATCGTCATACAAGGAAAAAGGATAATAGTGATCATGGTTTTAAGTATCTCTGATACCGATACGATACCCTCCGATAAGTATCTTAAATTTAGTCGGCCGATACGATACATTGAATTTTTTAAATCATTTCGTATCGATATATGTCCTACAATACATATCGATATACATCAATACACCACTAATACACATCGATACGATACGACATGCCTCGATACGACTCTATGAAAAATATAAAATTTAGGTAAAATATATGTTTCGGTATGTATTGGTACGTATCGGTGAGTATCGGTATGTATCGGTATATATCAGCACGTATCGGTGAGTATCAATATATATATCGGTACGTATCGGTGAGTATCGATACGTATCGGCGCTACGGTCATATAATGGCCAATGTGGGTAATTTTTCAGAAAAAAAAAATGATTTTTTGAAGGGTTTTTGTTCCAAAGTTGCTGTCAGCCATATTTCTCTCTAACTAAAGTGGAAATCAAGGTTGGGAACAAGGATTTTACATTTATGGGACAACTACAGATCTTGAATTCTTAATACGATACCCTCAATTTAGTGTTTATGCATAATACATGTTATCAATAGCTTTTTTTTAACAAATTCTTTATGCAAAAGTGTTTAAAAAAATGTTTCCTATCCATTTATGTGTGTATCTTTAGAGTATCTTAGTGTATCTCCGATACGATACGATACCCTCCGATATGTATCTTAATTTTGGCCGACCGAGACGGCGACCGATACCGATACTTTAATCCTTGATAGTGATTAATTACATTTGGGATTCTTATCCCTTTTCCAATCACCAACATTACCGTTGGGCTGAATGTGAGCTGGTGAGAGAGTTGACATGTTTGCCGCTAGGCTAAACATGAGTTGGTGATGAGAGAGTTTCCATGTTTGCAAGGATAGATCTTTAATCTTTATCCTTTTAGAATCAGAAATATCACGGTTGAGTTGGACATGAGCTGGTGATGAGGAGGTGACCATATTTACTAAGTTGGAGTCCATATCTTCGTGATTCACATCTTTGTGAGTTGGCGATAAGTGAATATCACCTACAGAATTCATCGTAACTAGGTTTTATTCTAAGAAAAATAAAAAATAAAAAATCCTGTTCAAGTTCTGATACGGCCAAATTGATTGCTCAGTAGGGTAAGGACACGCGTCGCCCACCTGGACACGTGTCACCCACCTGATAGAGGCTGCAAGGACTCTACCACGTCAACCATGTGAAGATAATATTCCCCACGAAGGGGATAGGACGTATCTGAGTAGGACTTTAAAAGGAAAGGAGGTGGACCCGAGGAAGACTCCTCCAAGGAAAGGGGAAACCCTAAACCCTAAGAGCTATATAAGAGGGCCCGAGGGAAGGTAGAAGGTAAGCATCAAAACCCACACCATTAGTCCTATAAAGAACTGTGCGGCCGATCTCTAACTTGGGCGTCGGAGGACTAATCCCGGACAAAGCTCCGGGCCTCTGCCTTCTGTGCTTGTGCAGGATCAGCTTATACGGATTTTTGGCAGCAACAGATTGGCGCCGTCCGTGGGAAATGACAGTAATGGTGGGGAGAACCTACAATCGTAAGAAAACGAGAGCAGCATCGAACATGAACACGGGGGAGGAGGAACCTTCAGGAGGGCACCCTCCCTCGACGAAAATTGGATGAGAAAGGGGGAACGATGATCGGGAAGGTTCCGTGAGGTACCAGTGTTCGACAGGATATTCGGTGCGCAGGAATATGTGACAAGGGAGCAGTTCGAAGCCCTCCAGGACAAATATGACCAAATGGCCGAGGCAATGAAGGAGGTCTCCAAAGCTCTCTCAGAAGACCGACGGAGCACCACGAGTCCCCATATCCAGCCCGAGAGAGCTCGAGACGAGGACCTGAGCAGTACAGGATCAATAAGGTCCAGTCATAATCCTCGAAACCGAGCAATGAGGGAAAGTCCCGCACCAAGGGGAAGGATGCGGCGTGCCGCCGAAGACCGACATGGGGATCCACGCCAAGGAGACGAACAGAGACACGAGGACTCAGGGTTAAAGCAGGTGATCCTGGACCTAAAAGATGAGATGAAGAAGGTGGCAAAAAATCAGACGAAAGCTCGCGAGCCAGACCTCACTAATGACACGGCTCTAGCTGATGAGGTCATGAGGGACCCACTCCCGATCGGCTTTCACCTGCCAAAGTATGACACTTATGACTGGTCTGGGGACCCCGTCGATCATCTGGACGGCTTCAAGGTCGCTATCCAGTTCCATCAAGTCTCGAAAAACATTATGTGCCGCGCCCTACCATTAACGTTCAGAGGAGCGACAAGGCAATGTACAACCGTCTACCGACGAAGTCGATCCACAGCTTCAGTGATCTAAGTTACTTCTTCGTGAAGGGATTCTCCAGTAGCCAACCCCTTCAGAAGACTCCGTTGAACTTGACCAACGTTAAGCAACATGAAGGAGAATCACTGCGAAACTACATGAAGCGCTTCCAACAAAAGAAGGTCACAATCAGAGGTCTGGACCCGAAAGAGGAGTTCACAGCCCTGCTGGGAGGCTTCAAGGATAAGGAGCTGAAAAGGTCTTTGGCAAAGCATACACCGAGGAACCTGGCCGAGTTGAGAGCTCGGTGCGATAAGTACATCCAGATGGAAGAAACCCTTCAAGCCGATGGAGCAGAACCAAGCCTTGTACAAGAGTAGCAAGCACACTCACATCTTGTAATTTTTGCTTCTATGAACTTTCAAGTTGTAATTCCTCATCCTAAACTCTGGAGGATCTTATTCATGAAAAATACGAAAGCTGGTTTACAGCAATTGAGAGGAACTCTCCTGTTTGGTGACCTTAACTCTGCCAAATGAATACAGACGAAGGTCCTTACCTAGGTCGGGGGCTCAGGCAAGGCCGAGCCGAACTGACCGAAGGTCCTTACCTTGGTCAGGGTCTCGAACAAGGCCGAGCCGAACTGACCTAAGATCCTACCTCGGACGGTGCTCAAGCAAGGCCGAGCCAAACTGACCGAAGGTCCTTGCCTCGGTTGGGAGTTTAGGCCAAGGCCGAACGGACCTGACCGAAGGTCCTTGCCTCGGTTGGGAGTTCTGGGTAAGGCCGAATGGACCTGACCGAAGGTCCTTGTCTCGGTTAGGAGTTCAGGCCAAGGCCGAACGGACTTGACCGAAGGTCCTTACCTTGGTTGGGAGTTCAAGCCAAGGCCGAACGGACCTGATCGAAGGTCCTTGCCTCGGTTTGGAGTTCAGGCCAAGGCCAATATACCTGACCGAAGATCCTTGCCTCGGTTGGGAGTTCAGGCCAAGGCCGAATGGACCTGATCGAAGGTCCTTACCTCGGTTGGGAGTTCATGCCAAGGCCGAACGGACCTGACCGAAGGTCCTTACCTCGATTGGGGTCTCGAACAAGGCCGGGCCGAACTGACCGAAGGTCCTACCTCGGACGGGGCTCGGGCAAGCCCGAGTCGAACTGACCGAAGGTCCTTGCCTCGGTTGGGAGTTCAGGCCAAGGCTGAACAGCCTGACCGAAGGTCCTTACCACAATCGGGGGCTCAGGCCAAGGCCGATCGGACCTGACCGCCTCACCTCGGTCGGGGGCTCGGGTAAGGCCGAGCCGAACTGACCGAAGGTCCTTACCTCGATCGGGGTCTCGGACAAGGTCGAGCCAAACTAATCAAAGATCCTACCTCGGACGGTGCTCAGGCAAGGCAGAGCCGAACTAACCGAAGGTCCTTGCCTCGGTTGGGAGTTCAGGCCAAGGCCGAACGGACCTGACCGAAGGTCCTTACCTCGGTTGGGAGTTCAGGCAAGGCCGAATGGACCTGACCGAAGTTCCTTACCTCGGTTGGGGGCTCAGGCAAGGCTGAGATGAACTGACCGAAGGTCCTTACCTCGGTCGGGGTCTCGGACAAGGCCGAGCGAACTGACCGAAGATCCTACCTCGGACGGTGCCCAGGCAAGGCTGAGCGGAACTGACCGAAGGTCCTTGCCTCGGTTGGGAGTTTAGGCCAAGGCCGAATGGGCCTGACTGAAGGTCCTTACCTCAGTTGGGAGTTCAGGCCAAGGCCGAACGGACCCTGCTCACACGTAACCGGTTGAGGACCGGTTAACACCAGCTTAACCCAAATCGCCAGATCATCGATCAGATCCCACCACAGCACACATACAACTAAGAAAGTGTTCAACAGTTCAGCGGAAGACTTAGTTTACCTATAAATATTCCCATTATACTTGATACCCAAATTGTAATTACATAGTTAAGTACATGTGGGCCCGAAGGCATGATATTTACACAAAAAGAATACAATTTACATATCAAGTACACAAAAGGAATCATAAAAAATCAGAGAGTCAGCTCAGCTCGGTATTAGAAGTAGAGCTCAGCTCGGTATCAAAAGGTAGAGCTCAGCTCGGTATCAGGGGTAGAGCTCAGCTTAGTATCAGAAGGTAGAGCTCAGCTCGGTATCAGAAGGTAGAGCTCAACTCGGTATCAGAACTGCGGTCCCGCAGCACAGCCCTCGCACGAGCAATCCGTGCCGTGCTCTAATTCTTCAGGGACCCACCAATCCTCTTCACGGAACTCAACTGTGGGACCCGACCCGTGCTCTTTAGACGGATGACCTGCAAAATCATCTAAAAGAGGTGCACACGTGGGAGGAGCTCGCTAGCTCAGTAAGTGGAAAGAAGGACCACACAGCAGTCCACACAACAAATCACAACCATATGCACTATATGCTATGCAGTACATTTTAATCACATCCACCTAAGCAACATTACTAAGTCTTTGGTTTAGTGCTACTACAATCACAGTGTGCGTATACTCCGGGTACGAGCCGCGAACTCCATCCCGCGATACGCCCATAGGGCTGTCGGAGAAGGCCCACCGTGAGTACTCGAAAAAGTAAAACATGTCGACCACCGGCTCTCAACATAAAGTAAATGACAGAAATTAAAGGTGCTGACTCCAGCAATTTAAAAGCAGTACGATTGTCCCTCTTGAATATACCACTTGGGTTGCCGACTGTCCTAATGACCAGCCGGGCATATGTCTAACCGCCACAGTGACTCGACAACCGTGACCACTGCTTCCCCCCAAATGGTAACCCAACACCTCAACCCCTGTTAGGAAGGGTCGTAGCACGGGAAGGTGATAATCCTACACCGTATGCTCCTATATGACAAAGTACGATTACATAGTACCTCCGCGACCCATTCCACGGGCCACCAATGCTCTCGTTTCCAAGTCGACTACGGCATCTAGTCTATTAATGCTTTATGCACATTGATGTCAACATTCATCTCATAAGCATATCATTTGGCATTGAGAAATAAATACAGCACACATAGCATAAATATGAGGATGGTTAAGCTACATAGCATTTGCATGATGACATGGCTAGTCTAGATATAATTAGATAAATGCCAAACAATGCCTTGAAACAAGGCCAAACGTCATCTTCGCACTTACCTGTAGTGTACAAGGACTCACGCTCGGTACGGGTGAGATCTGGTGCGAGAAGCGTACATTTTGGTGAACCTAACATAAGTGAATGGGGTTAGCATTTCACCACTTTGGGATCAAAATTAACAAGATCCAATGACAAAATCATGTTTAGAATCCTAAACGAAGGTCGCACGTCCGTTTTGGGTCCAATCAGATGTAAAAATCACGTTGGGAGTCTCTCGGGTGGGTCGGACAGCCCACTTGTCTGACCCACCAGTCAGACCCACCGGTCACGACCATTGTTAGTTAAAACGGGAACGGCAAAAAAGCAGAGACGTACGGTACGTGTTTTAAACGGATAAAAACGTTGAACGGTACGGTCAAAAAAAACGGTCAAAAAAACAGGAAACGTCAAACGGACGGAAACGAACGGTACGAGTATTAAACGTGTAGTTTTCAAAAAAATGAAACCAAAAAAAGGGCAATATATCATCATGTAATTTGAGAGATTATTGTCTGTATACCTGCATCTAATGTTCTAAACTACATCAACATCAAACATTCATGCATATATCATCCAAAATATAGCATCCAATGTAAATTCCAAATTAATACATAATACACCATATTAAAAAAGACATGTCCAAAATATATAAAAAAAAAAAAACCATCCATCCATATCATCCAAGATGTCTAAAGAACTCAAGATCATTATAACAGTCCAAAGATCAATGATAAAAAAAAAAAAGATCAATGTGGAGACATTAAACTACATGAAGTAGATCCTCCATCGCTCCAAGGTCGATGGTTCAGTTCCTCATACGCCCCGCCAAGCCTCTCCATTTCAAGCTCAAAGTCTACTATAGGTAATTCACCAAGATTATCTAAATCAATAGGCCTTGAATCTTTATGTAGTTGGCTTTCATAGTTCTCCCTCATCATAGAGTTCATCCTGATGTACACCAAATCCTCTAGCATCTCTGGGGCTAATCTATTTCTTTTCTTTGTTTGTGCTGCATCCCAAGCACTCCAATTACGCTCACAAGGAGAGGAACTACAAGGCTGACTCAAGATTCTACAAGCAATATTTTGAAGCACAGGAAATGCACTACCAACAAATTGCCACCAAATCCCTACAAATCAACATAAGTAAACAAATATAAGAATGCTATATTTAATTAAAAAAAATACAATAATAAACTAATTAACTAAGTCACTTACTTGGATGATTAGTTTTCATCATTGTCTGCCCTGCATATTGAACAACAATGGACTTTTCATGCGATAATCAATGACTTCTTGCATGAATTGCTCACGATCCTCTAAAGGAACCATGATGTCCATTATAAAATCTTGTGCATTCATAAATTTAGTTCCATCAATATCAAGTCGACCACCAAACATAATAGAAGGATTCAAAAGTGCACCAAAGAGATGAACATGATGAATAATGTTCTTCTCTAACCTAAATTGAAACAAATCCATTATGGCTAAATACTTCCTCCATCCTTCTCCACAAATTTTCTCAATGTTTCTTTTGCCCTTCTGTTGCTTCATATAAGTAACCCGCAGAGAACCATCTCGAATCAACAAGGCGAAGAATACGAATAAGTGGCTCCATGAAAGCAACAACTTCCTTTGCCCCTCCCAAAATGTCTCCGATTGAATTATTCCAACAGCTTCACCGCCATTTCAGCTCTATTGAATTGAAAGGCTCTCCACTCAGATGATGCAACAAAAAGCCTCACTCATTCTCAACAACAATAAGAGACTGCAGATAAAAAATAAGTACCAAACCTTGTCTTGCAAGGCTGCTTGATATCTCTATTGTTGGTGAATTTTCTCATCAATGCTACAATACCGTGTGCTCGTGAATATAATCCACTACAAGTTTTCCATCTTCTATAACTTCCTCACCCATTTAACTTTTTGTGAATATCTTTCAAAAGCGATTAATCCCATGAGCAGCACAATTTGTTCTATATATATGACGCCATTTTCCGACAACATATCACCACAAGAACAAAAGTTAGAACCATTATCCGAAATAAATTGCACAACATTCTTTGGTCCAACTTTTCAATGACATCGAAATTTCATTGAAAAGAAATGTGGAAGTTAATCTATTTATACCGCACTCAATACATTTCAAAAACACAGCACCCCCAGGAGAGTAAGCAATCACATTAACCCATGACCTCTTCTTTATGTCAGTCCAAGAATCAGACATAATTGTGCAACCTGTGATATCCCATGTCGCCTTTATACTGCTAACATATTGCATGATTTCCGCTTTTTTTCCAGGAATCAAACTGGTCCGAAGATTGCTATAACTAGGTACAACATAACTTGTACCATAAGCACATGCACCCCTTAGCATCTCAATAAAAGAATTTGTCTGAATAACATTGAAGGAAATGTTATTATTGACAAAAAAATCAGTTACCAACATGTCCAATGATTTCTTGTCTTGCTTAGCAGCCATCTCTAGCATTGTGGGTTGATGTGCAACCCTAACATGAGGCATAGACGGTGTGCTACTTGTGGAACCCATTCCACTTTCAAGAGAATCACTCCTTCTTTTCTTAGCAGATCTACTCAAATTAAATTCGCCAGGCATCGCTTGAATGTGCTCAGAACTTGGGTGCAAATTTGAACATCATGTCCAGGTTGACAAGCTAAATGAGCCTTCACTCGTGAAACACTCCCGGAATAATTAAGTCCACAATAGTTACATGTGAAACGGCCCAAACCACGTTGCTCTACATGTTCCCAAAATTTATCCTTAGGTCTCACCATTTTGCTTAAGCTCAGGTAGCTCAACTTTGAAATACCTACATAATATAATAAAACATCCTTTCCAATTTCAACAAATAGAATAATTAACGTATAACGAATGAACGATGAGTAAATTCCTTTCAAAAAAATTTAATCATAGATTAGTAAATGAAAAAAAAAAAAGGGATGTAAAATGCCAAATCGGATTAGTAATCAGAAAAACAGAATTATAATACCCAATCAATCAGAAAACAGAATTATATCTTACTCACTGCAACAGTCAATCATGAGGTATTTGAGAGAGGACAATTGCCCTAGATAAGGCAAGACCATGCAATTATGACAATGACTGAGTATAACAGCCTAATGGATTAATATACATTGTTCCTCGGGTTACCATTTGCTTTACTTTGTATTGTCTAATGGATTACTACACCTTGATGGGATTCGAAAGTAGATATTGGCTGGGTAAGAAGTAAAAACCAGCCTTTCAAATACAATGAATTCTATTCCAAGAACCGTAGAGTCAGCTGGTCTCGGATCTTGTAATTCATCGATTCTAATCTAGGCTTCCTTGGCATGAATCGGCTGTATTGGATCTCGATTCTGTTTGAAACCATGGTAAGAACCAATACAATAGTAGCTCGTCCTCCGGTTAATCTATCTTTGCTTTGTAATCACTCCAAAGATAATCGAACCAATACAATAGTAGCCCCGTCCTCGGCGCCTGCACTTTTCGATGCTATATTACAGAACAAGAGGAAGAAGAAGAGTAGAGACAGAGAGAAAGGCTCACAAGTCACAATAAGGGCTCGAAGAGCGTACCTCAACAGCAACCCTCTCAAACCACGGCTCCTGAGGACGGCAACTCGTCTCAGGCTCTCAGCAGCTGTTGCTCACTGGTTTTGATGCCGCTTCTGACGACGGCCAAAACCTTCACGCCGACTGTGGAGTGTGGAACTGTGGATCCGCTGAACGATGGATCCGCTTCCGACTGACGGCCAAAACCTTCACGCCGATCTCAAGAATTGCTCGCCTTGCTCACTACAATCCAGCGGCCAACATTCGTGAATCGTGAGCGCGCAACTCTGTAATGGCTCCTTTAGCTCGGTTTTCCCTAGGTTGGAAAATCGACTCACGAAAGAAGGGAGAGATGGAGCCACGGACTCACCGGGAGAGATGGAGTCACGGAGACACGGACTCACCGGAGCACCGGACTACGGCTACGATTCACGGATTCACCGGAGCACAATTTCAGAACTCCCGGTGAAGCGATCCTAGAGAAGGTTCAGGATTCTCGGATTCACCGGACACGATTCACGGATTCACGGATTCACCGGACACGCTCTCTCGTTTGCCGAAGAAAGTAATCACTGGATCCTTCAAAAGCTCCGTGAGAAAGAAGCAGAGATGGAAGTATGGAACTTGGAAGGGATTTGGGGAAGAAAACAAAGGGAAGGGATTTGGGGAAGAAACGAAGGGAAGAGATTTGGGGATTTGGTTCAGGATTCACGGATTCTTCGGTTTTGGGTTTTTTTTTTTTTTAATAGTATGATAAAATTCCCAGTTTGCCCTTATAAAACGTATACGCGTTTTAAACGTGCGTTTAAAACGCGTTTAAAACGGTTTAGACTGCCGTACCCGTTTTTTCCCGCATTGTAGGGAAGCATACGCAATACGGCTTTAACGGCAAAAACGCGCGACGTCTTTAAACGCTTAAAACGCCAGATAACTAATAGTGGTCACGACCGGAGGGCAGGTCGGCCCGCCGATTGGCCCGTGGGTTTAGCCCACCGATTGGGCCCGAGGGTTCTGTTAAGACCGGGCAGGTTGGCCAGTTGGTCGGCCCGTTGGTTGGGCCCGCCGGTTGGCCCCGAGGGTCTGCCCTCTCAGGCGGGTGCCCTTAGGCGGGCCATTTGGCCCACCGGTCTTGGCGGGAAAGTGCCATTTTTTCCCAAACTTCCCCCAACCTTTGGGGAATCAAATGGGGCTTTTCCAAACCCATTCTTCACACATTCAAGGTCTCATAAGGTGGTTCTAACCTAGATTTAGGTTAGATTTAAGGAATGGAAAACCATCTTACCTTCTTTGCTCAAGAACTCCTTCAAAACCCCAAAATCACTTCAAATCAACAATGCTTCTCCAACCTTGTAAACACTTCTTCAAATCCTTCAAAATCAACACATAGATCATCTATTAAACCTTAGATTCATCATCTCAAGGGGGATTTATAAGACCTCAAGAAACCCTACCCAAATCAAGGGTTCTACTTGGGTATGGTGAAAGTTTAAGGAACCTAGCCTTTGCTCACCTCCAAACATAGATCTAGTGTTGGAGATCACTCTTCCGGCGTCGGAATGGGAAGATCAAGCCTCGACGCCGCTGAAATCCATCTCTTCTTCCTCTTCCTTCTCTTCTCCTCTTCTTTCCCTTCTTTTCTCTCTCCTCTTTACTCTTCTCACCAAACATCCGAGTGTCATAAATGAGAAAAGAAAAAGGAAAACATAAATGCTATTTATACTTCCTAAAATAACTAAGTAATCACATGGGTGGGTCACTCAGGTGGGTGGATGCACCCACCTGTGACCGCCCACCTGAGGGCCAAAACTTGGCCAACAAGTGGGATTTTGACAGAATTTGGCCCCTCGGCACAAATCTCACTCTTGGCATAAGATGTAATATACGTATGCGCCTTAAGATACGGCTACATACCTGCCTTATCCATACATGGCATTATGATATGTGCATATACACGGCTTGGGTACACCCGTCTCCCCTGGCACTGGCTCGGACTTGTCTGGCCAGCCAGTGTTTAAGGTCACCCTTGCCATCATGGTCCATAAGGAACCCGCCTTAACTCTCTCCGGTTCGGGTCTTGCATGGTTAAACCGGATCAACTGTGAATTCAGACCGGGTTTAAGAAGTAGGGTATTACAGAAGGTCCTTACCTCGGTTGGGAGTTTAGGCCAAGGCCGAACGGACCTGACCGAAGGTACTTACCTCGATCGGGGTCTCGGACAAGGCTGAGCCTAATTGACCGAAGGTCCTACCTCGGACGGGGCTTGGGCAAGCCCGAGCCGAATTGACCAAAGGACCTTGCCTCGGTTGGGAGTTCAAGCCAAGGCCGAACGGACCTGACCGAAGGTCCTTACCTCAGTCGGGGGCTCAGGCCAAGGCCGATCAGACCTGACCGAAGGTCCTCACCTCGGTCGAGGGCTCGGGCAAGGCCGATCCGAACTGACCGAAGCTCCTTCCCTCGGTCGGGGTCTCGGACAAGGCCGAGCCGAAATAACCGAAGATCCTACCTCAGACGGTGCTTAGGCAAGGCCGAGCTGAACTGATCGAAGGTCCTTGCCTCGGTTGGGAGTTCAGGCCAAGGCCGAACGGACCTGACCGAAGGTCCTTACCTCGGTCAGGCTGTCGAACAAGGCTGAGCCGAACTGACCGAAGTTCCTCACCTCAGTCAGGGGCTCAGGCAAGGTCGAGCCGAACTGACCGAAGGTCTCTGTCGCAAGTAGAACTAAAGCCGAAGCCGAAGGAATAAGGCTGAAGGGACGCAAAAAAAAAATAAAAATAAAAAAATGAAAAGAGAAAAGATGACGAAAAATTTTATTACTCCCACAGGAAGAGTCTCCTGGCGGGAGTAAGGGGGCTCCTGATATGGCCAAATTGATTGCTCAGTAGGGTAAGGACACGCGTCGCCCACCTGGACACGTGTCACCCACCTGATAGAGGCTGCAAGGACTCTACCATGTCAACCGCATGAAGAGAATATTCCCCACGAAGGGGATAAGACGTATCCGAGTAGAACTCTAAAAGGAAAGGAGGTGGACCCGAGGAGGACTCCTCCAAGGAAAGGGGAAACCCTAAACCCTAAGAGCTATATAAGAGGGCTCGAGAGGAAGGTAGAAGGTAAGCATCAAAACCCACACCATTACTCCTATAAAGAACTGTGCGGCCGATCTCTAACTTGGGCGCCGGAGGACTAATCCCGGACAAAGCTCTGGGCCTCTGCCTTCTGTGCTTGTGTAGGATCAGCTCATACGGATTTTTGGCAGCAACAAGTTCGCTTATAGTTTACTTATTCTTATTATGGTTCTGGATACACCGGACAAGATTGAAATGGAAATTAGGACTCTTGCTCAAAGGACCTTAGTGGCAGCACAAAATATGTTATGTTGCAAGTGGTGACCGACTAACATGGTGTAAGTGATTTGGTAGATGTTGTACTTTCTTCATATTTATGTTCAGTTTAGCTTTATTTTTATTTTTTTCTTATTTTTTATTAAAAAAAAATTATGGTGGAGACCAACCCATCCCCAATTTGGAAATACCTCAAATCCAGCTGGTTTCTAATTTGGGGATGGGTTGGTCTCCACCATAATTTTTACTCTTCAATATAACCTTAGGTGAGTAGAAACCAGCTGGATTTGAGGTATTTCCAGCTCTTAAGATTTGAAGGATTTCCATGAGTAAAAACCTGCCCTTAGGATTTGATGGATTTCCATGAGTAGGAACCTGATTGTAATTGATTTATTTCCAGCCTTTGGGATTAAATGAATTTCAATGAGTAGAAACCTGGCTGGATTTGATGTATTTCCAGCTCATGGAATTTGATTGCTGGAGCTAATGTATTTCCAGTCCTTGCGATTTGATGGATTTCCATTAGAAGAAACCTGGCTGTAACCCAATCCTAAGCAGATATACATGTACTCACACAAGCACAAGAGTGAGAATTGGACTTAAGAAATGGAAAATTTGATGTTGCCTATGCATATATCTTGAACCCATTCTTGCAGTATGGAGTGACCAAGGTTCACTTCTTTCTCCAGGAACAATGAGGCAATACTATCTTTTTCTTCTGTTGTTTAAATCTCCAAACTCTAATTTTCTATCCATTTCTAATGTGGATTTTCACAAAGAAGGTTCAGAAAGATCACTGTTCATGGCATTTCAGCAGAATCTCATAGAGCAGGTAATGCACCCTCTCACTTTCTCGTGTTTGATTTTGATACTTCTTTCCAAGACCCCTTGATTTATGTGGTGTTTTATGTTTGGGCAGCCCTATCCTGCCATTTGGACTTCAAATTGAAGATAGCTTTTTTCTCAAATCGAAGATAGCTGTTTGTCATTCCCGAAGAATGGAACAGGTTTGTGAAAGAGAGAGAAAGAGTTGAAAGCTAATAATCGATGCAACCACAAAGGGCGAAGAAAGAGATGATATATAGTTATAGAGTGACGATATGGCGTTACAACTTGGCTGGGAAGAGAAACCTTGGATTATGTTAAATAGTGGAAGAAGGCAAAGAGAGAGAGAGAGAGTAGTGTTTTGCTATCTATTGGAGGATAGGAAATAAGAAACAGCAAAGTTTTTTTTATTTTTTATTTTATTTTATTTATTTATTATTTTTTTTTATTTTTTTTTTGTAAAGAAGCTCAAGCTAGGGTTTGCTGAAATCCAGGCCCTAATGATCCTTAATTAGATAACCATCATTACACATGATATTTGTGGAAAGTTAAGACAGAATGCCATCCAATCTGAAGAATAGATTTAATTGCACACATTCGAATCAGAAGATTTCCCTTGGCAAGATTATTATGTTTGACAAATGCTTAATGAGTTGAAATTTTATCAAAGATATGGTGTGGAGTCCTCTACCATATAGATCAATTTATGTACTATATTATATGGCAAATCAAGAAACCCTATAAAGGGATAGGACTATTACCATGAGAGTATAAGGAGCACCAAAATCTAGAAAAGACTTTTGCGTTGATCCCAAATTGGTTTCGATTTCATTCAATATGTATATAGTATTGTTAATTTGATTTGAGTGGCATAGCTCAATGAAATAAATAAGTTAGTAAGAAAATTACACCTCATGAATATTCGACAAGCATGAAGTATATAGCAACATCTTACATAATACGTTATGTGTCTTTGTCTACATGTTATAAGTTGAAATGTGTAACGCCCCAGCCCCGTTAACGTTGCACAATATTGTTCTTTTGGACCCATGTGCCTCAAGGTTTTAAAACGCATTGTGCCATGTTAAGGAGACTAGAGATTATTAACTAGCTCAGTAATCTCTCCCTAGGCGATGTGAGACTAAAGTTTACACACCTCACCGATCTCCCAAAACCCCTTGGTATTTGTCATATTCTTGATGGGGACACCTCATCGATCTTCCAAACAGATCCGTTACTTTCCGTATTCTTGGGTCTCACAAACTTCCCCCCTTTTGGCACAATGTCCCCGTAGTGGCTTCACACGTTATCGGGGTCAGCTCTGATAACATTTGTAAATCCTCTGTTATCATATAGATCTATTTATATACTACCATGTGACAAGTCATGAAATGCTAAAACTTAAAGGGTTAGGATTATTACCTTGTAAACCGCTCTCTAATTATAGTATTCATCCGAAAGTGATCTAACTATTTAGATTTTTTGTTATGTAGATAAATATATTGCTAAAAAGGGAAAAAGTCCTAATCTAACATGAAAACATGTTGAAAATTATAGAATTGCCACCCAACATATATTAATTATACAAAAGCATCCAAAGTGATCAAAATATAAGAGACCTAATCAACATGATATACGGAGGCTTATTATCAAAATAAATTAGAACAAAGTATAAGAAAATTTGTATACAAGTAAATTACAGAATACCCTTGAGCCTAGACATGACCTAGCAAAAAAGAAAACATAAAAATAGAGTGGGGTGAAAGGCCTATACCTAAAACCAGCTGCAAAAAAGTCATTGAATTGTATTAAAACACTCCTACATAAGGAAAACTAAATATCTTGGAAAAATCAAAATTATGATTCACATAGTGGAAATCAAAGATACAATAGGAAGGAAATCTGAACAAAAATCTATCCAACAAACGGGGAAAACAATGGAAAATGCTAAACATGAGATAAATATTTTAGAAAAATCATGTTAGAAAGTAAGACCTAGTAGTAATTAAAATATTGTTTAAAAGGTTTCGACGAAAACTAAACCAGAAATAATATAACTGTGCACATCACCGCCGCCCTACTGAGGACAACAATAATGTATGTTTTTTTTTTTTTTTGCTAAAAGGTCATTTTATTAAAAGAGAACAAAGCAAAACAAAGAGAAATACAAAAGGGCACGCCGATCCCACTAAACCCACTTGCAACCTCCACCTTCGCATGGCCATCGCAGAGGGAACAAGCAAAGGCTTAGCCAAATCGAAACGGTGCTCGTCCAACGATCGAAGCTAACTCATCAAGTACATGTCTCGAACTCCACCGAGAATTCAAGTACAAGATTTAGATGCTTTCCTAGCCGTAAAATCAGACTACATTAGCTTCACGAAAACAGTGAGTGATCTTCCATTGCACCAACTCCAAAAAGGAAATAACAGATCTCCATTTCTGCAGGGCAAACCATGGAATCTCCCTTCGCTGAACTGCTGAGACCACGGACGCTGAGTCTGACTCAATCCAAACACCCCTAGCATGATAGTGTCTAGCTAGCAGAATACCCTCCAAGACTGCCTCAAATTCAGCTTCATATATTTGTTTGACTCCCAGAAAAATACTAAAAGAGTCGATAACCTTGCCTTTATCATCCCGTAAGACACCACCAGCACCTGCATTACCTGGGTTACCAAGCGAACTTCCATCCACATTGATCTTCATCCACGCCCTGGAAGGCTTACACCAGTGAACCTCAAGAGGTGAAGGGAAGTTGGATTTCTAATACTTAAACCTATCTTCCCGCAGTCATCAAGTCCGAAATCGAACGAACTTCTTCACTTGATCTATCACAAAGAAAGTGAACCTCTTGCCTTATACTTTGAAAGACATACCCCGCCCTTTCTTTATTTTCCTGCCTTCTTTTATTTCTTTCCCACCAAATATGGTTGATAGTGATGATCAAGCCCAACTTCCATGGCTTCTTTAGCTGAATCACTTGAGATTTCCTCTTCCACCACTGGAACAATGATTGAATGCTTGGATGATTTACCCACGCCATTCAAAAAATCTAAAAATTCTTCCATATTGATATGGAGAATGAACAGTAAAAAATATGAACCATACTTTCTTCAGCCTTTCCACACAAGTTGCATCCGGATGGGAGATAAACACCTTTTGGCAAACCAGATCGTCCGTTGGGATTCTACCATGCACCACTCTCCATCCAAAATGGAGTGTCTTGGAGGAAGATTCTTCGCCAAATCAAAGAAGACCAGTTCACCTTCAAGGATTTCACTCTAACACCTCCCAAGCCGACCTTGAGGAGAAATACCTCAAGGAACTAGCGACCACACCTCAAATCCTCCATCCGTAAACTCGAATGTCAATCTTTTAATCATTCAAAAATTTCATTAAGCATAGGAGAAACTACCTCGTAGACGCCATTCTCCATTTATGATAAACTCCCCCACCTTTGCTGACGTAGAGAGAGTATGGTCACAGAGGATATCTCATTCCACATATATCGAAATCAAGTTAAATACAGACGGGTTCGGGCTGATATCACAGGTTTGATCATGTTAAGCTTGAACCAGATCTGTTATTGGTTCTTAAAGGTCGATTTTGGTCCAATCTAGACATGTCAAAACCAATTAACTATATTTTGAAAATATTTTTTTTATCAAACTAAAACCTTTTATATCAGCATAGCAATTCTGTAGGGTAACGGAAAAGCTTCTCAACCATAACTAAAAGATCTCGTCACATTTCAAAGGAATTCCAACTCACCATAGCCTAGTCACTCCAGGAAGACAGAATGAGACATCTACATCAACCTAAGCCGAACATACTGTCCATCCCAAATCCTTGTTCTTACTTCTATAAGGTATTTTCTAATTTTTTTTACTTAATTAAAGATCCACTGGTTTGATCTAATTTGATCTAAGCTTTTGGCCTTGCCAGCTAGGTATGCTGCCACTAACATGATAGGAAATGGAGGTATGTTTCTAGCTTATGATTTTAATTTACTTTACAATAACATGATAGGAAATGGAAGCTAAACGGGTCAGTTTCGGTCAGTACGTACCACTGGTTCGGGACTTTAACACCCTAGGCTCCATCTACCCTAAACATATGTTATCTAATTAGCAGGAAGAGTAATTACTCTCCACATACTTGCAGATGATCATCTCTAAACCATAGTTTAAAGAATTAGTGATCATCGGATCGGCCCTATTTATTGATATATGCCTATACAATTCCGTATAGGTGTAATAGTCTGATTCATGGGTGCAGAACGATAGGATTCCTCTCCATAGAGTCCAAGGACTAAAAAGTGATCCCATGGCTTGAGTGCTTCGAGACACATGCCCGGTCCTCCCAACTGTTGGATCACTCTCTGATCCTTAGGCTCTACGAGGTGAGCCAGATCTGTTAAGAAATGATCTAGACATGACTTCAGAGTTAGTTTTCATCTATCTTTTTTTTTTTTTCTGAAAACCTTCGACTTCACTATAGTGTCAGATGAACAGAAAATTGGCTGGAATTGATGTATATCCAGCCCTTATGATTTGATGGGTTTCCATGAATAGAAACCTGGCTGGAGCCTAATCCGAAGAAGAAGTATGTGTACATGGATACACAAACAAATGAAAATTTGAATTAGGAAATGTATGATCATAAATGTGTCAATCCTTCTTTTAGTACCTAAAGAAAAATATCTTTTGGGTGATTTACATCAATCTCTCTTGGCGTTTGCATATAATACATCCTCCCCCTAAAAAATCGTTTATTACATTTAAAGGCAAAAAATTAACACCGTTAACATACTCTATTAAGTGAATAGAATTTTATTGAAAATCCTATTTTACCCTTATACTATTTTCTTTTTTTTTTTTTTCACTTCCAAACATACCCTAAAGAAAACCCACTGAAACAGAATGTGGGGAATTGGGAAGTACCACTGCAAAGTGCAGACTACCAGTCATACCAGTCATCTGGTTCATGCATTCATAACCTAAAAAGGTACAGTAAATTAATTGTTGGGTCCTCCTTACCATTTGGATACTTCTGCAATCAATTATAGCATGGCACTAATTTGAGAGAGTGTGTGATATTGCTCTTTCATATCTATGAAATCCAGCCGATGTTCAAAGTAATTGTTGAAAATTTGGAGCCCATCCACATTCCCCACTACATTTATTAACTATCTTCTTTAGCAATTTGAAACAATTGATGTAAAGAAATGGCGGAGAAAGAGAGAGAGCAGGAATCCTTCCCCACAGAGAATCTTTTCATTCCACTGTTTAAGATCCAAAAAAGTATTGGATTGGCAAAAACGATGAACAAAGAAAAAGACCCTTCTGACTTACAAGCTTTGATTTTATAAAACTGGTAAGGTTAGCTATAGTGTGAGAAGTGAACATAGATGGAGTCTTCCCATTTCCATCAGTCCATCCATGGCATCTACGATTCGAAGTCCTCACTTCTGAAAATGAAAGAAAAGATCTTCTTTCTCTATCTCTACCCCTCTCTTTGTTTTACTTTACTTGCTTTACTCACTGGAGTCATCGTTGGATCCAAATAAAGAGATGCGGTAGTAGAGGTGGAAGATGAGGAGGATTAGGAATAGAGCCAGTTGCCACCCTAACTTCTCATAATCAATGATAGGTTTTGTTAAGTTTGTCTCGAATTCTTGACCCGTTTTGAAGATTGACCCGATTCGACATATTTTGGTGACTACTCGAATGAGAAATTTTCTGAGATCTGTGATGGAAGCAGAGGGCTTGGGCCTATCGCCCATCACTGATCTCGTATGGGGGTGCGGGGGTTCGACCGGATCAACCACGACCCGATGGGTCGACCCACGATTTTGGAGTATATATAATGTACTGTTGCTTGTTGAGAAAGTCATTGTATTCTAGGGTTTTCACGCAACTAGGGTTTCAGGGCGAGTTTTTCCTCGCCACTGCTAGGGTGTAATCTCTCTTCTGCATAGTGAATCATCTTCTTCTTCGCCCGAAAACGTAGCACACCACCCTGGTGTGTGAACCTCGTTAAATCTCTGTGTCGTACGGATCTATTGTCTCTTTATTATTCGTGTTTCTTGATGTTTGATCTAACATGTTTTAATTCAAGGAATAATACAACTAAAATTTACTTCATAAGTAAAGCACATTGAACCTTAAACCTTCATCGGAGACTTCAGACCAAGGTAAGGGCGTCCTTCTCCTTGGGTTTGTGATGGGTGTTGGTTTATAAGAGAGAAGAGGGGTGTTATACGTATATAAAGTGTTAGGGGAAATTTTGGTTTTTCAATTTCAAAATTAACATTAGGCTAACGGTGTTAATTTTTTTATTTTAAATGTAATAAATGATTTTTTAGGGGGAGGATGTAATATAAGCAAATGCCAAGGGAGGTTGATGTAGATCACCCATATTTTTTTCTTATCTTTCCCATATTGATAAAAAGCCATTTAGGTTGATCCCATTAATACTTCCTAGTATCAAAAGGAATAAAGATGGGAAGCTTTGGAATGAATGATGGCTAATTAATGTTGTCGTTGTCATCATCATCATCATCATAATCTTGGAAGAAAATCCGGCCTGATAATGCAGGATGATGGTGGCAACTCATATATAGGTAACATTGAGGTAACATTGGGAACCCATTCTTGCAGTGTGGAGTGATAAAGGTTCCCTTCTTAGTTCTTTCTCCCAGTGAATGATCAGACACAATCATCTTTTTCTTCTGTTGTTTAGATCTCTAAACCCTTTTAAGTTGCTATCCATTTCTAATGTGGATTTTCACAAAGAAACTTCGGAAGGATCACTGTTCATGGCATTTCAGCAGAATCTCATATTCAACCTCTTTTTTTCCCTAAAAGATCATATAAAGGATATATTATAGAAAAAATATGAGAGATAATGCTCTCTCTCTCTCTCTCTCTCTATTTTGATAGTTGATTTTCCTTTTCAGGGCCCGGTGGCAATAGGATGCATCAGAGAGAGAAAGAGAGAGATAGAGAGAGTTGAAAGAGCCAAAGTTTTGTATTCACAGAAGAAAAGGTTTGTCAAAGAGAGAGCTGAAAGCTAACGAGTGTACAGAGAAAACTATATAGAGGTGGGAATATGTTACATGATACATGCAACCACAAAGAGTGAATAATGAAATGATTTTGGATACAATATGTAAATGTCAACACCGAAGAATTTTCATAATCTCAAATCAGAACTGAACTGAAATTGGTTTCAGTTTCATTCGATACATATATATGATTTTGATTCAAGTGGAATAGCTTGATGGAACAAAAAAAGTTGGTAAAGAAATTACAATTTAATGAAGATACAATATTAAATTTGATATCTTTCATTTTATATAATTTTTTATATGGTTCAAGAAAGAAACCCATAATAGGCAATTTCATACAACTCAACAAAGGTACGTAATCATAGATTTTAATATTGTTTAAGTTGGATTGAAGATCAATTTATATAGGGTACACATCATTGGATTCAATTTGATTTAAATCAACAATTTTTTAACACACAAAAACGAACCATAGTTCATTTTCTAAACTCAAAACTGGACACAGTTTTTTATTCATTTCAGTAGGGGTGTTAAAATCTAGCTTGAACCACGAAATTCATCCGAATCAAAATCAATATGAGCTTATTTGATTATGTCTCAGACTGTGTTTTATGAGATCTAAACCAAATCAAAATGCATGAAAAGCAATAAGACATCGAACCTAACTTAACAAATTAGGCCAAAAGCAAAATTACCAACAGGAAGACGATAACAGTCCAAAATTCATAAAAAGAAAACACACTTTTTTTTGTACTTCTGAATATGTCACATGGTAAATCGCATAAGGGGAGTGGGAAAATTCTATCAAAGTATGAGACCATTCCCCTCTACACACTATGGATCGCAAGATATATTGTAAAGTGGGCTGTGACCATTCTCTTCTTAGTTCTTTCTCCCAGTGACAATTATCAAACACAGTCATCTTTTTCTTTTGTAATGCGAAGACCTATGATTTCAGAAAATAGTCACCAGGGCCTTGTTGGTGTATGATGTCTTGTATTCTGTCGCAATTTAATCCAAGAAGTACTGGTGCAGCACCTAGACAGGCAGAACGGTGGTCCCGCTAACCAGTTAGTGGGCCGTGGGGGTTGCAAGGGGGGCAGGAGGCCCCCCGCTCGAATTTTTTTTTTTAGGGTAATTGTGTACTTTTCAGATTAGGGTTTTTTCGCTATATATTTGTAGCGAGGGTTTCTTTCTCTGTAATGCAAGCAATACTGAGAGGTGTCAGACGAGCGTTGTAACCTTATTCTCCATTGATAGTGAAGCAGGATCTCATCTCACCAGGGACGAGGCAACCTTGCGAACCTCGTAAAAATCCGTGTGCATTATTTGTATTGTTTTTCCATTATCTTTTGAATCGTTTTAGAGTTGCGTTTCTACACTGGTCATTGTGACCCCCTTTGTGAGGAAGCACCACTTTTACTGAAGTTATGGAGCTATTTTCCGAGTTCCTTAGAGATAGTTGTCTCTCACCCATAGTATTCTCTATCTACCCACATGTGTCAGTTTCAGGCATAGGTACCCTTTTGTTGAAGGTCATTAGAACTTTTCCTAGGAGTGGTATAGGTTACTTCAATGTTGTAGCGCCTAGTACTGGGATATTGGCTTGAGGAATTTTCTCTACCTCTTCTTACCCTGAAAAAGCAAGGTCGCTTTGCATCATGGTTAGATCTCTAAACTCTTTTAAGTTGTTGTTATCCATTTCTAATGTGGATTTTACAAATTAAGAAAATTCAGAAAGATCACTATTCATGCCATTTCAACAAGTAGCTTCCTCATATATATTTCACTGAGAATAGGGTGGTTGCAATTCGAGGCATTTTCAAAGCCATCCATCATGTGGGAACTCGAGGCTTACCAAGTTGCTTCCTATGTGTAAATAGAAGTGAAGAGAGAGAGAGAGAGAGAGAGAGAGAGTGATGGGATTGTAGAATCTTGGCAGTCTCAATCGATTAGATTGGAGTTGCACTCTTTCATCCGTTAAATAGAATAGTTATTACATGTCCTACAAAGAATAGGAAAGAACAAAATAGGAAACTAATACTAATTGCTTACTCCTAATTGTACTCAGTACTAATAGGACTAGAATAGTCCTAATGGGACTAGACTCCTACTTTCTCACGATAAACTTCTAACACTACGAATTCATCATTACTAGGTTTTATTCCAAAAAAAAAAATCTTGTTGGGGTTTGCGTAATGTCAACCAATGGAATTCAATCTTATGTGTAAGTTATGGCATTCTTATTCGTCCTTCCTTATCTGAAATTGGTTCAATTTTCTTGGATTTTATTGGCGGCCTAACTTTGAATCCTCAAGCATTGTATATAGCTTGGGATTTTAATGCTAGTATAGGTGAAGCTGATTTGGCATTCTTATTCAATTATCCACAAACGACAAATTACTTGTTCTTATTTTGGTTATGGAATCTGGATACATGGTGTTAAGACTGAAATGGAAATAAGGGCTCTTGCTCAAAGGACCTTAGTGGCAATACAAAATAAGTATGTGGTGTTGCAAGTGGTGATTGACTCTACTAACTTAGTGACTGATCTTTCGTCAAAGACTGATAGTGTGGTGTCACCTTGAATTTTTTTTAAATTACTTTTAATATTTATATATTGGAAGTTGAACATGGTGTCAATTGTCAAGTGATTAGATAAATGATGTACTTTCTTTATTTTGATGTTTAGTTTTAGGTTTTTTTTTTCCATATTTTCCATTAAATTAAAGAAAATGGGTGGAAACCAACCCATATCCAGATTGGAAAAATTAACCATTCTGTTCATTATAACCTTAGGCGAGTAGTGGTAACCTTGCTTGATTTGAGGTATTTCCAGCCCTTAGGATTTAATGGATTTGCTCGAGTAGAAACCTCGTTGTATTTAATTTATTTCCATCCCTTGGGATTAAATGGATTTCTATGAGCAGAAACTTAGCTGTAAATGGATTTCTATGAGTAGAAACCTGGCTGTAATTGATTTATTTCAAGCCCTTGGAATTTTATGGATTTCCATGACTAGGTACTTGGCTGGATTTGATGTATCTCCAGCCCTTGGGATTTGATTTCTGGTGAATCCAGTGTGCTACGCAATGGTTGTAAGCTCTGCTTGTAGAGTAAGCGTCAGGTTTGTGATCTAGGGATCAACTCCTGTCACTTGTATTCCCCCCTCCTCCATTCCTAACATTCGCCCCCTCTCCTCTTGTGTGTGTGAGTAAAGTCCCCTTGGGCAGTTCCTTAAGATGTAATAATAACAAAAAGAAAAAGGATTTGATTACTGAAACTGATGTATTTCCAGCCCATGGTATTTGATGGATTCCATTGGAAGAAACCTCACTGGTTTTGATAGATTTCCAGCCACTAGGATATAACGGATTTCCATGATTAGAAACCTGGCTGGAACCCAATCCTAAGCTTAGATACATGTACTCACAGGCCCAAGTGGGAATGGGAGTTAAGAAATAGAAGATTTTGATGTTGCCTATATATAGCCAATATCTGGAACCATTCTTGCAGTATGGAATGACCAAGGTTCACTTCTTTCTCCCTGGAACAATGAGGCACTATTTTTTTCTTCTGTCGTTTAGATCTCCAAACTCTAGTTTGCTATCCATTTCTAATGTGGATTTTCATAGAGAAAGTCCGGAAAGATCACTGTTCATGGCATTTCAGCAAAATCTCATACTGGAGGTTATTCACCCTCTTTTTTTCCACCAAAAGATCATTCAAAAGGATATATTATAGGAAAATATGAGCGGTAACACTCTCTCTCTGTGTGTGTGTTAATTTTGATGGTTGATTTTCCTTTTCAGAGCCAGGTGAAGATGGGATGCATCAGAGAGAGAGATAGAGAGAGTTAAAAGAGCCAAAGTTTTGTATTCACAGAAGGAAGAGGTTTGTCAAAGAGAGAGTTGAAAGCTAATGAGTGTACAGAGAAAATTCTACAGAGGTGGGAATATGTTACATGATCCATGCAACCGCAAAGAGTGAATAATGAAATGATGGATATGGAGCGAAGATGGAGTCGTGGAAGAGAAACCTTGGATGAGTTGGCCGAGTCAATCAGAAATTTTGGACCGAACATGTGGGCAAGAAGAACGAGCCACACATCTTAAGTATGGGTGTCAATCGGTTCAGTTCCTTTTTTTTTTCAATTTTGGTTTGATTTTGGATATAATATGTATATGTCAACACCGAATAATTTTCATAATCTCAATTTGAATTTGATCTGAAATTGGCTTTGGTTTCATTTGATACATCTTTGGTTTCCATGATTTGATTCATGTGGAATAGCTTGATGAAACAAATAAAGTTGGTAAGAAAATTACAACTTCATGAAGACACAATATTAAATCTGATACCTTTCAACCCTTTTTTAACATGGTTCAACAAAGAAACCCAAAGATTAATAGGTAATTTTATACAACTCAACAAAGATACGTAATTGTAGATTTTAATATTATTCAAGTTCGATTCAAGATCAATTTATATAGGGTACACATCATTGGATTCAATTTGATTTAAATCAACAATATTTGTTTACACTAAAAAACGAACCATAGTTCATTTCTAAAACCAATACTGAACCAATTTTTTTTTATTACGGTAGGGATGTTAAAATGTAGCTTGAACAGAAGAAATTGATCGGAATCAAAATCAACATGAGCTTATTGGATCATGTCTCAGATTGGGCTTTATGAGAACGAAACCAAATCAAAATGCATGAAAATCAATAAGACATCAAACCTAACCTAACTTAAAAAATCAGACCAAAACTGATATTCCCAATAAGAAGACGATAACAATCCAAAATTCCTAAAAAGAAAATTCTGCCAAAGTATATCACGTGGTAAATCGCATAAGAGAGGGTGAGAAAATTCTACCAAAGTATGGGACCATTCCCCTCCACACACTATGGATCACAAGATGTAGTGCCAATCCGCAAAGCAGGCTGTGGACCCACATGCAAGTTTATGAGGATCGGCAATGTGGCTAGCCAAATGGATGAATGAGGGCACGCGGTTGGGAGTAAGGGATTAAATGTATGAGTGGGGGATTGAGAGTACAGTCTCCAAAGGTCATCATCGTCGGACGGTGACAAAATGAAGTATCTACAATCATGCATAAGAGGTTGAAAACTCTGGGAAGAAGAACTGAGAGAGAAAGCAGAAAAAAAGAAAGCTAACGATATTAAAATAGATACACCACTCGAGATCAAGTTAATTTATGGAGAGAGGAAGAAATATAAGAACAGACGAAGGAGGAAGAAGAAGAAATCATCCTTGAATCTCCGAAAGGAAATTTGGAAGGAAAGAAAAAAGAGAAAATAACTAAAAAAACGACACTCAACCCCAGACACCACTCTCTCTCTCTCTCTCTTCACCTTTCCCCTCTCTTCTTTTCTCACTGAATTTGAAGGAAAGAAAACAATGACCACGTTGGTGAGAGAGAAGAGGGAGGTTAAAAATCACTAGAGAAATAGAGAAGAAAAAAGGGGGACAGAAAGAGAAAAAATATATATGCGGAGTTGGAAGCTTAAATTTGATTGCAGTAGCCAAACTCTCGTTCTTTGCATGCTTTCCTTCTGTTCATTCTTTATAAATGAAAAATTGTTACAACTTAATCAGAAAGAAATAAAGGGAAGAAATAGTTCACGTGGTTTGCATGCGAGGTGGACCGAACCAATAGAGCTTTGAAAGAAAAAGAAAAAAATACCAAAGATGAAGAGAATACACATGAAATTAAACATGGGGTAAGTGTTTTCTGTCGGGGAGTGGCCCTATGCCTAGACACATAGGTGTGCACCCCATGAGGGGCATGGTGGTCATTTTTCTCCCCTATGTCTGTGGCACTTGCTCAAGGGACATTAGTGGCAATGCAAAATAATTATAAGATGCAAGTGGGACAAGATTAAAATGGAAATCACGGCCCTTGTTCAAGGGACCTTGATGGCAATACAAAATAAGTATAAGGTGTTGCAAATGGTGACTAACTCTACTAGCATGGTGTGTCTTTGGCATGCCAAAGACTGATAGTGTGCAGTGGCCGTTGGTGATCTTTTAAATTACTTTTGGATGTTTCTATATTTAGGAAGTTGAACATGGTGGTAAGTAATTAGACAGATGTACTATTTTTTCTTTTTTTTTTTTTTTTTTTTTTTTAAATGTTTAGTTTTCCTCTTTTCTTTGTTCTCTATCAATTAAAAAGCAATAATAATAAAAGAACTAAAATTAAATTAAAAATTGGGGTGGAAACCAACCCATCGCAGAAAAGAAAAACCAACCTTCTTCTTCTTCACTATAACTTTAGATGAGTAAAAACCTGGCCGGATTTGATGGATTTCCATGAGTAGAAACCTAGCTGTAATTGATGAATTTCCAGCCCAAGGGATTTTATTGATTTCCATGAGTAGAAACCTATTCTTCCAGTATGGACTATGGGGTGACAAAGGTTCCCTTCTTAATTATCACACACAATCATCTTTTTCTTCTGTAATGCGGAGACCTGTGATTTTGGTAAATAGTCACCCGAGCGTGGTCACTACAACCCCTTTGTGAGGAATCACCCCTTTTCCTAAAGTTAAGGAGCTATTTTTCGGAGTTCCTTAGAGATAGTTGGCTCGTGCCATTAGGTATTCTCTACCTATCCACCTGTGTCACTTTCGGGTATAGGTACCCTTTTGTTAAAGGTTGTTAGAGCTTTTCCTAGGAGAATGACATGGGTTACATCAACGCTGTAGCACCTATTACTGGGATATTAGCTCGAGGTATTTTCTCTACCCCTTCTTACCCTAAAAAGGCAAGATCACCTTGCTTCATGTTTAGATATCCAAACTCTTTTAGGTTGTTGTTATCCATTTCTAATGTGGTTTTCACAAATTAAGAAAATTCAGAAAGATCACTATTCATGGCATAGATTCCAAATATATTTCACTAAGAATATGGTGGTTGCAGTTCGAGGCATCTTCAAATCCATCCATGATGTAGAACTCGAGGCCTACAAGTTGCTTCGATGTGTAAATAGAAGAGAAGAAAACATAGAGAGAGAGAGAGAGAGAGAGAGAGAGAGACGATTATGGAATCTTGGGAGTCTCAATCGATTAGATTGGAGCTGCCTTCTTTCATCCTTTAAATAGATTATTTATTACAAGTCCTAAGAAGAATATAAAAGAACAAAATAGAGCAAAATAGGAAACTAAAACTAATTGCTAACTTCTAATTGTACTAAGTACTAATAGGACTAGGATAGTCCTAATGGGACTAGGAATACCCAAGAGAGGAGTCTATGACTTATGCTAGACTCCCCCTTTCTCACGATGGACTTCTAACACCATGAATTCATTGTAACTAGGTTTTATTCCCCATCCACCCCACAACCCACCCCCCAAAAAAAAAAAATCTTATTGGGGTTTGCATAATGTCAACCAATGGAATTCAGTCTTATGTGTAGGTTATCACATTCTTATTCCTCCTTCCTTGTCTGAAATTGGTACAATTTTCTTGGATTTTATTGACAGCCTAACCTCGAGTCCTTAAGCATTGTATATAGCTTGGGATTTTAATGTTAGTATAGCTGAAGTAGATTGGGTTTTCTTATTTAATTATCCACAAACGACAGTTTACTTGTTCTTATTCTAGTTCAGGATACACAGGGAACAAGACTGAAATGGAAATCAATGCTCTTGCTCAAAGGACCTTAGTGAAAATATAAAATAAGTATGTGGTGTTGCAACTTGCAAGTGGTGTTGACTCTGCTAACTTAGCCTCTCTTTGGTTTGATTTCTGTTTTATTTATTTGACTTATTTCTATTTTAAAAGTGTTTGGTTTAATTTATAGCACTTATTTCTATTTATAATAAATTAGAATAAATCACAAATCACAAATTACTCTCAAGTTATTTGTGATTTGTGGCAACAAATCATTTATGTTGATTTTTACTACCTTAAATGATCATGTGTGTTAAACAACTCAAAATCAATGGTAAATAGGTAACTTCAGTATGTTTTATACTTTTCCAATAAAAAAACTCCAAATCCTATTGTCTCTCACTCAAACATCAAATCTGAAGGTGAAAACTGAAACCTATTTTATCATTATATAATCTATTTTATAAATGGTAACCAAACGAATACTATTTGTGGTCCATAATTTATTGTCACAAATAATTTCTAAAAAATAGTTAATAAATACAAATAGAAATCATACCAAATAGAGCCATAGTGAGTAATCTTTCGTCAAAGACTGATAGTGTGGTGTGGCCTTGGATATTATTTAAATTATTTTTAATATTTATATGTAGGAAGTTGAACATGGTGTCAAGTGATTAGGTAAATGATGTACTTTCTTTATTTTTATGTTTAGTTTTTTTTTTTTTTTCCTTATTTTCCATTAAAAAAAAAAAATTGGGTAGAAACCAACCCATCTCCAGATTGGAAAAATCAATCATTCTCTTCACTATAACCTTAGGTGAGTAGTAACCTAGCTGGATTTGAAGTATTTCCAGCCCTTAGGATTTAATGGATTTGCTCGAGTAGAAACCTGGTTGTAATTAATTTACTTCCATCCCTTGGAATTAAATGGATTTCTATGAGCAGAAACCTGGCTGTAAATGGATTTCTATGAGTAGAAACCTGGCTGTAATTGATTTATTTCAAGCACTTGGAATTTTATGGATTTCCACGAGTAGATATCTGGCTGGATTTAATGTATCTCCAGCCCTTGGGATTTGATTGCTGGGTGAATCCAGTGCATCGTGCACTGGTTACAGCCTCTGCTTCTAGAGTAGGTGTCAAGTTTGTAGTTTAGGGATCAACTCCTGTCACATGCATTTCCCCCCACCCCTTATGTGTGTGAGTAAAGTCCACTTGAACAGTTCCTTAGGATGTAATAATAACAAAGGAAAAAAAAAAAATGAAAGATTTGATTGCTGGAACTGATGTATTTCCAGCCTTTGGGATTTGATGGATTTCCATTGGAAGAAACATCACTAGATTTGATGGATTTTCAGCCTTTAGGATATAATGGATTTCCATGAGTAGAAACCTGGATGGAACCCAATCCTAAGCTGAGATACATGCACTCACTGGCACAAGTGATAATTGGAGTCATGATATGAAAGATTTTGATGTTGCCTATATATAGCCAATAACTGGAACCCATTCTTGCAATGTGGAATGACCAAGGTTCACTTCTTTCTCCCAGGAACAATGAGGCACTATTTTTTTCTTCTGTTATTTAAATCTCCAAATTCTAGTTTGCTATCCATTTTTAATGTGGATTTTCACAAAGAAAGTTCAGAAAGATCACTGTTCATGGCATTTCAGCAGAATCTCATACTGGAGGTTATTCACCCTTTTTTTCCGCTAAAAGATCATTTCAAGGATATATTATGATCATGTAGGTGGAAAAACATGAGAAGGTAATGCCCCCGTATTATCGCCTCCAATCTGTTCTCTCTCTCTCCGTTGATGAGAGAAACCAGTCGAGGATGTCAAGAGGAGAGAAAAATGGAGAGAGGTCATGGCCAAGTATGGTATTCCGAAGGAAAGGTGCAAGAGAGTTACAGCAAATGAGTTGCAATGAATAGAGTGCGAAGCCGTGAGAGGAAGAACCGTCAGGTTTCAAAGATGGGAGATACATCCAGAATTGATCATGGCGGTGGGAGGTTCGATGGCTTCTCTGGAATTTGAGCATCTGAAAAGGATATTGAGAATGGCAAGGCGAGGGATTGCTTCAACACAAGAGGATATCGGAAATTATTGTGATGGAGATGCCAATGCCATTGAGGAAGTCCAAAGTAGAAAAATGGGATCAAATAGTTTTTCATCAAGCAATTGTAGTGAGGATCTGCTAATTGTGGATTTTATGAAGAGAATTTGGACAATCATGTTAAGAAGGCTGCGAATGCTCGAGCCAAGAGACATGTTCGATATTAAAGTGAATCAAATGGTTGCGATTTCTTTCATTCATGCCAGCACTTTAGAGTAAGAAGAAGGATCTGTGGTTGAAGCTAGTGGTGATCTCCCCACCTCTTCTCCCTTGGGCTATACTTGGGGATTTTAATGCACTTTGTTCTCCCATGAAAAAAGGGGCAGGAATTTTAGTATGGGTTCAATCTGAGTTTGGTGCTCGTGGATGCTTGTGGGATGGCCCAAGTGCCATCATCGGGAGGAAATTCACCGTCTAACAATAGACGCCGTGGTAATGTTTCGTGTTCGATAGATGTTTTGTAATGAAGAATGGATTGACTTTTTCCGGATTGTGGCCAACGAGTCCTCCCTAGAATTGCTTCGGATCATTCTCCATTATTGTTCACCTCAATATTATCTCAACGGCCCATTAATTGCCCCTTTAGGTTCCATAAGTTCTGGATGGAACATGGAGATTTTGAGCAGGTAGTTGCCACATCATGGGAAGAGTGGGTCTCAGGGAATCCGATATTGGTTCTCATGTGAAACTCAAAAGGTCAAGGTGTGTCTGTAAGTGGGGAGAGAGGCTTTCCAATTTCAATAAAGCCCTTGAGGAAGCCAAGGATAAGCTAGCAGTGCAATGACTATTGAAATAAATGGCATGGATGATCATTTGTTTGGGTTAGAAGCGGATGCGAAGACCTCTCTAATAAAAGCAATGGAAAACCATGAAAAACTTTGGGCCGAAAAAGCCAAAGTTAGATGGATGAAGCAAGGGGATCGCAATTCTAGGTTTTTTCATTTTTCTGTTAAAATGAGAAGACTCAGAAACTCTATAAGAAGCCTCAAAACTCCTGATGGGACTTTGGTGGAAGGTAACACCGGATAGGGAATTTATGCAACATATGAGCAATTTTACAAAGTGGCCTTTAGTGGAGCATGTGGAGCTTCTTGAATCTATACCTATGGTTCTTCATCAAGGTGATCACTATGTGCTTGATGTCTTACCTGGAATGAAGAAATCAAAAGAGTGTTTGGGAACGGACCGAGATAGCTCTCCGGTCCGGATGGATTCTCGAGCTTTAGAAGATGCGAATATTGTCGAGTTAGAGTGTGTAATGCAGTTAAGTATTTCTTTAGTTCTAGCCAATTGCCCAATGGTGTGAACAACAATTTTTTGGTTCTTATTCCTAAGGAGGAGGGAGCATCTTCTATCGATAAATTCGCCATCGGTATGGGGAATTTTTATTGTAAAATTCTTTCCAAAATTATGGCAATGAGGCTTGCTAATTTGCTCCCTAGGCGATATCTCAAGAGCGGGGCATTTCAAAAGGAAAGTTAATCCATGACAACATTAGTGTGGCCTCGTAATCGCCAATATGATGTTTGCTTCTATGAGAGGGGAGGTCGATTAAAATTGACATCAAGAAAGCATATGATACTCTTTCGTGGTCCTTTGTTTAGTAACTTGGCTTTGGATTCATCGAGAAGTGGATAACATGGTGAACCAAATTTTGATATCCTCTAAGATATCGATTTTGATTAATGGAGGTCCAGGGTTATTTTGGTGTGGAGAGAGGGTTGAGGCAAGGGGACCCAATATCTCCCATGCTTTTATTTTAGGAGGAAGTGCTATCGCGAGGTTTAAAGCATCGATTGAGATTAATCAACTGAAGCCAATTCATGGGCCTCAGTGTCAAAACTCCGCCATATTCTATTTGCAGATGACATATTCATCTTCTCCAATGCTTCTATGAGGTATGTGAGGACTCTTAAAGAATTTCTTCTAAAGTACCAAGAGTTTTTCAAGGTGATCACTTAGAAAAAGTAAACTTTTTTGGGAAAAATATCACCTTCCGTGAAGCATCGAATATCCAAACTTTAGGCATTCCCATGTGTTCCTTCCCTACAAGGTATCTAGGGGTGGAAATCTTCAAGGGAAGAATTAAAAAGAAATGTCATTAGAAAGGGGGGGTAGACCTGGGTCGGACAAGTAAAATGTTGTCAATTAGGGGAATTTCTATTGAATATCCGAGGTATTGGGGAAGCGGCTTCTAGGGGTTATATTTTCTTCGTGATCACTCCCCGATGTGGTGATGCAGAGCCCATGGTGGATTCTATTCTTTCCCTCGTTTCTTCAAAATGGGATTCATGTCTAATTTATCCATAATTCCGGCTTGATAAAGTGCCAAACCTGGTATGGAAAAATTCTTGAAGGACTTGGTGGTTCAATCTTGAAGAGATTTAATTTCTATGCAATGGAATGGTAACAGGTGGTGGTCTCTGATTCATGCTCGTGTTTGGCAGATCGGGAATCTTTGGGTGGAGATGGGCATTGTATGACGCTGTTGGATCCATGGGTTGTTTTGGGACTTTAATGCCACATTATATTCCCATGAGAAGAGGGTCCTGGTAGATTCAATGTGGGTTCATGGCGAGTTCGGCCATGGTGGATGCTTGTGATTTGATTAGCTCTCCTTCCCAAGGATCCAATTTTACTGGACAAACAATAGATGTAGAGGACATGTGGCGGCAAGGCTTGATGAAGTTTTTCAATGCTCAATGGTTGGACCTTTTGGTGATTGTGGTCGGAAGGTGCTCCATAGATCAATTTCAGATCATGCTCCAATCCTTTTCTCCTCAGCAGCGATTCCTAAGCCTCGAAATGCCCCGTTCAGACTTCATCGTTTTGGATGGAAGAGGAATCCTTTGTGGACCTGGTGAGAGATGTGTGGTCTAGGGAGGTTAGGGTGGTCCCATTTGCGGTGGCATATAAATTAAGGGCGATTAAGGGTGCTCTAAAAGGGTGGGCAAGCAGACTTTCCCTAACTTGGATGTAGCTCTTAAAGATGCTCTGCGAAGTGGAGGAAGTCCTGAACTATTGACAGATAGGGATGTCGATGAGTTATACTCGAGAAGCGAGGCGAAATCTAAGCTCTTGAAAGCGTGGAGCTGCACGAAAAACTTTGGGCTGAAAAAGCTCGCGCAAGTGGGCGAAACTTGGAGACCGTAACTCAAAATTTTTCATCTATCGGTTAAGGTCGACGTATAAAAACAGCATTCGTGCTTTGAAAAACAAGATGGTACAATGGTCTCGAGCATGCGAGATGGCGAGAATATGTGTCAATTTTTTGAAAATTTTCATAAAGCGGACCATTGCATAGATCATATGGAGCTGTTGCGGTGATTCCTAATGAGGTGAATAGGAGGACTCTTCCATATTAGAAGCTATTCTGCCGAGAGAAGAGATTAAGAAGGTGGTGCGGGGTTGGATCAGATAGCTCTCACGGTCTGATGGGTTCCAGTGCTTTCTTTAACAGTGTTGGGAGATAGTGGGTGCGATTTTTGTGGGGTGTGATTGCTTTCTTCGCGGTGGGAAGCTTCGAATGGGGTAAATAACAGTTTGTGCGCTAATTCCAAAGGTGGAGGGAGCGGTCTCTTGGATAAATTTCATCCATGGCAAACTTTTTCTGTAAAGTCCTATCAAAGATCATGGCTGAGAGGTTATCTTGCTTTCTCCCTCGATTGGTGTCAGATGAGCAAGGGGCGTTCCAGAAAGGTAAGACAATTTCATCTAATATTGGATTAGCCTCTGAGCTTGCTAATTTATTACATACATCTGTCAGAGGGGGTGGCATGGGTATTAAGATTGACGTGCAGAAAGCCTATGACACATTGTCATGGGATTTTCTTTTTGCGGTCTTGAAAAAATTTGGCTTTTCGGATGTTTGGTTAGCTTGGATTCATGAAATTTTGGTTTCTTCTAGAATTTCAGTTTTATTGAATGGTGGTCCAGTGGGTTTCTTTGGAGTTGAGAAAGGCTTACGACAAGGGGATCCGCTATCTCCTATGCTTTTTATTTTGGCAGAAGAAGTGTTGTGCAGGGGTCTAAATGGTCTATTAAAGGAAGGAAAAGCAAGGCGCTTCTGGTCCTAGAGGTGCTTCGTCCCCGGTCATACCTTTTCATGGATGATATTTTTATCTTTATGAGCAGGAGCAAAACATGTTAGATGTCCGAGAGAATTCGATTAATTACCAAGAATTTTCGCCAAAAATAAGCTTGGAGAAGAGTAAGGTTTTTTTGGCAAAGTCGCCCTCATAGGAAGAGGTATATTTCTGATCTGCTGGGTATCCCAATTTGCTCTCTTCCGACAAGGTACCTTGGGGTTGAGATCTTCAAGGGCGCTGTCAAGAAGGATAGGATGTTTCCTCTGATGGATAAAATTAAATCTCGTTTACGGGATGGCAAGGCAAACTCCTTTCAATGGCTGGTCGTGCGAGCTCATTCGATGCGTGATCTTAGGTATGCCTATTCATAATTTTTCCATTTATTGGTGGCCTGAATCGGTGATTAAAGCGGTGGAACGCTGGATTAGGAATTTCCTATGGTGCAGGGATATTTCCACAGTGAAGAAAATCAACGTGAAATGGGAAGAGACATGCCACCTAAGGAGGAAGGGGTTTAGGTATCGGCGATTGAGGATGTCAAGCTGGCATGATTAGCAAACTTGTGTGGCAAATGAAGCATGAAGGATCGCTTTCGAGTTCCTTTTTGGCTAGATTTGTGAATGAAGGTGGAGACCTCAAGAAGGGTTATAGATCATCTTGATGTTTAAAGGAATTGCGAAGATGTGGAATTTTGTATCTCTATCTGAGCGGTGGATGGTGGAGTGCAGTGAGGACATATTCTTTTGGAAGGATCGATGGATAGGTCCTTTGTCTATTGCTGAGCTCTCCCCTCCCTTTGTCCCATTTTCCTATAGCAATTGCGAGTGGTAGATTTTATTGAAGATGGTAAGTGGTGTTTTCCCCTATTCAGTCTGAATTTTTAAAAGATATATTCAAAGCTATAGGAATATATCTTTGCCACAGTCGAATGACCGATCTTCTGTCTCTATCCTCTTTAGGAGCTTTCTCCACTAAATCGGCTCGGGAAGCATTGAGAAAGGTTTCTCCTAAAGTGGCTGGGCAAAAATGGTGTGGAGCTCGGTTTTGATCCCCGCCAATCAGTTTTGGTGAGACTTATACATGGAAAGCTTCCTTGTGATGACAAGGTAAAAAGAAAAGATCTGCTCCCTTCTAGGTGTGAGGTGTGCAATAAGGTGAGGAGTCTATAAATCACTTGTTCTTGAAATGTGATGGAGCTGTCTACATTTGGAGGGCGTTTGCTGAAGTCTTTGGTTTTCATTGGTCCTATCAGGGGGATGATTATTTAGCGCATGTTTCATGGTGGACTCAAAAATCCAAATCCATTGGACTGTCTCAATTGTGGATGGCTGGATTGATTCTTGTTCCATACTTTATTTGGATGGAAAGGAATTCGAGAAGATTTAGGGGTCTCCATCGATCTTATGGTCAAGTCTTTCATACAATAATGGAGGAGATTAGAAGACGTGGTCCAGGAAAAAATGACTGAATAAAATCTCGACTAGATTCTGAGAGATGCTTGAAGCTTAATATAGAGGTGCCAAGAAGGAAGATTAAAGGGGTGCAAGAAATTTCCTGGCTGCCTCCGATGGATGGATGGTGGAAGCTAAATTGTGATGGCTCGTCCTTGGGTAATCCAGGAATCTTTGGAGCGGGGGCATTATAAGGGACAAGTGCGATTGTGCGAGTTATAGCTCCTATTTAGGAATAGCTTCAAATTTCCATGCTGAATTTCAAGCTTTAATTGAAGGAATTGAGAGAGCAAGAGAGCTGAATTGTGCATCTCGTGGATTGAATGTGATTCGTACTGTGGTGCTCATGTTTCAAAGGGTGGGTCCGTGGTTTGTTTGGCAAAGGTGGTCTTCCTTATTTTCTATCTCGGTGGTATAAGATGGAAAATCACTCATTGTTATCGAGAGGCAAACCTATAGCGATTTCCTGGCGCAAATGGCTGCTAAGAAGGAAGCATCTACATCAATGGTGGCATGGCCTCCTGAGGTGCTTGACTTCATGGCTGAGGATGCGATGGGCAAATCTCGATTCAGATTTTATTAGTTTTTCTTTTTCTGTTATTTGGCCTAGCACCTATCTTTCCGCTGATGGCAATGCCGTAGGTGGGGGTGGGTTCTAGGTGGGGTGATTTCTGGTTTTTTTTTTTTGTTTTTCTTTAGATCCTCTTTTTATGGATCTTCTTTGTACAGTTTATTCTTTTTTCCCTTTTCTCTTAATATGCATGACCCTTTAGAAAAAAAAAATGAGTGTGCAGAGAAAATTCTATAGAGGTGGGAATATGTTACATGATCCATGCAACCACAAAGAGTGAATAATGAAATGATGGTTATGGATTGAAGCTGGAATCGTGGAAGAGAAACCTTGGATTAGTTGGCCGAGTCAGTCAGGAATTCAGGACCGAACATGTGGGCAAGAAGAACGAGCATGCCTCTCAAGTATTGATTTTGGATACAATATGTATATATCTTTTTTTTGCTAGAAATCAAAATTGTATTAAAATGGAGAATAAAAAGATATAAGGGAATAGCAAGAAAAAGACCAAAAGCTAAAGAAAGGACCCCACCTTCGGCATTGCCATCAGCAGGGTCCTCCAAAGCTATCTACAGAATCTAAATCTTGGTTTGGAGAAAGAATCCCATCTAATCTCCTCAATAATATGAGTAGGAAATTCCTCCATGGTTCGGATAATCCTGTTTTGCACTGATTTTGCAAGGTAATCCATAATTGGATTGGCTTCCAAGCAATGAGAAATCTTCCAGGATATAGAATTGAGGTAGTGCTGTAAAGAGAGCCACTCTTGCAGGGCAAACCAAGGGAGAGACTTGCCTTGAACAGCGGTGACTACTGCCACAGAGTCAGATTCAATCCACAAGTTTGTAATCCTTTGACCCATAGCATGGCGGATACCATGAAGAAAAGTCATGAATTCTGCATAGTAGTTCGTACTGATGCCAAAGAAATGCTTGAAGGAGAATGTAACTTTCCCATTGGAATCACGAATGACACCCCCTCCTCCTGCTCGACCAGGGTTTCCCATGGAACTACCATCAATGTTTATCTTTGAGCAGGCGAGTGGAGGCTTGCACCAAATGACTTCAAGAATGGAAGGAGGGTCCTGGGCGCATGCAACCCTAGTTTCGCGCAAAGAAGATCAGCGATGAGTCCGAATGACCCTTTTAAGTTGAGATTAGACTCCTTGGCGTTCTCAATATTTTCATGAATAGAGAGAGGCATCCCTACTCTTACCACCGTGCCATCGATGATTCCTTTCTTGCCAAATAGTGTCGGTCACTATAATTAAACCAGCTGCCCAAGGATCCTTACGGACAAAATTCTTCGCTTCGTTTCCACGGGATATCAAATCAGCAATGGAGGATTGATCCTTCCAAAGAAAACCAAAACAGCTCAAGAATTTTTCCCAAAGGATTCGAGAAACACTACAATTTAAGAAGAGATGGGGAGTCTCGGCATGAAGACCGACATGATGCATTTGGAGGCTAAAGATATGCCTTTTTCATAATGATATCATCAGTAGTAAGCTTACGGTGACGACGCCAGCCAAAAGTTGATTGACGAGGAGAGGCCTTTCATCCGACCAGCTCATGCCAAGGAACCTTGGGATTTCGGCGAATATCATTCAGTGAGAAAATCTTGAATTCACGAGGTAGAGAGGGTCCAAATACATGTATCTTTTAAGTTGCCTCTCGGGATATTGATAGTTGAAGCGACTAGAAAAAATCTTGGAGAAGAGAAGATGAAACCGTGGGAAGTTCCACTCATAATTGTCAATAAAGGCCAAGCGTCATGGAGGAAGATGCAAATAACTCCTCTCTCAAACCTGCCTTTTGTTGAAAAGATTGAGTCAACCCATCTATCTTTCCAGAGTTTATGGAAACCCATTACCCACCACCCATCGCTCTTTGCTAGAGACAAGAGACCACATTCTTCGAAGGCCTGGCCAAATGGTGGAAGATTTATACCCTTTCTTAAGCTCCCCATTTTTCTTCAAAAAACGAGCATTAATAATGCTGGACAGGGCTGATATACAATATGTATATATCAACACTGAATAATTTTTATAATATCAAATCAAAACTGAACCGAAAATGGTTTCGATTTCATTCGATGCATATATGGTTTCCATGATTTGATTCAAGTGGAATAGCTTGATGAAACAAAAAAGGTTAGTAAAGAAATTACAACTTCATGAAGATACAATACTAAATTTGGTACCTTTCAACCGTTTTTTTACATGGTTCAACAAAGAAACCATAATGGGCAAAGTCGCAAAGATATGTAACTGTAGATTTTAATATTGTTTAAGTTCGATTCAAGATCAATTTATATAGGATACACATTATTGGATTCAATTTAACTTAAATCGAAATTTTTTTTACAATCAAAAACAAATTGGAATACACAAAAACCAATAAGACATTGAAACAAACTTAAATAACTACACCAAAACCGATATTACCTGAACAGTAAGACGATAACAGCCCAAAATTCATAAAAAGAGAAAACACACATTTTTTCGTACTTCTGAATATATCACATGGTAAATCACATTAGGAGAGTGGGAAAATTCTACCCAATATGGGGCCATTCCCCTCCGCAAACTATGGTTCGCAAGATGTATTGCAGATCAGCAAAACGGGCTGTGGATCCACAGTGCAAGTTTATGAGGACATGGCCAGCCAAATGGAACAATGAGAGCTCGTGGTGGTTGGGAGTTAGGGATTAGTGGATGTTTGGGCAAGGGATTGAGAGTTCATTCTCCAAAGGTCATCATCGTCACGAAATGAGGTGTCTACAATCATGCATGAAAGGGTGAAAACTCTAGGAAGAAGAAGTAAGAGAGAAAGCAGAGAAAAGGAAAGCTAATGAAATTAAAAAAGATACACCACTCAAGATCATGAGATGGGCATAGATACACCACTGAAGGGCTGAAATAGCTAATGTGCATTGGGTCCGAGGTCAATGGTTTAAAAAAAAATCCCAAGATGGAGAGAATATACAGGAAATTAAATATAGGGTAAGTGTTTTCTGTTGGGAGCAGCCCTTGTGCCTTGACAAAAGGTGTGTACCCCAGGAGGGGCATGGTGGTCAGTTCTCCCCATGTCTGTGGCGCTTGCTTAAGGGACCTTAGTGGCAATACAAAATAAGTATGAGTGTTGCAAGTGATGGCCAACTCTTGGTGCCTCCTTTGCCAAAGATTGATAGTGTGGTGTGGCCCTTGGGGATCTTTTGAACTACTTTTGGATGTTTCTATGTTTAGGAAGTTGAACATGCTGGTAAGTGATTAGGTAGATGTTGTACTTTTTTTGTTTTATGTTTTTTTTTTTTCCCTAATTTAAATAATAATAAAAAATAAATAAATAAAAAAACAAAAATCAAAAAAAAAAAAACAAAAACAAAAACAAAAGTTGGGGTGGAAACCAATCCATCCAGAACTGGAAAACCAGCCATCCTCTTCGCTATAATTTTAGGTGAGTAGAAACCTGGCTGAATTTGATGAACCCTTAGGATTTGATGGATTTCCATGAGTAGAAACCTAGCTGTAATTGATGTATTTCCAGCCCTATGGATTTTATTGATTTCCATGAGTAGAGACCTAGCTGGATTTGATGGATTTCTAAAAGTAGAAACCCATTTCTATGAGTAAAAACCTGGCTGGATTTGATGTATTTCCATCCCTTAAGATTTGATGGATTTCCATGAGTTGAAACATATATAGCTGGATTTGATGTATTTCCATCTCTTAAGATTTGATGGATTTCCATAAGTAGAAACAATATAGCTGGATTTGAAGTATTTCCAGCCCTTAGGATTTTATGGATTTCTTTAGTAGAAATCTGGTTGGAACCAAATCCTAAGTTGAATACATGTACTCATAGAAACAAGTGAGAATTGGAGTTAAGAAATGGAAGATTTTGATGTTGCCTATATATAGCCAATATCTGAGACACATTCTTGCAGTGTGGAATGACTAAGATTCACATCTTTCTCCTAGGAAAATGAGGCACAACCTTTTTCTTCTGTTGTTTAAATCTCCAAACTATGGTTTGTTATTCATTTCTAATGTAGATTTCCACAAAGAAAGTTCAGAAAGATCACTGTTCATGGCATTTCAGCAGAACCTCTTATAGGAGGTAATGGACACTCTCACTCTCTTCTCGTGTTTGATTTTGAAACTCCTTTCCAAGGCCCTCTGACGCATGTGGCGCTTTCCTATTTACATTTGGCAAGTCTTGTCCTGCCGTTTAGACTTCAAATCAAAGATAGCTTTCTTCTCAGATCGAAGATAGTGGTTATTAGAAAAGCAGCCAATGTTTTGTCTTTCCCGAAGAATGGCCGGAATAGGTTTGTGAAAGAAGGAGAAAGAGTTGAAAGATAATGATCGATGCAACCACAAAGAGTGAAGAAATAAATGATAGTTATAGAGTGAAGATATGGAGTTACAACTTGGCTTGGAAGAGAAACCTTGAATTATGCTTAATGGAGGAATAAGGCAAGAGAGAGTATTGTTTTGCCATCCAATGGAGGAAAGGAAACAAGAAACAGCAAAAGAATTTGTTTTCCTTTTTTTTGTAAAGAAGGCAAGAGAGAGACTATTGGTCAAGCTAGGGTTTGTTGAAACTTGAAACCCAGGCCCCAATGATCCTTAATTAGATAACCATCATTACACATGATACTTGTGGAAAGTTAAGGCAAAATGCCTTCCAATCTGAAGAGCATATTTAATTCACGCATTCCAATGGGAAGATTTCCCTTGGCAACCATTATTTTGTTAGCAAATGTTCAATGAGTTGAAATTACATCAAAGATATGACATGGAGTACTCTATCAATTTATGTGCTACCATGTGGCAAATTATGAAACACTAAAACCTAAAGTGTTAAGATTATTACTATGAGAGTGCAAGGCGCATCAACCATTTACTTTCATCTAGGAAAACCTCTCATATTGATCCCAAATCGGCTTCGGTTTCATTCAATACATTTACAGTCTTGGTAATTTGGTTTGAGTGAAATAGCTCAATGAAATAATAAAATGGGTAAAGAAATCACAACCTCATGAAGATACAATCCTACAATGTTGAATCTAGTACTTTTCAACCTTTTTTTACACATTCCAGCAAAGAAACCCATAGTAGAAAACTTCATACAACTCAACAAAGAAGCATACTTGTAGAATTTAATATGGATTAAATTCGGCTTAAGTTCAATTTATATAAGGTACACGTCATTGGATTTGATTGATTTAAATCATCATTTTCTTGTTTAAAATCAAAATCGAATCAAATTCTTTCCCAAAAAAAAAAAAAAAATGAAAGTTCATTTTCTAAAACAAAAACTAAACCGAATATTTTTTTTATTCAATTCAATAGGTCTATTCATTCTAGTCCGAACTAATGCAATCAATCCAAACCAATACAATATAAGCTTATTGTATCATGTCTCAGACTGGGGTTTTGTGTGTCGAACCAAACCTAAAAAATTCTACTGAAGGCAATATTACCTAATAAATTTTAACATAATAATAATAATAATAAATTTTTTATCTTTTCTGAATATATTTATAAGATAAATTGAATCCAAACCGATAAAAAACCAACACTAAACAAAAATTGAACCAAACCTGATGCATACTTATTTTTTGAGTCACTCATTCTCACATTAAAACCAGTGAAACCAAATAAAAACCGATCCAAACTAACCAATTGACACCCCTATAATTTTAACGTCCAGTGTCAAACCTAGTTGTTGATTCCAGTTCTAAATCCATATTGTTAGAACCCATTTGGTATCGTTTCTGTTCCAGAAACTCCGTTTCGTGTCAAAAACGAAAATTTCAGTTTCTGTGTCGAAACGCCATTTTTAAACGATTTAAGGTTGTTGGTGAATCTGTTTCTGGAACAGTTTCAAACAAAAACCACCGTTTGGTTATGCTTGTTTCAAAAACGCTTTTTTTTTTTAAGCATTAATTACAGAAATAACATTAAAATAGGCTTAGAAATTACTAATCCTTTGGACAATAAAGTATTACATACAAAAAAAAAATTGTTTCAAAAGGACGAATAAAGTAACAAAGCAAATAAAGAGCAAAGGTTGAAAATTCCAGCGCCCAGGCTACTGACTTAAAACCTCCCAAGATGAGATTTTGTAGCCAGGGAGAGTTGAGCCCTCATGCAAGTTATCCAACCTTAATGAAGATTAAAGGGAGTTTTCTGAGTCATAATCTTCTTTCCCTGGTAAATACCTGGGCTGACTTGTTGAGTTGGAGGAGAGTGCAAAACCTTGGCATGTGGACAGATATAGAGTTGCTGTTAATGGGTGACTAAGTTGCGAGCTTCTCCCAATATCTTGATATATTTACCAATCTCCTTTTGGGGAACATTGAGGCGATTGAGATTTCTGTTTGTCAAGCAGAAACGAGTTGGATACGTTCCAGAACAGATATTAGTACAGGGAGGGAGGTTTGTTCTGTACTATATATGAAACAAACAACTAGTTCAGCTACTTCAAGAGCTAGAATCCACTACCAAGCATTTCCATATGGCACAATGCAAATGATATTACCCTTCCCCACACTTTGAGTTGGTTCATTTGGAATTAAAGAAACCTAAACTAACTCCTGGGTTTCCCTAGAGTTGCTCCAATCCCTAATATGAGCTAAGGCAAAGATATACATCGAGGAAACGTGGTCCGAGAAGCACTATGCTCTCATCTATCAATAAATACAACGAATTATCCTAGAGTACCAACAGGAAGGAACCATATGCTTTCCCTACTTTATTAATTCATCCATAAATTATTACATCCACCAAAATAGACATTATACAAAAATTTTCCTTATAGATTCTGGAGAACTAAGAGACAATGCAAACTTAGGGGACAGACATAAGAACCTAGATACAATATTATAAGAACAAGAATAAATTTAGAAAGGAATAACCGAAGCAGAAATCTCCATAAGATGACAGACCCAGGTACACCATCTCCCAACCCAAAACCCCTCTTTCCACTCCCCCAATAAGATACGAAATGCCTAGAACGTTGATAGTTAATTAAACTACCAAATCTTTGTAGATCCAATTCTTCCTCCCTTTCCTACGGAACAGGATTCTGATGAGGTTTTTTTTTTTTTTTAATTCTTAATTCCTGATCACCAAATCACAAACCTTCAGTGACCCATTTTATACTAAACGAATCCAAGCCAACCCAATTAAGAAAAACAAGAATAAAACAAAAGGAGCCCAATTTTCAACAAAACCCTCTACCCCGGGGTGTTTGGGGGCGGGGACGCCATCACCGCATAGACAGAGGCACACTCACACGTTCAGGGGATTGCAACCTATTAACACCAACAAAGAACAAACAAGAAGAGCGAAAGAGAAATACCGGGAGTGTCCTAGGCTCCTGAGCCTCCCTAATAGCCTGAACAAGAGCAGCAGTAGCAAATGCTTCCACACTGCGACTCCTCAAACAAGTAGCAGAAGAACAATCCCGGAAGAGTTGAAAGGCGTGATCAAAGATATCATAATCAATACCCAATATGGAAGACACGTCGATGATCTGAAGATAAGCATGAAGGTTTTCGACAATGACAACGCCACCCGTTCCAGAGGAGCTCGTAGACGAAGAGGATGAGGAAGAAGAAGAGTCAAGGGCTTGCTCTAGTTTAGCAAGATGGCCGGAAAAGGAGAGGGAAGAGCGAGCAAATAGAGGGCTGGACTCGAGAGACCATGTGGAGAAAGCAGTGAAGAAGCCAGTGGGTTGGAAAGGGTCTTCGTCGTCACCGTCTGTGTCGCCCACAGCAGCAGGAGAAGGGAGAGAAGAGAGGTCAGAAGTGACAAGGCAGAGAGGGGAGTCTTGAGCACGCAGGAGGCGAGGGTATATTATGGGAAGGCAAGTTCCTTTTTTAACAAGTTTGAACGAAACTGTCAGACAGAACGACAATTTGTCGTTCCGTCTTTCCTCTTTCATATCGTTTTTTTTTTCCAACTTTTGGTTAAAAAAAAATGAAACACATCATATGGTTGCCAAACAGATTTTTGCATTTTTTCGTTCCAATAGAACGAAAAAATGGTAGAAACTTTTTTCTGAAACGATACCAAACTGGACCTTACTCTTAAAATACTAACCAACAAATTTAGTAACCTATTTTTTCTAGTAATTAGAAATTCATATAGATAAAAGGCAGGGATATACAAGGTTTGGATACTATTTACCCAAAACCAATGGAATATGACCAAATTGTCTTACATGCAATAGACAGACTCTTCCAAGCTAGGGTATAGTTACAACCAATAAAAACCCTAAAAATAATGTTATAGACACAGCTTATCAGACATATGGACAAATGACACACGTCTTTTAGAGAAAAACAACCAAGAGGGGCGAGAATGGCAGGAAAAACCCATGATGTTCAACAATGATGGCCGCACACTAGCTGGTCCCCACATTCCAAAAAATCCACATGTCACTTGTGAACATGGCCAAGAAAGTCTCTGATCTAGATTGGTCGTGACTTGACTGCCAACTACTCTACTAACAATGCATTCTCTGGTGTCTGCTTCGATGATACCTGCGACATCATCATCATCGTCATCATCGTTACTATGAGCCCTCTTGTATCTGCCATTGTCTGGATCTCCATCACAGGCTCGAGAAGCTTGCTGACCTCAAACCCTTCTTCAACACCACCCATCTCTAAGAAAACAACTTTGACAGTGTCGTGCTAAGCTATCTTCCAAGCTCTCCATCCTTCGCCTCTGCTACATCAGTAACTCCGGTCGCATCATCATTCTTGAAGCCAAAATCATACTTAAACTTCGTCATGGGACACCCATCCTACAAAACAAGGAGAGGAGAGGAGCAACTCATCCTTGCAGCCATGGAATAGAACTGAATGTCAGATCAGACAGATATTGGAGCAACTATTCATCAAAGGGGCAGAGGCTTTGAAGAAGGAGTCAAATCTATGAAAGGAGGGTGGAGGACTCTTCGACCTTGGAGATGGATTCACCTACACATTGGATCTGGGAGAATTCTTTCTCAAGGCTCATCATGGTAAGTGAGGTTCTAGGCTTGGAAGAGCTTCTGAGAGTAAGATTTGTGTGAGATGAGAGATCCAAGGGGTTTTTTCATTTGTTGGAACCATAGGTTAGTGGAGAAGGGTTTCAATCTAATGCCAAAGCCGTCGTTATCGTCGCCTTCATCAACATCGTTACCATCAAGACCTAATAACAGAAGTCACCATTTGACCGGCTCTCAAGGGTTGACCGCTTCTCTTAAGAAGTACACAACAACCTCAACCCATATCTTCTCAAGGGTTGAACGGTTTTTTTGGATATCCGTTGTACACAAAAACCTGGTTTCTTGTAACAACCCCACATATGTGTAACAACATTTACTTATAAAATCAATGAGAACCAATGCAAACGTATAGATTCAAAATTCAAGACAAAACTGCATTCTTTCATGGTATCAGAGGTCCAGGTTCTCTCTTAAATCCTCCGACTTACACCAACAGCCTCTCCAATCATGTGGTTGTAAAGCTAGAACTAGATGGCAATAATTACCTTCTTTGGCATGATCAGCTTGAATCAATCTTTATAAGTTGTGATCTCCTTGGCAATGGTACAACTACAGCACCACCCAAAACCACTACAACTACACCTCCAACACTAAACCCCGCTACCATATCGACGACATCAAAACCACAAAGGCAATATGGGATGCCCTTGCCTCTCTTTTTAAGCAGCAATCTATGGCACAAAAATCATACATTCATTCTGAACTGCAAACAATCACAAAAGGATCATCCACCATCACCGACCACCTCTATCAGCTCAAATCCTTGGTTGATTCTCTCGTAGCAATTGACGACCAAGTAACTGATCCAGATCTTGTTGGCTACACTCTCAATGGTCTTGGTCCAGAATATACCCACTTTGTCATTACCATTGAAAACATGAACCCACCCATTACCTTTACTGACCTCTGAGCAAAGCTTCTTACCCATGAAGCTTCTTCTTTGTCATTATTTTTATTGTTGAGTTTAGCCGTTTCACATGGCTATACCCTCTTGTTTCAAAGTCAGAGGTTATCCACTATTTCAAGCACTTCAAAGCAATGGCTAAAAATCTACTCTCACTCAGTCAAATATTTTCAAACTGACGGTGCACTTGAACTCACAAAGGGGGCTTTCAAACAATTTCCTGATAAGTCAAATACTGTGTCTCGCATTTCATGCCCGACACACAACAACAAAATGGTATGGTTGAGCGTAAACATCGGCATGTCACTGAAATGGGGCTTTCACTATTATTTCAAGCTCAGTTACCACCACAATAGCTTAAAGCATTCAATGCCATTGTATACATCATCAATCGGTTGCCTACACCGATATTATAGCATCAAACACCACATGAAGTATTATTTGGAACTAAGCTAGACTATAGCTTTATGAGGGCATTTGGTTGTTTCCCTTATCTAGGTCCTTACCAAGAGAACAAATTGGACCCCAAATCATTTCCATGCATATTCCTTAGCTACAGTCTCCATCACAAACCCTACCACCACCACCACCACCACACAAAACACCAATCCAACCAACACCACCACCGCCAACACAACCCACTCATCACATGATAACCCGAAGCCAAAGTGGTACTAACCCAATAAAACAACCCTTCTCACTTCTTCACACATGCCATCCCATATCCCATGCTTTTAACACTATCACTTCCACTGTCCTCCCCCTACATGAACCCACCACATTCAAAGAAGCAAGTCGTGATCCTAAATGGGTAAGTGCTATGCAAACTAAGTATGATGCTCTTATCTCCAACAAAACATGGTCTCTAGTACCCCATTCTCCAAGCATGAACATTGTAGGGTGCAAATGGGTATACCAGATCAAGACACACAACGATGGAGCCATTCAATGCTATAAAGCGAGGCCCATAGCCAAAGGCTATCACCAGCAGCCAGGTATTGATTTCATGGACATTTTCAGTCTAGTGGTGAAACCAACGACAATCTATAATGTACTTACTATTGCAGTTTCATGTAGTTGGCATATAAGACAGCTTGACGTCAAAAATGCCTTTCTACATAGTAACCTACAAGAAGAGGTATCATGCAGCAACCTCCTGGATTTATTGATCATACAAGGCAATCATATGTTTGCAAATTGCACAAAGCCCTATATGGTCTTCGACAAGCACCCAGGGCCTGGTTCAACCGGTTCAATGGTTATCTCCTTCAAACTGGATTTAAACAAAGCGTCGCTAATACATCTATGTTTACGTTCCACTCACCCAAGGGTATGTTTGTTCGGGTTTTATATGTTGATGACATCATCATTACAAGGGATTTGACAGACTCGCTCATTCGCAACCATGGCAAAGAATTTGCAATGACTAATTTTGGGTGAACTTCACTATTTCTTGGGCATCGAAGTACATCGGTCCTCATTTGGCCTTGTTCTCTCACAGGCCAAATATGCTTTTGATCTTCTACAACGAGCTGGCATGACTGTATGCAAATTGTGTACCACCCCTGTTGCCATTGGTTCCAAACTATCCTCTAAACTGGGTGATCCTCTTCTAGTCCCCCATGAGTATCGAAAGATTGTTGGAACTCTACAAGACCTCACTATGACACGCCCCGACGTCTCTTGTCCAGTCAGTCAAGTGTGTCAACATATGCATTCTCCAACCTCTGATCATCTCCAAGAAGATAAATGCATCCTACATTTTGTCAATTACACTGTAGATTCAGGAATATCATTCAAACTAGGACCCCTCAAACTTGTCCTTGCATTCTCCGATGCCGATTGGGCAGGCTGCCCGAATACTCGCCGCTCTACCACGGGTTTTTGTACCTACCTTGGCCCTAATCTCATCTCTTGGGGATCCAAGAGACAGCCTATGGTATCTCAATCAAGCTCAAGAGCAGAATACAAAGCATTGGTTGTTATTGTATCAGAAATGCAATGGATCTCATATCTTTTGGCTGACTTTAATTTCAAAGTCCACCTTCCAATGGTTATATAGTGTGACAATACATCAGCAACATAGATGGCGGCAAATCTAGTACTTCATGCCATTACCAAACACATCGAAGTTGACTATTACTCGTTCATGACTTGGTCATTAACAACAAGATCCAAGTTAAATTTGGCAGATCCAGCAACCAATTAACAGATATCTTCAAAAAGGGATTGGCATCGGACTTATTTCATCATCATCGAGACAAACTGTTGTGGTTACCACCTTCATCAGTTTGAGGGGGGATGATATCATAATTCACCATTTGACCGGTTCTTAAGGGTTGACCGCTTCTCTTAAGAAGTTCAATTGTACACAACAACCTCAACCCTTATCTTCTCAAGGGTTGAACAGTTCTTATGGATATCCGTTGTACACAACAACCTGATCTATTATCCGTGGTTTCTTGTAACAACCCCACATATGTGTAACATCCTTTACTTATAAAATCAATGAGAACCAATGCAAAAGTATTGATTCAAAATTCAAAACAAAACTGCATTCTTACAATAACAAAGTTACTAAGGATCATGGCTGAAACAAGTGCAAAGAAAACACTTATAGAGGAAGAAGAGGTAGGAAATCATGCCACTTAGGCGGAGATATTTCATGCCACTAGGGGCGGAGGTGAACTTCTAGGCAGCCAAAAAGATCAGTGGACGAAAAAGTAACAGATTTAGTAATCACAGCTGCAAAAAGGTTGTTTCCATGTCATGCTTGAGTTGTACCTTCTAGGGATAATTCGGTCATTAAATTGCTATCTTCCTTCAAATTAGGTGAACCAAATCAATCCAAACCAATATGATATAAGCTTATTGGATCATGTCTTGGACTGGAGTTTTATGAGATTGAAACCAAATTGAATGCATGGAAACCAATAAGACATCAAACCGATATTACCCCATAAGAAGGTGATAATAGCCGAAATTCATAAAAAGATATACATTTTTCTGTATTCCTGATATATATCAAATGGTAAATCGCATAAGGGAAGTGGGAAAATTCTACCAAGTATGGGACCATTCCCCTCCGCACACTATGGATCGAGATGTATTGCAGATCCTTAAAGCGGGTTGTGGATCCACAGTGCAAGTCTATGAGGATCCACAACATTGCTAGCCAAATGGATCAATGAGAGTGCATAGTTGAGAGTCAGGGATTAGTGGAAATTTGGGAGGGGGATTGAGAGTGCAGTCTCCAAAGGTCATCATCGTTGGGGTGATGATAAAATGAGCTGTCTACAATCATGCATGAGAGGGTGAAAACTCTAGGAAGAAGAAATAAGAGAGAGCAAAGAAAAGGAATGCTAATGAGATTAAAATAGATACACCACTCAAGATCGAGAGATTTAAATAGATACACCACTCAAGATCAAGTTAATATAAGGAAAGAGGAAGGAACAAAAGAACAAACGAAGGAGGAAGAAGAAGAAATCATCCTTAAATCTCCAAAAGGAAAGTTTGTAAGGAGAGAAAACATAGAAAATAACTGAAAAACGATACTAAACCCCAAACACCATGCACAAAAATCCTCTATGGTGAATGGTGAGTGAATGAGAGAAGAGGGAATTACAGAGTCACTAGAGGAAGAGAGAAGCAAAAAGAGGGACAGGAAGAGAAAACATGCGGAGGTGGAAGCATAAATTTGATTGCAGTGGCCAAACTCTTGTTCTCTACAAGCTTTCCTTTTTTTCATCCTTTATCAATGAAAAGTTGTTATTTTTTTTTTGCTAGAAAATATAAGCCGATATAATGTGATCGAGTTTGCATGCACAATAAATGGTTGCAACCTAATCAGAAAGAAATAAAGGGCAGAAATAGCTAAAGTGTATCGGGTGTGAGGTAGTAGAGCTATGAGGAAAAAAAAAAAAACCCCAAAGATGAAAAGAATAAACGAGAAATTAAACATAGGGCAAGTGTATTTTGTCTGAGAGCAGCCCCTACGCCTAGACATAGAGGTCCACGCCCCAAGAGGAGCATGGTGGTCATTTTGCGGCCCCTGTGTTTGTGGCGCATGCTCAAAGGGATCTTCATTACTGTCAATACAAAATAAGTATAAGATGTTGTAAGTGGGACAATATTGAAAAGGAAATCAAGGCCTTTGCTCAAGGGACCTTTGTCGCAATACAAAATAAGTATAAGGTGTTGCAATTGGTAACTAATTCTCCTAGCTTGGTGTCTATTTTCCCAAAGATTGATAGTATGGTCTAGCCTTGAGGATCTTTTAAATTACTTTTGGACATTTCTATGTTTAGGAAGTTGAACATGATGGTAAGTGATTTGGTTGATGTTGTTTTTTTTTTTTTTTTTTTTTTGTTCTCCATAAATTAAAAAATAATAGTAATAATCAAAGAATAAAAATAAAAATAGAAATTGGGGTGGAAACCAACTCATCCCAGGACTGTAAAACCAGCATCCTCTTCACTGTAATTTTAGGTGAGTAGAAACCTAGCTGGATTTGATGGATTTCCATAAGTAGAAAACCAGCTGTAATTGATGTATTTCCAGCCGTGAGGTTTGATTATTTTCATGAGTAGAAACTTAGTTGGAGTTGATGGATTTCCATAAGTAGAAACCCTCTATTAATAAAAACCTGGTTGGATTTGATGTATTTCCAGCCCTTTAGATTTGATGGATTTCCATGAGTAGAAACATGTATAGCTGGATTTGATGCATTTCCAGCCCTTAGGATTTGATGGATTTCTTTAGTAGAAACTTGGTTGGAACCTAATCCTAAGCAGAGATGCATGTACTCACACAGGCACAAGTGAGAATTGGAGTTAAGAAATGGAAGATTTGATGTGGCCTATATATAGCCAACATCTGGAACCCATTCTTGTAGTATGGAGTGACTAAGGCTCACTTTTTTCTCCTTGAGAAAATGAGGCACAACCTTTCTTCTGCTGTTTAAATCTTCTAACTCTAGTTTGTTATCTATTTCTAATGCGGATTTTCACAAAGAAAGTTCAGAAAGATCATTGTTCATGGCATTTCAACGAAACCTCATATGGGAGGTAATGCAGCCTCTCACTCTCTTCTCGAGCTTGATTTTGATACTCCTTTCCCAAGGGCCCTTGATGCATGTGGTGCTTCCCTATTTACGTTTGGTGAGCCCTATACAGCTGTTAAGACTTCAAATTGAAGATAGCTTTCTTCTCAAATCGAAGATAGCTGTTATAGAAAAGCAGCCAATGTTTTGTCTTTCTCGAAGAATGGAATAGGTTTGTGAAAGACAGAAAAAGAGTTGAAATCTAATGATCGATACCCACAAAGAGAAAGGAAATAAATGATAGTTATAGAGTGAAGATATGGAGTTATAACTTGGCTTGGAAGAGAAACCTTGGATTAAGTTTGATGGAGGAAGACGGCAAGGAAGATTATTGTTTAGCTATCCAATGGAGGAAAGGAAATAAGAAACAACAAAAAAAATTTGTTTCGACTTTTGTAAAGAAGGTCAAGGGTTTGTTGAAACTTAGGCCCTAATCATCCTTATTTAGGTAACCATCATTACACATGATAATTGTGCAAAGTTATGGCAGAATGCCTTCTGTTGAATAATGAGTTATATTGTAATAAAAGGTTTTAGAGGTTAAATCCAAACGAACCCTTAAGCCCTCTTGGGTTTGTATTTCATTATAAATAAGAAAGGATTGTGCTCATTAATGCACAAGTCCAAATTTCCCTAATTATTCATGGTGTCAGAGTAGGTTTGCTCACAACCCTAAATCCCATTCCTCATTACCTTTCTTCTCCCTTCCATCGCCCTAACCCCTCTCTCCTTTGCATCACCGCCACCACCTTCCTTTCCTCTTTTGCCCTAAACTAGCCACAGCGCTTCCGCAGCCCTCGTCAATCTCCTCTCTCCCTTGTGCTAAACCAGCCACCGCCACTCTCTCTCTCCCTTTTGCACTGAACCAGCAACCACCGCCACCCCCTTTCTCTCTCTCGCTTTGTGTTAAACCAGCCATTGCCACTCTTTCTATGCATAGCTAAACCCTAACCCTAGATCTAACTCTCTCTCTCTCTCTCTCTCTTTGCGCCTTGTGGTTTCCCTTTAGTGGGAGATTTTATCTTTTTTAGGCTTTCTCCCTTGTTTGTGAGTGTTTTCTTACCAGGGGCTCTTGTTTGTCTCGGTTCGTGATCCAGATCACTATGCTTATTTAAATCTAGATTTGTGGCTTTCTTGTGATTGTTTATTGAATCTACACCCATGGCATCTGAAGATTATGGAAGATCAGTTACTCAAGGAGGGGTCGTTCCTCTAATCATGACCATCCTCTCTAGTCTCTTCCCTATTAGCACCATTAATCCAGATGGGAGCAATTATCTGATATGATCTCGATCTTACTACCTATCGATTGTTGGTTGCGGTTATGCTAGATTTCTCATAGGTGATTTAGTACACCTTATTAGTGTTGGTTCTACTCAGGATAAATGGGATGCTGCAAATTGGATGGTAATGTCCTATCTTATTAATTTTATGTCTCCTTCTATTGCTCGAAAATATCTGTTACTTAATTCTACTGATATGATATAGAAGGCCGCTAAGAGAACCTATTCCACATGGGCAAACGTACCCAGGGTTTTGAACTGAGGATAAAGGTCCATCGGGCTACTCAAAAGAAGATTTTTGTGGTTCAATATTACTCGATCTGCGGGATGGTTTTAGTATTCGATATATACGATACCTTCGTAGTATTTTAATTTAGTGGCCGATACGATACACCGAACGAACTTGAATTTTTAAAACATTTAGTAATATAATCCTATAATACATACCGATATGCATCAATACACCACTATACACATCGATACGATGAGCCTCAATAATCTCTATGAAAATATAAAATTGAGGTAAAATGTACGCTTTGATTTGTATTGGTACGTACCCTGTATCTATATATCGATCGCGTTCGGGATATATCACTACTGTGTGGAGATCGAATATATATATGGACGATCGGTGATATCGATAATCGGGTCATGGCATATAATGGCCAATATGGGTAATTTTCTAAAAAATGATTTTTGAAGGATTTTGTTCCAAAGTTGTCACCATATTTTCTCTAACTAAAGTGGAAATCAAGGTTGGGAACAAGGATTTTACACTTATGGGACAACCATGACCTTGAATTCTTAGTACGATACCTCAATTTAGTGTTTATGCATAATACATGTTATCAATAGCTTTTTTTAACAATTTTTTTTATGCAAAAGTGTTTAAAAAAATGTTTCCTATCCATTTATGTGTGTATCTTTAGCGTATCTTAGTGTATCTCCGATACGATACGATACCCTCCGATACGTATCTTAATTTTGGCCGACCGATACGGCGATCGATACCGATACTTTAATCCTTGTCTGCAGGGTATATAGAATGAGTTGACTATTATGAGATTTATCAACCTGGTTGTGAGATTGATGTTGTTGGGTTTAAGAAGCCTGAGGAAGAGCTTGGCATTTATTGATTTTCTAGTAAGTATCAATGTGGAATAAGATCAGATTAGGGCTAATTTGCTCAATTATGATACTTCACCCACTCTTAAGGAGGCCTATTCCATAATTTAGGTTGAGGAGGAACATCAATCCAAGTATGCTATAGCCTATTTCTTAGAATCGTTCTGCTCGATTTCTACTACTGCTATTGGTTCACAAACTGCTAACCCATTCTCTACTAATAAATCGGTTGTTAAATGTGACTACTGTGGTAAGGAGCGCATGCCAGGGAGACATGTTGGAAGCTTCATGGACATTCCAGCAACAATCATGGTCATAATCAGGGTCATGGGAAGAACACTCTAGCCAATCAATCTAAGACTACAACCGATTCTGATAGCTCGACTGTGACAGAATCCTCAATCTCTACTGATGAGATGGCTATGCTTCATCATATGCTGACTCATATGGGATCCTCCATAGCTGCTATTGCCTCCTCTTTACCAATATTCACTACCTCCTACTCAGCACACTCAGGTACTACATCCTATGGTCATAGGGCATCTATTGCTCCCCGGGCTTAGATAATCGACTCTGAGGTTACTGATGACATGACTGATTTGCATACCTTTTTTACTACCTATTTCCCTTTTTAAGTAATACCAAAGTTCGTGTTGTTGATGCAGGTTACCTTTCCCCTATTATTGGATTGGGTTCCATTTAGTGCTCTCCTTCATTGTCTTTGTCCTCTGTGTTAGATGTTCCTTAGTTTTCTACTAATTTATAGTCTACTGGTAGTATTACTAAAGATTTGGACTATAAAGTCACTTTCTTTCCTACTCACTATGTTTTCAAGACTTGGCGATGGGGGCAATGATTGGCAATGGTAGAATGAGTGGTGGTCTCTATTACCTAGACATTGGTCCCTCACGGGCTCTACACAAATCTTCTGATTTAGCACTCTCAGAGTTTTTGTGTTGCATCATCGTCTAGGTCACCCCCATGGGGCACTTTATCTAAATTATTTTCTACTTTGGTTAGACATTGTAGTATGTACTAGTTTACTTGTGATACGTGTGTTTTGGCCAAACAAACTCGGAATGTTTATCCTATTTCTGATAATAGAAGTATTATTCCTTTTTCTTTGATTTATTTTGATGTTTGGGGCCCTGTCCTCCATGTCTCTTTTTTTGGAAATAAATGGTTTATTACTTTTATTGATTGTAATACATGTATTTATTTATTGTATCATAAAAGTGGAGGTGTCTCAGTGTACTGATAATGGCAGGGAGTATATGGATGGTTCCTTCCAATCCTATTTGGTTGGTCATGGGATCATCCATCAAATCAGTTGTGTGGTTATCCCAGAGTAAATTGGGGTGGCAAACGTAAGTCCATATCTTTTTGAGGTTGCTCGTTCCTTGATGTTTGAGATGTAGGTACCGCCTCCTTTTTGGAGTGAGGTAATCCTTAGTGTTGCCTATCTCATCAATAGCATGCCTTCCTGTATGCTCATATTTAAGAGTTTCTTTGATTTGTTACCTGGGTCTCGTACTTTTGTTGTTCCACTCAAGGTGTCTGGTTGTGTTTGCTTTATTTGTAATCTTCAACTTCCTGGCAAGCTTAACCATCGTGGCCTCAGGTATATTTTCGTTAGCTACTCTCCCACTTAGAAGGGATACCGATGCTATCATCCACCTCTTAGTGGCTCTTTGTTTCCATGGATGTGATCTTTTGTGAGACAGAGGCTTACTTCTCAACTCTTCACTAAGACTTCTGGTAGTGAAGAGGTGATACAGATTCCTACCTTTGACATACCTTTATTTCTCCCCATGGATGAAAGGAAACTTAGAAGGATACTAGAGTGATGACTATCGGTCCACATTCCTATTCAAGGTGAGCCATCGATTCAGGAGTTGTAGGTTCCCATTCAGGGAGAGCCATAGGTTCAAAAGAAAACAAAGGATGGTCTAGTGATACAGGTGTTATCTCGTAGAAAAGAAGAAATAACACTACCACTACTACTCCATTGCTCCCTAATCCTGAGTCTTCTCTCCGAGGTGTAACCTTTCCCTTTACTTTTGCTCAGTCTCTTAACGTTCTTATTGCTCATAAAAAAAGGTAATAGGACTTGCAAGCACCCTATTTTCAATGTTATGTTCATATAATGCCCTCTCTCCATTATATCATGTGTTTATGTTGTCCTTGTCCTCTGTTTCTATTCCTAAAACCTGGCAGGAGGCAAATGCAAAACCTAGATGGAAGGAGGCAATGAATGAGGAGATGAGAGCTCTTCCCAAGAATAACACATTGGATCTGGTTGTTCTTCCCCTGGAAAAGTGACCAGTTAGCTACAACTAGGTGTTCACGATCAAGGATAATGTTGATAGGGTAGTAGATAGGTACAAGGCAAGACTGGTGGCCAAGGGCTTTACTCAAACTTATAAAATTTATTACCAAGAGACCTTTGCTTCTGTGGCCAAAATGAACACAGTTCAAGTTATCATCTCTTGTGCTGTGAACTGAGGTTGGAAACTACAGCAATTGGAAGTCAAGATTGCATTTCTTCATGGAGAGAATACTGAGGAAGTGTATATGGATATTTCACCAGGATACTCTAATTCAAAAACCTAAGGCAAAGTGTGTATACTAACCTAGGATGTGGCTTGGTCAGTTCCACAAGGCTATGATAGTAGTCGATCTTCTCAGAATAATGTTGATCATTCTCAATTCATTAAAAGGGTGGGTCATAAAATTACTATGTTGATAGTGTATGTAGATGATATTCTCGTTACTGGCAATGATATAGCTGAATCTCAAAGCTCAAAACCTATCATGGTAAGGAGTTTGAGATTAATGACCTAGGAAGGTTGAAATACTTTCTTGGTATTGAGGTGGCACAATCTACCAAGGATAATTTTTACTCTTAGAGAAAATACACCTTCGACCTCCTCTCAGAGGCTGGTATGTTAGGGTGTACACCCTTCGATACTCCTATTGAGACTAACTCTCATCTCAGAGCAAGGAAGGTGAACCTACTAATAAAGGTCGGTATCAAAGGCTGGTTGGAAGACATATATCTATCCCAAATGAGACCAGACATAGCTCATGCAATTAGCCTGGTGATTTAGTACATGTATGATTCCTATTCCTCACACATAGATGTTGTGTACCGTATCCTTAGATACTTGAAGATTTTCCTAGGAAACTGCATTTTATTCTTTGCAATATATCATATAAGAATTGAGGCATATACTGATGCTAATTAGGCAAGTTCTCCAGATGATCATCGTTATACTGTTGGCTACTGTACATTTGTTGGTGGTAACTTGGTTGCATGGTGCGATAAGAAGTAGCCGGTTGTGGCTCAATCTAGTGCAGAAATTGGGTTCAGGATAATGGAACATGGGATATGTCAACTACTTTGGTTGCAGAGTCTTCTTCTTAATTTGGTTACGTCCATTCAAATGTCGATGTTGTTATATTTGATAATAATTCAGCCATCAGCATTGCACACAATCCTATATAGCATGACTATTCTAAGAATGTGGAGATTGATAGGCATTTCATCAATGAGAAGTTGGAGCAAGGCTTTATTTGTATTCTTTTTATGCGAAGTGAATATCAGGTAGTAGATATTCTCACAAAAGGACTTAGTAAATCTTTTTATTTTATTTTGTGCACGTTGGATATGCATGATATCCATACAATAACTTGAGGGGGAGTGATTTTTTTTTCCTAACGACGGTATCTGGTCTTCGGCCCGACTAGTCCCGTGGGCCCATACTGAACCCACAACCGCATGGATTGGATCATACCGGGGTTCAATGAGAACCATTCAACTTTCATTGAAAGCAAGGGGGAGTAGTTGAAGAAAAAAAACTTGAGGGGAGTGTTGAGTAATAAGTTATTGTAATAATGGGTTTTAGGGTTATATCCAAAAGGACCCTTAAGTCCTTTTAGGGTTTATTTCATCGTAAATAAGAGAGGATTGTGTTTATTAATGCACAAGTCCAAATTTCCTTAATTCTTCACCTTCCAATCTAAGGACAGATTTAATTCATACATTCCAATCAGAAGATTTCCCTTGGCAACGATTATTTGGTTTCACAAATGCTCAATAAGTTGAAATTACATCAAAGACATGGTTTAGAGTCCTCTATCACATAGATCAATCTATGTACTATCATGTACCAAATCATGAAACACTAAAACCTAAAGGGTTAGGATTATTATCATGAGACTAAAGGAGCACCAAAACCATTCACCTACATCAAGGAAAGCCTCTCATATTGATCTCAAATTGGCTTCGATTTCATATATATATATATATATATATTGTTAGGATTTAAAATGTAACTGCAAGCGTATGGATCAATGTAGCTACGGGTCGAACACAGGAGAGCAGCCACTTTATTTTTTATTTTTTTTACTTCTTTTAATAATGTGAAAGTAAACCAATTAATGGTTGTGATCTAATTCTAACTACCATCCTAAACATATGTATCTAAAATAACGTCCTAACCATTCATCATCTAAGAATTTAAATATGCAAGCCACGTAATTAAAATTAAATAAATAAAAAACTAAAAATAAACAACCCACACAATTAAAAAGCAATGAAGAAAAAAATGCTGAAATAAAAATAAAGTAAAAGAAAGGGGATAAACCTAGAGAGAGGCTCACAAGTAGGTTACTTAGCCCAAGAGATGCATCATAATATGAACTTCCCTACTTAACCAGAGAGTCACTCTTACAAGGGTTACTCTACTTGGCTTTAGGGAAAGGGAGAAAATTAAAATAAAAACAATAAAATGATGGTTCTATGGCTAGGAGGGACAAAGCCAACACATACACTAGCCATGAACCTTGGGAGAAAATGATAGCAATAATGTAATGATTGAAATTAAAATCCTAAATTAAGAAAGAAATGTAGCTAGAAGAGGGAATGAGAAGGGGGTGAGAAGACTACTGAAGGAGCCTACTTACTTGAACGTCAACCCTTGAACTGAAACTTGATCGATTTGAGATACTACAAGTACTAAAAATCAGATCTTGAATAAACCAAATCTAAAATTTCTATTACTAGAGAAAACAAATCTGAAGAAAAAAATTGAACTTGAAAAAAAGAGATGCTCCACTGCTCGTGATCTTGTCACCTAGATCTAAGCCTATTACTATAACTTTAAAAATTACAACTCAATTGCATAAATCATAAACATAAAAGGCTGAATAAAAATAAAAGAGTGCTTGCATTAATTGAAATAAAAAGCTATTACAAAAGTGATTAAAGAAAAAAAAAAAAAAAAGAACTAAAACTAAAGAGAGTGTGAGAGAGAGCAACTAAAAAAAACCCTAGAAGAAGAATGAAGTGTCTCCCCTCCTCTTACATGAGTTGTATTTATAAGGAATAGGGAGGTAGGTTAACAAATTTCTCTTTCCTAAAAGGAAAAAACCCACAATTGGTAGTGAGATCTTTTGAGACCAAAAGTGCTAGGGTGGAGGAGAGAGAAGAGAGAAAGAAACTTGGAGAAATTTTCTATAATTTTTTTGCTTATTTTCTTTCCTTTTTTTTTATTTATTTTTCTCTTCTTTTTCTCCCTCTCTTCAAATCTTGCGCACAACCCTTGTTGGTTGATTTTTTTTCTTTCCCTTGGATGATTTTCCTTCTTGCTTTGTGTGATTTGGACAATCTTCTAGTGATAATATGGAGGAGAGAGAAGATTTGGACAAGATTTATTTCTTCCTTTTATTTCTTTCTTTCTTTTTTTTTTTTTTTTTCTTCTTATGCAAAAAACCCTCCCACGATTTTTCTTGCTTTGAAGATTTGGACAATCTTCTAATTTGATGTGGAAATCCCCTCCATGCCCTTAGTGCTTTAAGTGAGTGAAAAGCAGGAAATCTTCAACAAAATTCTCTAATAAAAGACAACCATGAGACCTCATGGTGAGCATGGGAATTTTGCACATTATAGCTCACCAAATACACTAGGTAGTTGTTGTTGGAGAGATATGACGCCCGATAATGCTTAAAGCCTTTAAAATATAAAACCTGCAAAAAGAGAGTAAAACCCAAAGTAGCTCCATTTTAAATATGTAAAATGCATGTTTTACTACACTAGATTTCACATATAAATGTGCTCATCAGAATTTTCCCACACTTAGACTTTGCTAACCCTCGAGCAAAACAAAAAGAAAAAGAATAAAAACAAAAAACCTAACTCAAATTCGTAGGAATCACGGTTGCACTTAGCATGTGCAACAAGCCTTTAAATCCCTAGATCTCCCCTAGTGGACGAGTTGTGTCTCGTGGGTATTTGTAGTGAATAGACACCCAAAATTCAGAATAAACAAATCCCAACCTTGGCTAAAGGTAAAGGCCATACCGATCCGGAGCAAAGATAATTCTTCTTATAAGGGACCCCCACACTTAAACTTTTATTATCCCATATCAATTCCAAGCACTAGCATATTTCTTAATTTAGAACTCACCTCGTCTCTTCCAAAACATCCTTATCTTAAGGCAAAACCACTTGTGAAGAAATAGGGAACCAATGACTAAGGCATTGGAGTGTTTTTTACCAAACATGTTACCAAGCATTAATGACATTTGCACATTTTTTTTCCTTTTTTCGCTTAATAAACTCTATTCTACTCCACTACTTTTGGCCTAAATGACATGGTGGAGCAAACACCAGACACCAAAGTTACTATGTAGCTTTGCTTTTTACATATGCCCACAAAGACAGTGATGCTAGAGTTCTTCCAGAAGTTTCCTCCTAAGAATTTTGATCAAGACACCACACCTCTTGATGCACAATGTCCTTTCTAGTTCCAAGGAATCAACTCTTATTCTTCTTTATACCACATTTTACACTTTATTTAAAATTATGCATTTTTCAACTCATGCCAAATTAAAAAGAAGGTCTCAACTCTAAATCAAAAGTACAAGGAACCCACAGACTTACATATGGTCCAACACCATAAAATAGGGGTCTCTTATTTTTCAAAAGAAAGTCTAATCTCAAGACATAGGCTTTTTTTTTCTTCTCAACAAGGTTTTTATATGCTCAAAATGGGTACCTTAATTAAAACTTATATTTTCATACAACAAGCAACCGAATGGTATGATCATTAGTCAAAAGACAAAGTAGGACTTCATCCTTAGCAAGCTCAAAAACAAAAAGAAAAACAAACAAAACAAAGTGGAAAGAGTAAAAAATGGTATCCCTCCCCCACACTTAAGTCATGCAATGTCCTCAATGCATAGAAAGAATTAAAAGCAAAGACAATACAAAGGGGTCATACCTGATTAAAAGTTAGTCATCAGTGTAAAGAGGTTCATGGAGATCCATGACCTCTTCACTACCAGTAGTAGGAAACTCGAGGAACGATTTCAAACGCTAACCATTAACCTTCAAAATTATCCTTGTTCCTGGATTCAGAATCTCCACAGCCCCATAGGAATATACATTATGGATAATAAACGGGCCATCCCATCAGGATCTAAGCTTACCAGGAAAAAGATGCAATCGAGAGTTGTACAATAAGACCTTATCACCAATTACAAAAGATTTACGCAGAATGTGTTTATCATGAAAAGCTTTAGTCTTTTCCTTATAAATCCTAAAACTTTCACAAGCATCATTCCTAAGTTTCTCCAACTCAGATAGTTGGAGCCGACGATGAATTCCCGCATCAGACAAATCAAAGTCGAGCTTCTTGATGGCCCAAAAGGCCTTACGCTCCAACTCAACTGGTAAGTGATAGGCTTTCCCATACACCAAACGGTAGGGAGACTAACCAAGGTTGGTCTTGAATGTAGTCCGATGGATCCACAAGGCATCAATGAGCCTAAGGGACCAATCCTTATGGCTGGGATTAACAGTTTTCTCCAAGATTTGTTTGATCTGCCTATTAGACACCTCCACTTGGCCACTAGTTTGGGGATGATAAGGGGTAAATAACTTATAGGTGATCTCATACTTCTTCATAAAGGCCTCAAAAAGTAGATTACAAAAATGAGTACTCCCAACACTAATTATTGGATGTGGTGCACCAAAGCGAAAAAAAAATGTTCTCTTTGAGAAACTGGACCACCACTTTGTGGTCATTAGATTTACAAGATATGACTTTTATCCATTTGGACACATAATCAATGGCCAAAAGTATGTACAAATTTCAAAAGGAATTAGGGAATGGTCCCATGAAATCGATGCCCCATACATTAAAGATCTCAACTACCAATATAGGGTTGAGGGGCATCATGTTCCTCTTATTGATACAGATAAAAACGGCATGCGGGACAAGCCTTACAAAAATCAGAAGCATCTCTAAAAAAAGTGGACCAATAAAATCCGCATTGGAGAACCTTTGCAGCAGTCTTCTTAGGTCCAAAGTGTCCACCACATACATGATCATGGAAAAAAGAGAGAATCGAATGTTGCTCATGATCAGGAACACATCGTCAGATAATCTGATCCTGACATATCTTAAATAAATAAGGATCATCCCAGAAAAAGTACTTAACTTGGGAATGAAACCTATACTTATCTTAGGAGGACCAGTGATCCGGAATCACACCTTAAACTAAGAAGTTGACAATGTCAGCAAACCGTGGTTCACTGGACACTACAAATAACTGTTCATCTGAAAAGTTCTCATTGACTGGAGAATTGACATTTAAGGAATTGGAAATCCGGGATAAATGGTCTACACTAGGTTTTCAACTCCTTTCTTATCCCTAATTTCCAAATCAAACTCTTACAAAAGTAAAACTTGGGCTTTTGCATCCTTCTTCTGAACTAGGTATCTAAGAGCAGAATGATCAGTATACACTACCACATGTGAACCAACTAAGTAAGATCGAAACTTTTTGATGCAAACACAACAGCTAAAACTTCTTTTTTAGTGGTTGTATAATTGAGTTGTGCATCATTTAAGGTCCTACTAGCATAGTAAATGACAGTGGGCAACTTATTAATCCTTTGACCCAAAACCGTTCATATGGCAAAATCCAAAGCATCACATATCAATTCAAAAGGTTCAGTCCAAATAGGTGGTTGAACAATGGATGTATAGGTCAACTCCTTCTTAAGTTGCTTGAAGGATTCTAGGCACTCTTTAGAAAACTCAAAAGTTTGATCTTTGGCAAGTAATGAAGGGAGAGGTTGGGTTAATTTACTAAAGTTCTTAATAAACCTTCTGTAAAAGCCCGCATGCCCTAGAAAAGACCGAACATCCTTAACAGATTGAGAAGGTGGTAAATTATCAATTAAATCCACTTTGGCTCTATCTACTTTAATTCCCTCCTTGGATATTACATAGCCTAAAATAATACCAGATTTAACCATAAAATGACATTTCTCCCAATTCAAAACCAAATTCTTAGATATGCACCTTTTCAAAACTAAAGAAAGATGATGAAGACATTCAGAATAGTAATTCCCATATATTGATAAGTCATCCATAAATATTTCTAAGAATTTTTTAACCATATTGAAACGTAGCAGTGGCATTGCAAAGCCCAAAGGGCATACGTCTGTAAGAAAATGTTCCATATGAGCATGTAAAAGTGGTCTTATGTTGGTCCTCTAAGGGGGTTTTTGGTTCGGTAAATCTTTGGGATGACATTCTTTTGAATGATAATTCTTAATTTTTGGAGTTGTTTGGTTCCACTAGGATGACCCTCATAAATGAATATCCTACTTCCCATGAATGACCATATTACAAAAGATGTGTTCCAAATATGAGTTTACCTCAACACTTAAACTCAGATTTGAGCAACCTTTTTACCACCTAATATAAAAGGAGAAAGCGGAAAAACGTTCTCTACTAAAGCCAATATCTCAACCCGCAAGAAACATGTACTAGCCTTAAGGCAACCAAACGATTTTTTAGAAATAAACATAATTCAAAAGAATGTGTATCAAAAGATTGACATTCATATCCAATACATACACCATTTGATTTACCGAACCAAACACCCCCTAAAGCAATTGGGATCTGGTTATAGCCAGAATATCCATCAAGAAAATAATAGTATTCATGTCTAGCTAATCTCTCTAACATCTGGTCAATGAATGGTAATGGGAAGTGATCCTTCCAGGTTGCCACATTAAGTTTCCTGTAGTCTATGCACATTCTCCACCCTGATTGGACATGAGTTGGAATTAGTTCATTATTGGCATTGGGAACTATAGTCACACCAGACTTCTTTGGCACTACGTGAACTGGGTTTATCCATTGGCTGTCAGAAATAGGAGAAATTATTCCATGATCCAAGCACTTTAGGATCTCTTTTTTAATGGCTTTCATCATCACTGAGTTAGCTCTTCTTTGAGATTCTGTGGATGGTTTAGAATCCTCCATAAAATGTATATGATGCTGCACAATAGAAGGGCTTATACCATTGATATTAGTCATGATCCCACCTAGGGTTTTCTTATTATCTTTTAACACTTTAAGTAACTCTTCTTCCTGGCTAGAAGTCAAATTTGAAGAAATTATTACAGGAAGAGTCTGGTCAGGTCCTAGGAAAGCAAACCTCAAATTAGATGGTAACTCCTTAAGATCTAGCTTAGGGGGCTCAACTATGGAAGGTTTGGGAATGGAATTGGAGAGGGGTCCTAAGGGCCACAGGTGTATGAAAACTCAAGACTTCAGAAAAAAAAAATTTTACTATCATCATTCAACTCATCCATACACTTTTGTAATTCTGAATCAAAATCAATATCAAAGTTAACAATTAAATCATCAGAAAAATCCAAAAAACTCTCAAGCATATTGATATCTTCTTCCTTATGTGGTTGCTTACCTATCCTAATCATGTTAAACTCAACAGTTTGGTTACCAAAAGATAACCTTAGGAAACCATTCCGGTAATTGATTAATGCATTACTGGCAGCTAAGAATGGTCTTCCTAAAATTATTAGAATCTCATCCTTGGTTGAGAAGGGCATGGAATCTAACACAATGAAATCAACAGGGAAAATAAATTCTCCCACCTTTAGTAAGACATCCTCAACCATCCCTTTAGGAATCTTAATAGACCTATCTACCAACTAAAGAGTAGTTTCAGTGGCTTTCAATTCTCCCAATCCTAGTTGCTTATACACATGGTAAGGCAAAAGATTCACACTTGTGCCAAGGTCAAGTAAAGCATGCTCAATGTAGGTATTGCCTATGACACAAGCTATAGTAGGGCTCCCTGGATCCTTATACTTGGCTTCTATAGACTGAGAAATCATGAAACTAATGTTACCTGCCAAGAACGTATTTTTGGGCACACTAGGCGGGGATCAAGTATATGGCATCTAAAATAGAGATGTTCACTTTTACCTTTTTGAAGACTTCTAAAATTTTATCTATAGAAGCAGTTTTCCTTTTGTTTACCAAGTGATTAGGAAATGGGATAAAAAGAACATAAGGACTGTTAGGGATTTTTTCTTTTTCAGAAGAATCATATTTGGTTTCCTCAACCAAATCATCTTTAATTTTTAAGAATCTTTAGGTTCATCAGATGAACCTAGAACAAGAGACACACTTGTGTCCTCAACTGAATGAAAGTTAACAGGAGTAAAGGATGGGGAAGAGTTAGAAACACTCTATTGGTACTCTTTACCACTCCTAAGGGCATAAACAACATTACATTGGTTGGAGGGCCTTTGTTGGGTCTGACCTTGTACTACATTCAGTGGTTCATTAGTTGGTGCTTGTAAGCTAACAGGCTGGTGATGCCTAGGATTAGGCTCTGGTTGACTGGGTAAAGTTCCCTTCTCCCTCTCACGCATAATTGAGACAACTTGATGAGTTCTCTTATAAGATTTTGATGGCTTGTTATGAGGAGGGCCATATTTTTTTTCAAGTCACTTATTCTACTTGCCTCTCCAGTGTTGGTAAACCTAGGGGGTTGCTGATAAGATGATAGGAGAGGGCCCTAGGAAAACTAGCCTGAGGTCCTACATTTGGCCTAGGAAAAGTATTTTGAGAAAAAGATTATTGTGCAAAGGGAGGCCTCTGGGGTCTAAGTTGACCTTGATTATGGAAATTAGAAGGCCCTGCTTGGTTGCCCTGATTTTAGAAGAAATTTGGGTGATTTCTCCATCTTGGATTTTAGGTGTTACTATATGGATTATTCTGGTATAAGGCATTAACACTGCCATTAGAAGTGCCCTCAGAGGTATTGGGGCATTCTTCTATGACATGTCCAGGGGATTGGCACCAAGCACAAAGCTTAACCAAATTGACTGATGATGGCTCTCTAGGAACAATAGTCTCAATCCTCTTGATCAGGCTATCCAAATGGGCTTTCTTGGCTATTGTCCCATCCATAAAATATCTTTTATCTCCTATGGTTCTTTCACTCTCTTGGGTTGATTCCCATTCATGGGTTTTGACAGCTAAGTCAAGTAAGAATTTCTATATCTTTCCTTCATCTGTAAAGGATGTGAATCCCTTAGGGCACATAAACTCTATCATTTGTTTAATTGGGTAATCAATACACTCATAAATTATTTGACATAAATGCCATAAGTCTAGGCTATGGTGAGGGCATTCTTCGAGTAGATCCTTGAATCTCTCCATAAATTTGAAAAATAACTTACTAGGCTTTTGCCTAAACTAAAGGATATCACTTCTAAGCTTATTGGTCTTGTGAGTTGGAAAAAACTTCTTAAGGAAGACAACTGTGAACTATTCCCATGAAATTATGAAATTTGTGGGTAACCCATACAACCACTTCTTAGTTTGGTCTTTCAATGCAAACATGATGAACCAAAGCTTAACAGCATCATCAGAAAGCTGTTGGATCTTAATTAGAACATACCTCTTCAGATTCAATTAGAAATAGGTATGCAACCTCAGGGATCAGCCCATAAAAGTGGGGCAACATAGTGATGTACTAAGATTTGAGCTCAAAATTATTGCCTTGGGCTTGTGGTAGAAATATGCAGGAATGTTAGGCTGTAGGGTAGAACTATCTTTCAGAGATTTAGGTGGAGGATTTTGCTGTTGGTCTCCCATATTAAAGGGTTTTAAAGAGAGCAAACGTATAGGGTCACTACTTGTTGGATTTCTTCTTTCTCACCGATTCTTAGTATTACGTACTCACTTAACACTCATGTAATAGAAAACTAACCACAACTAGAGTAAGACAAGCACAAAAAAATGAAAAAAAACTTTTTTAATTATTTATTTATTTGTTTTTGGCTTTTTAGGAGCTTACCGGCAGGGATCCGGGGTTGCTCAAGTCAATTCCTAAGGTACTATTACAGGGCGAAACCTGTCTTTATCATACTATGAGGCTTGGTGACCTCCACCGATACAACTATTATTACAAGTTGTTCTTCTCAGGAATTCAAATAAAGAAAAGGAAAAACAAAACAAAGCAAATAAAGCACTCCGATTTACCAAAAGAAAGCGAAAAACAACATGGAACTGTCTCCCCAGCAACGGCGCCAAGAACTTGTTAGGATTTAAAATGTGACCTCAAGCGTACGGACCAATGTAGCTATAGGTTGAACATAGGGAGAGTAGCCACTTTATTTTTTTACTTCTTTTAATAATGCGAAAGTGAACCAATTAATGGTTGTGATCTAATTCTAACTATCATCCTAAACATATGATTCTAAAATAACGTCCTAACCATTCTTCATCTAAGAATTTAAATACGCAAGCCACATAATTAAAATTAAATAGATAAATAAATAAAAATAAACAACCCACGCAATTAAAAAGCAATGAAGAAAAAAAATGATGAAATAAAAATAAAGTAAAAGAAATGAGATAAAGCTAGAGAGAGGCTCACAAGTAGGTTTCTCTACTTAGCCCGAGGGATGCATTATAATATGAGTTTTCCTACTTGACCAGAGAGTCACTCTTATAATGGTTACTTTACTTGGCTTTAGGGAAAGTGAGACAATTAAAATAAAAACAATAAAATTATGGTTCTATGGCTAGGAGGGGCAAAGCCAACACATACACTAGCCATGAACCTTGGGGGAAAGGGATAGCAATAATGTAATGACTAAAATTAAAATCCTAAATTAAGAAAGAAATGGTAGTCAGAAGAGGGAACAAGAAGGGGGTGAGAATACTGAAGGAGCCTACTTACTTGAACTTCAACCCTTGAACTGTAAACTTGATCGATTTGAGATACTACAAGTACTAAAAACCAGATCTTGAATAAACCAAATCTAAAATTTCTAGTACTAGAGAAAACAAATCTGAAGAAAAAAATTGAACTTGAAAAAAAGAGATGCTCCACTGCTCGTGATCTTGTCACCTAGATCTAAGCCTAGAACTATAACTTTAAGAATTACAACTCAATTGCATAAATCATAAACATAAAAGGTTGAATAAAATAAAAGAGTGATTGCATTAATTGAAATAAAAAGCTATAACAAAAGTGATTAAAGCAAAAATAAGAACTAAAACTAAAGAGAGAGAGAGAGAGAGAGAGAGAGAGAGAGAGAGAGAGAACTAAAAAAAAACCCTAGAAGAAGAATAAAGTATCCCCCCTCCTATTTGGACAATCTTTTGGTGATGATGTAGAGGAGAGAGAAGATTTGGATAAGATTTATTTCTCCCTTTTTTTTTTCTCTTCTTGGGCAAGAAACCCCTCCCACGATTTTCGGAAACCTTCAACATTTGAACTTGAAACCTCCTGGTGTGCAAGGGAATTTTGCACACCATAGCTCACCAACTACACTAGGTAGTTGTTGTTGGAGAGATATGACAGCCAATAATACTTAAAGCCTTTAAAATACAAAACCTACAAAAAGAGAGTAAAACCCAAGAAGCTCCATTCTAAATATGTAAAATGCATGTTTTACTATCCTAGATTTCACATATAAATGTGCTTGTGAGATATATATATATATATATATATGATTTTGGCAATTTGATTTGAGTGAAACAGCTCAATGAAATAAATAAAGTTGGTAAAGAAATCACAACCTCATAAAGGTACAATCCTACAATGTTAAATCTAGTACTTTTTCAACCTTTTTTACACATTCCAACAAAGAAACTCATAGTAAAGAAATTCATTTAACTCAACAAAGACATAAAAGTAGAATTAAATATGAATTAAATTCGATTAAAATTCAATTTATATATGGTACACATCATTGTATTCGATTTCAATTAAAAATCGTCATTTTTTTGTTTAAATCACAACCCAACCAAATGAAAGATCATTTTCAAAAGGATTGTTATTGATGTAACAAAGGTTGGTTACGTTTGGAAAAATAATAAAATCATGAAAAGACTAATACAGAATGAGCAATAAGACATTGAAGGGCTAATTAATGGGTTCAAACTAGACATTTAATTTTCTTTTATTAGAAACCGATGATTATATTGTAAATTAACATTTAGAAGGGCATTTCTGTCCTTTCGTAATGTATTCCCTACTCCCCGCCTGCCTTTACCTCTCTCGATTCTAATTGAAATTTCCGCTGCAAGCCTGCAATAATCTGCAGCCTCCTCGCGAAGACAACCAACCCATCATCATTATCTTTCTCTTCTTTTCTATCTTTCTCTCGCTTCTTGCCAACCCACATAATCATCTTCCTGAGAGCAGCTAGTAAGCTCCTACCCTCGACTGCCTTCTTTTATTTCTTCTCTCATATGAAACATAATCACCCTCTATGATGCCCTAATAGCAGAGCAAAGCTCTCCAACTTGAATCTCTCTTCATATGTTTCTCATTTTTTCATGGATTATTGTTGCTTGTCGCATCTATAATCGTAGATTATTGATACTCTTTAAGAAATAATTGGCTACTAAAGGATTATGTTCAATTTCCTTATAGTCTCCTAGATGGGTAGTTTCCAGTTGAACTATCACTGGAGTTCTTGATTTTCTTACTTGTAAGATTTATACCAGAGAAAACATTCTATTGTGAAATGTCAAAAACCTCTACCCCCATTGTCATTAATATAGAATTGGACATTTGTGATAAGTTTGCAGGTCAAAATTAGAGAAAAATTACATTGGTTGAAGTGGGTAGAAATTAGGATTACAACATTGTACTGCCGAAATGAACATGCTACTACTCTGTTGCTAATTACTCTGTAGCATAAGTTGCTTAGTTATGAGTTTTTGAATCTTCATTAAGATAAATGTACAGGTGGCAATGAATGTTGTCTACTGACTTCTCTTGAATCTAGGATTGCTTATTCGACAAGCACTTTTTTTAGTTAGGCTCCAAGTGAGTTGAACTCATGACCTCTTAATCTGAAGGTGTTGGTCTTCGCCAACTGAGTAGCCACCTCGGGGTTAAAAATAAATGCACATCCAGGGAAAACAACAAGCATTTTGATAACCCTGTTAATGCTTCATTGCTGTTTTGTACATAACCTGGTTTGTTTGTGGTAATGTTGGGGGTATCTGTCTTAATTTTATTCATAGCTTGCTCTGTGTCACTCTGTCCTGACTTGATTTATATGGTTGATTTATCCCTTCTTACAGCATTCTCTTGAGGTTTTCACTTCATCAAGGAGGTATGGATGTGGTAGTTTCCTTTTTCAGGTAGACATCATCACTTCTATACCTTGGTTGGTTTACACCTTGGTATTATCTTTTCATTGCAAGGCCAAATTAATTGGAATTCAGTTAACTTTCTAAGAAGTCTGTGATGGTATGATCTTAACGTGTTTTGATCAAGCTATGCTCATGTTGTGAATAGGACTAAGCTCTTAAGCTCAAGTTGCATTTCTTCTCTAGGGCTCCTTCTAGCAACTGAGGTCAATCCCCCTACTGGTGACCCGTCCCTTGGTGTGTTTGTGTGTCCCATTCTTGATTTTAAATACTTACTGCATTTCATTCAGTTTTTTCTTTTTTTTTAAGTAAAAAAATCCTTGGTGGAATTGCAGTTTTTAATGTGTTCCTTGATTGGGGTTCTTTGCCGCATTTCTTTTTCACCAAAGCTAGTGGGTTTGGGTTTTTCTTTAACTTTATCCTTAAGTATGTTCTACCTTTCTATTATCTTTTTTTTGGGTGGGGGAATGAGGGTTGGGAGTTTAAATTTTTTTGCTTAAATTCTTTTCTTCAACTTTAATATAATTTTTTGAAGTTGTTCTTTTTTTTTTTCACAGTGATAGCACACTCCTTTGGGGCATGGCCCAAGAACTACATTTTTCTACTTTCATAAAAAAAATAATAATAAATAAAAATAAAAAGGGAATGGTGAACCTTGTAGTTGAACTATCTTATTAGGTAGGGTTCTAGATGCCCTTCTTTTGGGGAGGGGGTTGGAGAAATGTAGAAATACTGGAAGTGGAAATGGGCAGTCATTCACTTACTTTTTTGTTCTGTATCATATTCCTGGTGGCTAAAATGAAGCAATGAAAAGGAATATTGAACCTTGTAATTGGTCTTTCTTATTAGGTAGGTTTCTTGAAGCCCTTTCCAAAGGATTTGATTGGCTAGTCTGTTAGGATTGAAAACAGAAATGTTGGGGGCAAGTTCTTTTAAGTACTTGATCATTGACATACTCATAAATAAAGAATTTTCATAATTCGACCTCAAAAGGTTTTTTATTGTAGGCTTTGTAATTCTGTTTTTCGTTTGGCATGAAAGAATATGGTTGTGTACTTCTATTTACCAATAAAAAATACAACCCCCAACACATGGTCATACTTTAGATTTTGATCATAACCGTCTTCCTCCTATTTGGAAGAACGGTTAGAGAAAATTAACTTCAAGGAATAGTCATGGGATATGTTTTATTTTTCTAATAGATATTCAGTCATTTTTTTAACTCTTTCAATTTCTAATAATTAAATAGAGTGAATTACTATTCCCATTTGATAGTTGACACATTCTCCAGCATCCTAGTGTTAACACCATGAATTTTATCATGTACTCTAACTTGGTTTTCATGTACTGGTATATGAGTATGCGTGTTATTCTACAATTATCTTTCTTCCCTCCCCCTGGCCTCGAAGCTATTCATATGCAGCTGATGCAAAACCTCAATGTTCTGAAGTGAGAGGATCAGGCAGCTTCAATTGCTATAATTCATCTTAAAAAATATCAAATTAATTGGTGTGAGACATGTACATACCTTGAGGCATGAGACATTTTTTTTATTGGAAAAATAAAAATAGATATATTAGAAAAGTGTTTAATTACCCATAGAGGTATCATTTTCAAATCTCTTACGATTTTTGTGCATAACAAGGTAAGATAAGTGTTTAAACAGAAATAAAACTTTGTTGAAGGGTTGGAGCAAAAAATAAAGTAAAAAGAGAACTTGAGCTATTTTTGTCAATCATACTTAAATATGCCCAAATTTTAATCAAGTTATCAAAATTAACGACATATCTCAAGGTTGACAAAAAATAGGTTTGTCAAAAATTACCATACTTTGATTTGATCAAATTATCCATATCAAGAATAAAATATTACTAACATGCCCTAAATTACCATGGTAACTTTGAACAAATTATCCTGGTTGCAATGTGATATTTCGTAATTTTAGTGAATCTAAATTATCGCAAAACACTTTGATTCTTAAACCATGATTGACAATTTAAGTTTGTCCAGTCTAGGGGATATCTTGGGTATTCTGTAATTAGTTATAGATAATTTTGTTTAGGATTTCGGGTTTAACTCCTCTATTATCGTAGAAAAAGTATATATGCTATTGCCAGCAACATAGACTGGCACTATGGACTGGATTGGGACAATCTAATTTGTTGACTCTTTTCTAAATCAAATAGATTTTTTTTTTTCTTAAAAAAGTAAGCATTGTTGGTCAATTTTAATCAAAATAAATAAAAGTTAGATATATTTAAGTACATTTTGGAAAACTTTGTCAAACTGGGTTTTTTTGGGAAACAATTTGCCCCAATTTTATTTATTTATTATTATTTTTTACAAATAATCACATCCGTTGACGTGTCGACAACAAGAATTAATACATATCTCACACATTGAATGGAAAAGAAAATTAGGCATGAAAAATTCAACAAGTCTTGATGGATTTGAACCACCATCTCTTAGGAAATCCCCAAGTACTCTACCTATTTGAGCTAAAAACTCACATACATGAAAACAAATGAGTAACTTCAATTAAATAAGAACAATCATCAGAATTAACATTAATCATTAAAATTCGACCACCATTAAAGGCTAGTGTTCCTTTTAAGTGAAAAATATGTTTCAAAATGACCAAAGTGGAAGTCCTGGAGGGAAATAAAACAACTTTAATTGGAGTTTTTTGATGGGAGACAAAGTCACATTCATATATCACTTCAAAATTAAAAGAAGAAAGAAAGGTTTCTAATGAAAATTTTGCCAACAATCTAAGGCATAACATGGACATCCTTTTTTTTTTTTTTTTTTTTTATTCCAACCAAACACCATATGAGTCATTCTTTCACCTCAACATTATACCATTCACTCCCTTCACATCTAACTTAATACAATTTGGGACAATGCCAAATATCAACTATTAAGTAGACAAGAATGGATATCCACTTTAAAAACTATAAACTACCACTTTTGCATTCCATGTTGACACAGATAAAGTGTATAAACGTAAACCAACAACAAATAAAGTGCCAAACATGTTGCTATCCTTTCGTTTTCTTCTAAACTTGGTGTTTTCTTCCTTTTATTTATTTTTTCCTGTTCTACATCTGAAAGGGGTGAGCGAGCAAGAGCAAATATCATTAAATCTGCACAAAACATGCATTCATCACGAAAGCTCAAAAGAATGTGTTCAGAGCAGCAGATTATGGTAGTTGGTCAATGAGTTAACAAAATGTACTACTTACATAAGATAATATAGCTTGACAATCTCATTCTAACTTATTTTCTGCCATAAAAGCAAGTAGGAATTGCTTGCTTATGGGCTATTTGCTAAATTACAATAGAAGGAAGATGGCAGCAAGAGAACTTTTTTCCACAATATATGAAAGAACTACTCAGATTTACTTGTTCAATGAATATTGTCTTCTATTTTGTGGAACCCATCATGAATACCTTTCTAATAATGTGCAAATAGCAAGAAAGAGATAACGTAATTATAGATTCTCTTGAATTGTTGAACGCCTTCTACTGGATCAGAAGTTCCTTATAAAAATGGTAACGGTTTGCAGTTTGATATGGTTATCTAGCCTTGAGCTTAAGAGTTCAATCGAAAAGTTCTTGGTTCACTCCTCTTAACTATATAAATTCTCTTAAACAATATGATCTAGCATGTGCTTGAAGGGAAGCTAACATACATAATAATCTCCACAAGAAGGCTACAAAGCATGCAATTTTATGAGAATGCCTGTTTTATGAAAGGGAGATTAAGTTTAAATCATGGGAAAAAAAATAATTCAATAAGAAAACTAGATTTTCTTATGGGACTATATCATTTATCTTATCATTCTTCTGCATCAAGTACCAAATTGTTTTTAAAAGAGATTGAATGGTTCCTAGTTAATATATACCCACATGAAGTCTATATGACATTTCTAAGAAGGAAACAAATGTGTTGTTTCATAATGGATAACTATCGTGCTTGTCCAACAAGTACACCGCTGCATCATAAAAAGGAAAAGGTTATGAGATAAGATACTAGACCTTATGAAGGAGTCTTCCAAATCTGAATAGTTTCTCCACATTATCTGTAATTAATCTGCCTCAAGTCAGTTTACAATCATATGTTGCCACCCCATTGGTAGGTCTCATGTAGCCTACAAAAGCAATTTCATCACATTCGAACCATGTACAACACATTATAGCATTAGAGAAGGTCATATCTTCCTCAAGTTCAGCCCACAAATCCAACTAAAACCAATCAGGTTTTTACTTCCTCCGACATCAACAGAGACAACCAGATCACCCAAAACTCAAGGTCCAAACTTCACACATACAAAAAATGAATGACCAGGTATGAGAATGATTCTACTGACTTCATAACCTCATGATTTTCATAGAATAAAAGGAGTGCTTTTAAAAAGGATTATTTGACTATAATAATAATCCTCTAACACTACTTGCAGTCTCCCACCAAACCCAAGATATACTGGGAAATTTTCAAATAAATAATTTTGTTTTTGAATTTTTCGACCTTTACAGACAACTGACAAAAGTGTAACTGCACGATATCTATAAATAAATGAGCATTTGCAGTAACTTGGGTTCAGTGAACTAGGGTAAAATATGATATGCATTCCTTCCTAAACATCAAGGGAAAAAAGTGACAACAATGATGACTGAAACAGTGCATCTGCTTTTCCTCCAATAGATAAATCTCTTGATCGTATTTTCCAACGAACAATCCTGGAATCAAATAATAGAAATGCAGCATACAAAAAAATTTAACAACACTATAGACCCAACCACAAGAACTAAATCAAGCAATGCTCAACGATCCAAGAGGAAAATTCAAATAATAGAGGACCTGATACACCCAAATTAATCACCAAGGAGACAAAGACACATGGCGTCCAAGGTTGGGACACGTGGCCACTAGCCGAGGAATACCCACTACGACCAAGACTCCGGATATCAGAAGAAGGGGAAACTTGAGTCCCCCTCAACCAAGGGAGGAGCATGAGGACTCTAACTATGTGAGGAGGAGATATCCAATAGGGAATATTCCCCACGAAGGTAGGAAGACGTAGCCTAGTAGGACTCGGAAAAATGGTAATCCTATAAGAAGGAACCCTAAAAGACAGAAGAAGTAGGTCAATACGCTCACAACATTACTCCTAGAAAAACACTGTTCTGCGAGTCTCTAACTTGGGCGCCGGAGGACTAACCCCGGAACCACCTCAGGCTTCTGTGCTTGTGCAAGATCGGCACTCAGCCTCATACAAATTCTTGGCAACAACAAATTGCGTCGTCCGTGGGAACGACAGTAATGGTGGGGAAAACCTACAATCGTAAGAAAACAAGAGCAATGCCGAGTATGAATATGAATGAGGGAGAGCCTTTAGAATCTCTACTCCCCTCAACGGACATCGGTGAAGAACGAGGAAACAACAACGGGGAACCTTCCGCGAGGGACCAACGCTCAGCCAGACATTCGGTGTGTAGAGACAGTAATCCCCCACCCCCTCCTAAGCCGCAGGAATATGTGACTAAGGAGCAGTTCGACGCCCTTCAGGAGAAGTATGACCGAATGACCGAGACAATGAAGGAGGTCTCCAAGGTCGTCACTCACAAGACCCATGGAGCAGCAAGAGGCTTCCATATCCAGCTAGAGAATGCTCGAGACGGGGAGCAAAGTAGTTCGGGGTCGATGAGGTCCGGCCAAAATCCATGAAATCGACACTGCCAAGGGAAACCCCACACCTCAAGAAAGGGCACGACGTGCTGCGGAGGCCGGGCATGAAGAACCACATCAAGGAGACAGTCAGAGACATGAAGACCTAGGGTTGAAGTAGATGATCCTTGACTTGAAGGATGAAATCCGGAAGGTAGCAGAGATCCAGACAGGCACTGCGAGCCGGACCTCACTAATGACACGGCTTTAGCTAATGAGGTCATGAGGGATCCGCCCGGTGGGGTTTCGCCTGCCCAAGTACGACACCTACGACGGGTCTGGAGACCCTATTGATCACCTGGAGGGCATTAAAGTTGCAATGTAATTCCACCAGTTTTGGAAAATATCATGTGCCGCGCCTTGCCTTTGACGTTTAGAGGAGCGGCAAGGTTATGGTACAACCGCCTGTTGATGAAATCAATTCACAGCTTCAGTGATCTAAGATACTTCTTCGTGAAGGGATTCTCCAGCAACCAACCCCTTCAAAAGACTATATTTAACCTGACCAACGTCAAGCAGTATGAAGGGGAGACACTACGAAATTACATAAAGCGTTTCCAGCAGGAGAAGATCACGATCAGAGGTTTGGACCCGAAGGAAGAGTTCATGACCCTGTTAGGAGCCATCAAAGACAAAGAGCTAAAAAGGTCTCTTGCAAAGCATACACCGAGAAACCTAGCTGAGTTGAGGGCTCGATGTGATAAGTACATTCAGATGGAAGAAACCCTCCAGGCTGATGAAGAGGCTGAAGGGAAGGTGGGGAGGAAAAGGACCTTAAGAGGTGATGATAAGCCTTCTGAGGGCAAGAGGCGAAAGTCAAAACGTGATCGGGCACCCAATCCGCCGAAGAAGTTTGAAAGATATGCGCCCCTAAACCAAGGCGGACGGACATGCTAATGCAGATAAAAGACTCCCCAGATGCCAAAGCCATGAAGTGGCCAGGGAAGATGGGATGACATTCTAAGAGGCGCAACATGGATAAATATTGCCACTTCCACAGGAACCACGGCCATGATATCGAAGATTGTTGGCACCTGAAGGGAGAAATGAAGGAATGATCCGAAGAGGATATCTAGGCCGATTCATAGACCACAAAAAGGAGGATACCCAAGACTGCAATAACCATAGGGACAACTGCCAAAGAGACAGCAGAGGCTATCGTGAAAGAAGGGGCCGACCGCAGAGGCAATCAGGAATGGTAAAGGGATCGAACACCTGAGGAAGCTGACTATTGCCCCAGGATGATCATAAGAGCCCAACCAGGGTTATAGCAACTATCAGTGGAGGCTTGACCACTGGAGAAAGTTCTATCTCGAGCCAGGAAAGCAAAGGCCTATACGAGAAGTATGCATGTGAATGAATAGTCAAATAAGAAGGCAAAGATGGGGACGGTTATCTCCTTCTCGGATGATGATCTAGAAGGGGTGCAGATGCCACATGACGATGCCCTGGTAATCACCATGACCCTAGCCGATTGCAGAGTAAAAAGGATCTTGGTGGATAACGGCAGCTCAGTTGATATTCTATTCATCGAAGCTTTCTGAAGATGGGCCTAGACAGAGAAAAGTTGAAGAAGGTCGAACACTTATTACAAGGGTTCTCGGGTGCCCCGATCAAAGTGGAGGGGCCGGTCGAGTTGTCAATAAGGGCCGACACTAGAGACCGCCAAGTAACAGTCATGATCAGCTTCCTGGTAGTGGACATCACTTCAGCATACAACGCCATACTAGGGAGAGTTGGCTTAAACCTACTGAAGGTCATCGTCTCCACACCACACCTCAAGATGAAGTTCCCAACCAAGAACAGGGTGGCAAATGTCGAGGTGATCAAGAGGCATCCCGAAAGTGCTACACCACACCTTATGGGGAAAAGAAAAAGCAAGCAAGGCACTCCCGATAGAAGATTTACGTGATGACACCAATTATCAAAGGGGGGAACCGACTGAGGAACTGATATAAGTTGACGCCAAAGAAGGGGATAATACTCGTCAATTCCAAGTTGGGGCCGCAATGTCAAGGCAACAACAAGAAAAGCTCATCTCATTCCTCCGAGACAATTCTGACATCTTCGCCTAGTTAGCCTTGGATATTCCTGGAATAGCCAAAGAGGTAATTGAGCATCATCTGAGTGTCGAATCGACTAAGAAGCAGGTACAAAGAAGAAGAGAACCTTCACCCCCGATAGGCAGCAGAAGATAGATGAAGAGGTAGAGAAGTTGCTAAACGCCAAGTTCATCCGTGAAATCTAATACCCCGAGTGGATATCCAATGTGGTGATGGTCCCGAAAGTAAACGGGAAGTGGAGGATCTGCATCGACTTCATGGATTTAAACGAGGCCTACCCAAAGGACAGGTACCCCTTGCCGAAGATAGACCTTCTCATCGATGCCACTTCAGGACATAAGGCGCTAAGCTTTATAGATGCGTACTAGATCAAGATGTGTGAGGCCGATGTCCTGAAGACATCTTTCGTAACCAAGGGGAGACTGTATTACTATGAAGTGATGCCCTTCGGACTGAAAAAAGCAAGGGCCACTTACCAAAGTTAGTGAACAAGATCTTCAAGGGGATGATCGGCAAGACCATGGAGGTGTACATGGATGACATGTTTATGAAAATCCTTAAGACAGAACACCATATCCAAGACTTAGAAAAGGCATTCCAAATACTAAGGCAATACAGCATGAAGCTAAACACAACGAAGTGCTCATTCGGAGTAGCATCGGGAAAGTTCCTTAGCTTCATCGTCTCAAAGAGGGGGATTGAAGCCAACCCGATGAAAATACAAGCCATTCGAGATATGAGGTCACCGCAGAATGTGAAGCAAATCCAGAGCTGACAGGCAGAGTCGTCGCCTTAGGACTATTCATATCTCAGTCAGCTGGCAAGTGCCTTCCTTTCTTCAAAACTTTGAAGGGATCCAAAAAGTTCAAGTGGACGAAAGAATACGAGAAGTCCTTCAAACAGTGAAAGAGTACTTAGCGATGACCCCGCTACTGATGAAGCCAAACACTGGGGATACCATGTAGTTATACCTAGCTGTATCAGCAATGGTGGTAAATGCGGTACTAATAAAGGAAGAAGGAAGACAATAATGGCCAATATATTACATTAGTCGAACCTTTTTGGATGCAGAAACAAGATACAGAAAGATAGAGAAGATGGCATACGCCCTGGTGATAGCGGTAAGAAAGTTGAGTCCCTATTTTCAGTCACACGGTATGAGTGCTCACAGACTAACCCCTGAAGAAGATACTGTAGAAGTCGGATATGTCCATCCTCCTGGTAAACTAGGCCATAGAGTTGAGAGAATTTGACATCCAATACAAACCGAGGACAGCGATAAAAGCACAGGCCCTAGCAGACTTCATAGCCGAGACAACACTTCAGATGAACCCCAGAAGTTTGTCGAGGCTCGGGAAGAAAAGACTTGGACATTGTATGTGCATGGTGCATCCACAGAGCAGGAAGCAGTGCAGGGATCATACTAGTCAGCCTCGAAGGATTCAAGATCGAGTATGCCCTACGGTTCAACTTTAGTGCCTCCAACAATGAAGTTGGTACGAAGCGTTGATAGTCGGAATTAATCTAGTGCGGGCATTGATGGTATGGAGTTGGTGGTGTATAGTGACTCGTAGCTCATGGTGCAATAAGTGAATGGAGACTATGAAGCCAAAGAACAAAGGATGGCCGAATACTTGAAGACGATGCGAGAGAAAGTGGCAGCCTTCAAGGAGTTCAAGGTAAGGCAGGTGCCACGGGTGAAGAATTCCAATGCAGATGCATTGTCGTAGTTGGCCACATCTGACTTCACGGACCTCGAATGATCAATGTATTTTAAGGTATTACCTCAACCAAGCACCAAAAGTGCCCCAGAGGTGTTTCTCGTTGGTGAGAATGGTCCTAGCTAGATGGATCCCATAGTTAAGTACTTGAAGGACCAAGAGCTCCCCAAGGACGGGCCTATTATGGCCGACCATGAGGAAAGACGCAGAGGAGTTCGTCAGGAAGTGCATTAGGTGTCAAATGTTCGCCCCTATCCCTCGACAACATGCCACCAAGCTTTCCTCCATGTCAAGTCTAATACCGTTTGCCATATGGGGAATGGACATCCTGGGCCCATTCCCCCTAGCCACGAGGCAAAGAAAGTTTGTTGTAGTGACAATAGACTACTTCACAAAGTGGGCAGAAGCCGAAGCATAGGCCACGATATCAGAGAAGAATATAAGGGACTTCTTTGAGAGGGCGGTGGTCTATCAATTTGGGATCCCCCGGGTGGTAGTCACGGACAATAGAACTCAGTTTGCTAACCCAACTTTTGGTTTGCTCTGTGAGGCCCTCGGCATTAACCACAGGAAAACGTCCATCGGTTATCCATCAACCAACGGATTGACAGAGATAACCAATCATACTTTGCTCCAAGGAATAAAGAAAAGACTGAATAATGCCAAGGGACTATGGGCAGATGAGCTACACATCATCCTTTGGGCCTACCGCACAACTGAAAGATCAGCAACCAGAGAAATACCCTTTAATTTAACTTACGGCATTGAAGCTGTGTTCCCATTGAGGTAGAAGCCATGACCCATCAAGTATAGTACTACGATGAAGATAAAAATGACAAAGGGCTTCGAGCTAATATGGACCTCCTAAATGAAGTATAAGAAATGTCGTAGGAAATGATTACAGCCTACCACCGAAGGTTGTGAGGGATTACAATTCATAAGTCCAAAGGAACGAGTTCAAAGTGGGTGATCTCGTCCTAAGAAAAGCAAAGGTATCGGACCCGAGGCATCAAGGAAAGTTAGCTCTAAACTGGGAAGGACCTTATAGAGTCACCAGGATAATACGACTAGGGTCCTATCACCTAGAAACTACGGGGGGAGAAAGGGTACCCCGATCATGGAACTCGAAGAACTTGAGGAAATTCCACCAGTAGTAATATCGTGCCTAGTAGTAGTAGCATGAACATTTACTTAGTCATTTTTTGAATTCTTCATATTTGTTGCTTCTTAAGCACTTTCAATTTGTAGTTTTCCATATCAAGCTTCTCGAAGGATTTTCATTACAAAATATATAAGTTGGTTTACCATAATTGTTTCCAGATAATGGTTATGAAACAAACATCCCTCGATTGGGGGCTCAGGCCAAAGCCGAGCTGACCTGACCGAAGGGATACCCCTTGGTTGGGAGCTCAGGCTAAGGCCAAACTGACCTGACCACAGGGACCTCCCTCGGTTGGGAGCTCAGGCCAAGGCCGGGCTAACTTGACTGAAGGTACCTCACTCGATCGGGGGCCCAGGCCAAACCGAAGGCCCACTCTAAGTCATAAGAAGAGGGCCACCAACAGCGCCTCTCTTCCTTCATTCATAAAGGAAGCCCCCACGGTCAAGGCTGAGGGGAAACACCACTTAAGAGATGTACTTGCGTAGGAGCTTCGACCTTTATGCTCCCACCATTGGACCAATAACACCAAAACCGATCCTTACAATTAAGGTTGGCTGAAACACTACACTTGGACAATCACTTGCATAAAAGGTTCGGCCTTCACACCCCTACCTATGGCCAAAGACCTTTGATAGTCCTTCGGGTTTGAAACTAATCGTCAGGATTGCCAAAAAAAAAAAAGCGAGAATACAAGGGAATCTGAAGAAAAAAGATGTTTCATTCATCAAAGAGGTCCGAAGGCCATAATTAAATATATAAAGGCCTGAAGGACAAAGTTGCAAAAAAAAAGGGAGCAGATACATAAAAAGACCCAAAGACCAAAAAGTGAACCAAGGCAGACATCTCAAGGAGCTTCGGTTGGGAGAATTGCTTCATCATCAACTGCGCCGGGAGATCTCGGTCTGAACCATCGTGACCAGGAGTAAGGGGAACTTTGTGGGGCCTCTGAACCTCCTCCTCATCACCACTCTTCTCAAGCTCGGTCACCTGAGTGGCCACAGGGGCAGGGGCCAAGGCTGCTCCACCTTCCTCCTAGAAAATTAGGCTGATATCCTCAAAGGATACCTCAGGGTAATGCTCGAGAACTCAGTCTTGGACCTGGTCGAGCCCATGGTGTATCCTGGAGTAGCAGCCTGCTTAACCTCTTCATAGAAGTCCTCAGAGGCCTTGTACATTTTGACCCCTTGGGCTTCAGCCTCTTCAATCCTCGCATACATTTGGGCCCTTAGCTCCAATAGCTCTCGATCGTACTCTTGACTAACCCAAGGAGCTCAGTCTCTAGATGCTCCACCTTCTCCAGCAGGACAGAGTGCTCATTCTCCAGGCTCACCTTCTCTACCTTAGATCTCTCCAAGTCCTGAGCCATGGCCTCAATTCAGACGATGAGCTGGGCAAGTTGGTTTTGGGCCTGAAGAAAAGCATAAGTTATAGAAATGAAATACGTCGATCAAAAAAGAAATCTTAAGGTAGAAGGAAGCTTACCCCTGCCATATAGAAGCAGGCGGTGGTCACCATGGCCGAGGTCCCATGCTTTAGGCCTCAAAACATCTCTCGATAGGTCCCCCTTCTGCACCAGCTCCCGGGCCACCCTCCCAACAGCAAAAGAGTCATCCTCCTTCATAGACCAATCGGGGATGAAGCCACGCTCACACCTGCCTAGGTTCAAAATCGGGCTATGGAAATGGACATTGGATGGAAGCTCAAGTGGTAGAGGCACCTCGGTCCTACGCGACCAATGCCTAAATGGCCCCTTCTGTGGGATCATGCAGAGACCCCTTTTCCTCTTAGAAGGAGGCTCGATCGGCTTAGAAGTTGAAACCTTTCTCTTCACCTTTTGCTTTTGCTTCGCTCTACTCCTCCCTCACTCAAGCCTCCTTCCCCTGGGCTTGCCTAGTGGCCGTGGCTGCCTTAACATCCACCCTAGAGAGTTGCACTGCATGGGAGAAAATAAAATTTAGCACATGGAAGAAGTAGACGAGGCAAGAATGAAATCGGTGAACCTAAGACTAACCCGGGCTAAGCCCGAATCAAAACAGGACGGCATCCGATTGAAGACTATCAGACTAGACAGGCAGACTCCGAGGCTTGCGTTTGGCCAATGCCAATGATTCCGCATCCACCCCTAAGAGGGCTGGCACAGAGTTCACATCCTTTAAGTCAGGATGTCCCAGATGTTGTCGATGGGGAAACCCTCGGGTGATCTCACAAAGAAGAACTTATGCTTCCAGCCGTGGATCAACGTAGGATACCCATTCAGTAGCCTAATGTCCTTCCGAGGGCTGAATTAATACTAGCCTAAATCCCCCTTATTGGCACCGAGGGACAGAAAATCAAGAAAGAGAGGAAGGGAGATGGGTCTCTGAATCCGAGAGAGGTAAACTATAATTAAGGATCTGTCGCCACCCATTCGGAGTTAACTGGGTCTGGCAGATGCCATAGTGCCGAAACACTTGACCGAAGAAAGGGTGAAGAGGAAGCCAAAGTCCTGCCTTGAAGGCATCTCGATAGAAGCAAAGTTCACCAGGATTCCTATAGCTGGCCCTGTCAGTGGACCTTGAGAGCCGAAGGATGAAATCACCCCAGATGCTACAGGAGACCCTAAGCTCATCGAGCTCAACCTTGGACATAGTAGATACTATGTCCCTAGCCTCTACGAGAAGAGACTCATTCGTCTGGCCTCGGGATTCAAGAGCCCTTCCCTAATATCCTCAATGCTCGGATCATCTATGAATCGAGGGGTGTTGCGGTAGAGGAAGAGACACGGGACGAATGGGACTCGAAGGACGAACCGAGGACATGCCTCAGACATATCCGGGACTACGATTTCTGGGGTTAGAGATGGTCCACTTAGAGGATGAGGCCCTACTACCGAAGGAGCTAGATATGGAACTTACTGATGACGATAGACGAGGAAACCGAAGACGAAGGAGAGAGTATGAGACCAAAAGACGACGGCTCTAGAAGAGAGAATGCCAAAAATGAGGAGAATGTCGCTTTATATAGGCAAGGAAACGATGATCCGACTGCTCGAGGCCATTAATGACCAAGACACATCATCAATAGGGATTCCTAAGGCACACCCAAGCAAACACACTAGTGATGCATTGCTCGAGCCAGAGACTTGAGTGATGCACTAGTCATACGCATGAGAGAGGGACCAAACCTCGTTTCATCCTTCGATTGGGTGCTCAGGCCAAGGCCGAGCAGACCTAACCAAGGTCTCTACCTTGATTGGGGGCTCAAGCAAAGGCCAAGCTGACCAGACCGAGGGTCTCAACCTCAATTGGGGGCTTAGGCCAAAGCTGAGCAGACCTAGCCAAAGGTCTCTACCTCGGTTGTGTGCTCTGGCCAAGGCCGAGCAGACCTGACCGAAGATCTCAACCTTGGTTAGGGGCTTAGGCCAAGGCCGAGCAGACTGATTAAGGTCTCAACCTTGGTTGGGGGCTCATGCTAAGGCCGAGCACACCTAGCCGAAGGTCTCTACCTCGGTTGAGTGTTCTGGCCAAGGCAGAGTAAACCTAACTGAAGGTCTCTACCTCGGTTGGGTGCTCTGGCCAAGTCCGAGTAGACCTGACCAAAGGTCTCAACCTGATTGGGGGCTCAGGCCAAGGCCGAGCAGACCTAACTGAGGGTCTCTACCTCGGTTAGGTGCTCTAGCCAAGGTCGAGTAGACCTGATCAAGGTCTCTACCTCGGTTGGGGGCTCAGGCCAAGGTTGAGCAGACCTAGCCGAAGGTCTCTACCTTGGTTGAGTGCTCTGGCCAAGGTAGAGCAGGCCTAACCGAAGGTCTCTACCTCAGTTGGGTGCTAGGCCAAGGTCGAGCAGACCTGACCGAAGGTCTCAACCTCAGTTGGGGGCTCAGGCCAAGGCCGAGCAGACCTAACCAAATGTCTCAACCTTGGTTGGGGACTCAGGCCAAGGCCAAGCAGACCTAACCGAATATCTCAACCTTGGTTGGGGGCTCAGGCCAATGCTAAGCAGACCTAGCCAAGGGTCTCTACCTTGGTTGGGGGCTCAGGCCAAGGCCGAGCAGACCTAACCGAGGATCTTTACCTCAGTTGGGTGCTCTGGCCAAGGCCGAGTAGACCTAGCCGAGGGTCTCTACCTCGGACAGGATGAAGGCCGAAGCCAAATGAAGAGGGCCAAAAAAAAAAGAGAGAGAGAAAAGATTGGTGTGGTTACTCCCACCAGAAGGGTTTCTTAATGGTAGTAACGGCCTTCTGATACACCCAAATTAGTCACCCAGTGAGACAAAGACACATGGCATCCAAGGTTGGGACACGTGGCCACCAGCAGAGGAATACCCACTACGACCAAGACTCCGGAGATCAGAAGAAGGAGCAGACTTGAGTCCCCCTCAACCAAGGGAGGCGCGCGAGGACTCTAACTATGTGAGGAGGAGGAGATATCCGAATAGGAAATATTCCCCACGAAGGTAGGAAGACATATCCTAGTAGGACTCGGAAAGAGGGTAATACTATAAGAAGGGACCTTAAAAGATAGAAAAGGTAGGTCAATACGCTCACACCATTACTCTTGGAAAAACACTGTTTTGCGAGTCTTAACTTAGGCATCGGAGGACTAACCCCAGAGCCACCTCCGGGGCCTCTGTCTTCTGTGCTTGTGCAGGATCGACACTCAACCTCATACAGATTCTCGACAGCAACAGGACCAAACCTAAAAATTTCATACGCCCTAAAGAAAACAAAGCTAAAATGCTAAATAGAATGTGTTCGGCACCACTCTATGGCCTTTGATGGCCAAAGCAGAAGACATTAACAACAAAAGATACTTGATGCAATCCTGAGATCATAACATTCCATGCTACAAAATTTGGGTTAGGCATGTTAGCAAATATGTGGCATGCATCATTGAGCCTGCTTTATAGTCACAAGATTCTTAAATGCAACAGGATCTAGTTCATGGCCTACACTTCCTTAAACAACTTGATATCTTCCTCGGGCATACATTTATAGCCGTTCAAGAAATAGTATCAGGGTCCGCAGCTCTATCAAATATTATCAGAATTCAATCACATTGTTGAACTTATTGATGTTAATTAAAGAACTTCACAGGAAAAATTTAACTCGAATGTCGTTGAAATAAAATTGCAATTAAACTTGCCTACTAGGACAAACAATCATCACCCGAGAGAGAGAGAGAGAGAGAGAGATAGGAGAGGAAATAGTGCAGTGAGAAAGGAAGATAGTCAATGGAGAGATACAAAGACAGGAAGCAAGAGAGAGAGTGAGAATGGGAAAGAGATGTTCCTACAAGAGAATTGCTTCATGCCCTAGAAACACATGTAGTTCAAAACTTCAAGAACCGCAAGGACGAAGTACAAAACCTTCAAATGGGAAAAATTAAAAATTTGGAGAGAGAGGAGAGAGAGACGAAGGAGATGTTACCTTCAGGATCTTCCACAACCGCCAGCGACGAAAGGCTAGGTAGATCATCTTGGGGGAAGATGGGTTGTGTTCAATTACCATTTAACCATTTATTACGAAATTTCAATTGAAATTTTTTTTCTTAAACTTTTTTTAAATTTGGACAACCAATGTGACTTTATTCAATTACCCCTTAAATTTATTCCATCCACATCTTTTTCTATGGTTTTAAAAAGGTAATAGGTGTCTTGTTATGTTTGGATAAATAACAGATCCTTTTTATGCTAATAATTTCCCTTTTCAAAAATCAAAACTAAACTGAATATTTTCTTTAATTCAATTCAAAATGGGTGTTAAATTCTAGTCCGATCTGACAAAATCGATCCAAACCAAAATCAATATGAGCTTATTGGATCATGTCTTAGACTGACTCATTGTAAGGCTAAAATCAAATCGGATAACATCAAAACTGATAAGACATCGAACGAACCTTAAAAAAGCAGACCAAAACTGATAGTACCTGATAAAAAACTGATAACATTTCCAAAATTCATTAAAAAAAAACACATTTTTTTTCATACTTGCAAATATATTTACATGGTATATCAAAATCAAACAAAAGGGAAGCAAACCTGATGCATACTTATTGGATCATATTGTGGACTTAGTCATTCTCACTTTAAAACAAGTGAAACTACAGCTTTAGTGCATGGTATTAGAATGAGTATCAGCCATCCTCAAAACTGATAAAATATCGAATGGATCAGTATCAGATAGAAATACCCCTGATTTTCCAATGAAAATGGATTTTTTTTTTTTTACCCTTTTATCTTTGGTCCGTACCATTCAACTGATATGATATCAGCATACAGATACTTAGGCTGCGTTTGGTAGTCATTCAGTTTCGGAAACGACGTTTTGTGTCAAAAACAATATTTTCAGTTTCTGTGCCAAAACACCATTTTAAAACAAAAAATTGGTGTTTGGTCAACCTGTTTTAGGAATTATTACCCTAGTTTTCACTTATTTGTATTTGAAACTAAATAGAAATTACGGAACAAGGTTTTGTCGTTCCATCGCTTTATGCTTCTAAGCCTTGGTATCGTTTAAAACGTTCGAGTTTTTGTTCATTGCAAGAAAAACGAAATCTTTTTGATGCACTTATGGTCGTCCTTTTGGAACAAAAGTGAAAAAAAACTGAAAGATTGACGAACTCAAAATGACTCAAATTTTGTCCATTTTATAAAAAAAAATAAATAAATAAAACCGATAAAAATCAAATTTTGAAACACCATTTTTCGTAAAACGTGTTTTGACATGAAACCAAATTTTGTTTTTACCAAACAACCAATTGATACATACACTATTTTTCATACTTTTGAGTATATTTACCGCACAAATTGAAATCAAACCGACCGACAACCAAAATCAAACCCAAATTGAACCAAACCAATAATATTTTGGAGTCATTCTCACATTGAAACCAATGATCCCAACTCAAAATCCATCCAAACTAACGGATTGACACCCTTAATTGCAATTTTAACGACCGGTGTCAGATCCAGTTGTCGGATCCAGTTGTATATCCATACCGTTACTCTTAAAAAAGCTAACTAACCAATTAAGTAACCACAGCTGTAAAAATGTTGTTTCCACGTCATGTTTGAGTTGTAGTTTCGAGGGGTAATTTGGTCATTACATTATGTCTTCCTTTAAATTAGGCTAACCGAAGACCCATGTTTCAATAACCGGAAGACTCGCTCGACTATCCGTTCAGAGCGAGGGATCTCTCTATCTGCTTTTCGTTCGAAAATTGCCAAAGAATATTAATTAAATTGAGAAAACCGCGAAGAGAAATGTAGAGATAGAGAGAGAAAGATAAAGAAGAGCTTTCAAGAAGAACATAGATCGAGAGGGAGTGGAGAGAGTCATATGTAAAACGTTCAGATCATGAATCCGGATTTCTCCATCTCCCTCTCTCTCTCTCTTCATGTTTCTCTCTTCTCACTCATCACATTTCCTTTTGCAGATTTTTGATTCTTTCCTTTAATGGTGAAATGCATTTTCCCTTTCTCTTTGATAGATAAAAGCTTCCAGTGATCAGATCTAGTTTTCTTTCTTTCTTCAGCTTCAATATTTCGGTTCCAATCCTTGAATTTTTCTGCTACATTGTCGAATTCCTTCTCGGTTCCTTGAAATTTTCGTGTTGAGATTAATGGAAACCAGTGGTGGAGGTAATCGACGAAGATTGACACACCAGGTCTCAGTGATCGACACGTCCAATCTCAGAAATCTACTCAGATCAAATAGCGTTGACGAAAACAACAACAGAGACTCCCTGGCCGGTCTAACCCTCGGCGCAGTCCTCAGTGGCGAAGAGAAGAGATCAGTAAGAGTTCCACCAGTAAGCCGAACACTCCTCGACTTCATCAACGAAGAATCAGGCACCAGAGGCCTGTCCGGTCCCAATCGCAAGAGCTGGAAATCTTTCCGAGATCGTCTCCGGCTCCGCCGTGCCAGTGCCGCGTGGGCCTCCTCTTCCTCCGACGGTGACAGCGACGATTGTAGTCTCCATATTTCAGAGCCAACCTCGGCCTATCCGCTCGAAGTTTCGATTGAATCTACTCAACCGGTGAACGGACCTGAAGGCAGAGGAGACGTTGTGCCTGAGTACGAGGCGGTCACCGCTGCTAATAGACCGGTAATGATGAGGCTCGCGGCGGCATTAGCTAATGAGAGAGAGCTGCAACGGCAACGTGAGATTGAAAGGGAGGGATTGAATCCGATTGCTGTGGGAGAGGAAGTGAGAGAAGAAGAAGAAGAAGAGGTAGTTGAACCAGCGGTTGTGGCGGAGGCGGAGGAGACGGCGCCGGTGAGGATGTCGTTGATGGCATTGCTGGAGGAGACGGACAGGCAAGCGGGATTACTGGGGTCCACATTGACAGGTGACGTGGCGGACGAAGAAGAAGAAGAGGTGGATGAGGATATTGATGACGATGGGGGAGAGTACGTGTGCTGCGTGTGTATGGTTAGGCACAAAGGTGCGGCGTTTATACCATGTGGGCATACCTTTTGTAGGCTTTGCTCAAGAGAGCTTTGGGTGACAAGGGGGAATTGTCCACTCTGCAATGGCTTCATCTTGGAGATTCTTGATATCTTCTGATCATCCTCATCACATTCTCTCTCTCTCTCTCTCTCTCTCATCGATCAACATCTTCTTCTGGTGTTTCTTAATAATTTTTTCTTGTGTTTCTATGGTTGAAATTGGTCCAGCAAATAAGAAATCAGGTAAGATTTCTCTCAAAGTAAATATAAGAAGGGAAAAGGTTTTCAGAGCTGCTGGGTGGGTATGCTTGCATCTTTTGTGATTCTCTCTTTTCCTCGCATGAAATGATTGTCATCCTCCAATATATGATGCCATTTTACCGTAATTCATTGGTGCACTCTCCTATACATTTTAATTACTTGCAAATGTAAGTCATCTAGATTGAGAGAGGAAAAAAAAACTTGTTCAGGAAGAAATACAGCATAACATTCAATATAAGATGGAGTGTTCAAGTTATACGATGGTGAAAGGTTATATGTAATATCACAGGAGGAGTACGCCATGCTAATGTGCCTTGGATGGTCCACATCTCCAGGTCAGGAGTTGATGCACACTGAACTATCCATGTGGTTGAGAGCCCTCACAGCCTAGGCACGACACAATTATCAGACACAATTATCAGGGGCATGCTCTACCACTAAGCTAATAGCTCGTCATGTGAGCCTCTCACTGGGACCCACTATGCTAAAAGCGAGAGCTGCTCTCTACCTACCCACTTGTGTTAGTTTCTACAGGTACCCTTTTGTTGAAGGTCATTCGAGCTTTTCCTGAGAGTATAGCATGGGTTACTTCAACACCATAGCACCTGGTACTCAGACATTGGCTCTTTTCTGTTTTTCAAATATCAATTTCTCCTTAAGTCACTTGTCCTAAGGATATTAAAATGAGGGAAGGCCAAACCAAGAAGGACTAATAAGATAAGGTTAAGAGAACTGATAAAGGACCAAAACTGACCGAACCAACAGTTACTGATTGCAAATTTGATTTTAGAGACCAAACTAGAATTGGTCCCAAAACTGGACTGAATCCAAAGGAAAAAACTGGACCAGACCAAATAGGTGGTTTGACACACTTACATTGTCCATACAAGGTTGAACTATTGAATAGTTGTTGGAAGCAACAAGGTCAGTGATGCTTTTTAAAAATGGCAACAAGGTCACTGGTGCCCATTAGGTAACACCTCGTGTTGGGTCTTCCATGTCTTCGCATTAAGGTTTAAGGCAACTTATATGGAAGACCTTGTAGAATCCAAAGTAGCTCTAGTCTATGGTCGGATGAATGAATCGCCAGGAATTTGTATGAGAGTTGGTTTGACTACCATAATTATGGCAGAGTCTTTCCGAGATGTTAATAAACAAGACATTCTTCTATTTATCGACATTATCTTCTGTGTCATCCAAACAGGATCCGAAGTATGGATGTATTTTCAACCAGTGAGATAGCTAAAGTTGGTAAAAAAAACCTTGTCTAATTCCTTAACAATGGGAAAAGGTCCTCCATAGCGCGACACTAGCCCTTTGTGCACCTTTTGAAACACTTTGAACTGGTGGGGTGGCATCTTTACCATAACCTTATCCCCTTTCTTCCAATTTGTAAGGTAATCGACTCTTCTAATCATCTCATTTCGTAAATCTCTTAGTGGCCTTCTTTAAGTATGCTCTAGCTATATTGGCCTGCTCCTGCCAATCCTTAGCAAACCAAATTTCTCTTGGACTTCTTAAATGTTAAGTTTTAGTTAAAAGATAGTGTTTGTTCTGCATTCTCAGAACATACTCAAGGTTTAGAACACATTCTGACATGGAGTATAAAAACGAAGAAGAATTAAGTTTCAGAATGTATTCTAGGCCCAAAATCTATTCCAAGAACGAATACCCACATTACAAACTCTTCTTGCCTCCTGCCGGTTCTTGTTTAAAACCCAATCCAGGCCCAGATTATCATTAGGTCATTTCCACATCGCAGATCAATGTGTCCCACTCAAAAATTCTGAGATTAATAAAATGAAAGATTAGTTATCCTAAAAGGGCTAATGTGGAGCCCCACAAGTCAATTAAAGGATGGTTTGTAATATATATATATAAAAGAGAGAAAAGGGCTAAGGTAGAGCCCGTTTAATGTACTTATAACGTTGAAAAAAAAATTTGAATAATTATAACTTAGGGCTGACCTTGGATTTCTGCCAATTTAATATAAGAGACAAAAGGGCTAAGGTAGATCACATTTAATATACTTATAACTTTGAATAATTATAAGTTAGGGCTGACCTTAGATTTCTGCCAATTTAATATGACATACAAAAGGGCTAAGGTAGAGCCCACAAGTCAAACTAAAGGATACTTTCTGTCTTCTATCTTTGAGATTGCAGGACCCCATAGGTAATCTGGAATCTCAGCTTCCTAAGTTTTTGTTTGAGAAATGGGAATTCCCATATATTGTCTGTTAATTGAAGATTGGGTTTGTCTCATTGCTTCCATTTGAAAAAGAAGAAAGAACAATTTATATGGTAGTGAGTTATTCTCCTGTAGGATATTTATCCTGTCCTATATTGTGTTTGGTTGTGAGGGATGGTGGGGTGGCACCTTTACCATGTCCTTAAACCATTTCCACAATAAGCTTATTGTTCAGTGGTGGACATAATTGGGCTAAAGCTTAAAAGGCCAAACCTGATCCAGCCCATGTGAGAACTTTGGAGTTCTATCCATTAACCCAACTCGTTGGGCCTTCAAGCCTGTTATAAATCACCCCTATTCCCTTAAACTTTTAAGTTCATAATTCCTACCCTGCAGTTTGCTAATCAAAATTTGAGACAATCTTGATTTTTGAGTTGAAAATAGGGACATTCCCCACCCCCACCCCCCAGCTTCCAAAATTTGACCCTACAATACCTTGCCATGGTGTAATAAATACATGCTTAGTATGATTTACTGACTCCATGTATTTGGTTGCTTTAACTTCAAGTTCTTCCAATTTGATGGTAATATGCAGTGCAGTGGTTGAAGAGAAGGAAGTTGCATCTTCCACAAAGTATGAATATGAATGCATGTTAAGTTTATCACGAATTCTTGACCCGTTTGAAGAATGACCTGGTCCGACATATTTTGGTGGCAATCCAAATAAGAAGTTTTTTGAGTTCTGTGATGGAAACAGATCGACCGCAACCCAATGGATCGACCCTCGACTTGGAGGAGTATATAATGTATTGTCGTCTTGTTGAGCAAATCAATGTAATTTGGGGGGTATTTCGAGCTAGGGTTTCAGAGCGAGTTTTCTCATCGCTGCTTGAGTGTAATCTCTTTTCTATATATTAAAATATATTCTTCTTCGCCTGAGGACGTAGCACACATCGGTGTGTTGACCTCGTTAAATCTGTGTTGTGCAGATCTGTTTTTTATTTTCATATTTGTTGGTGTTTGCTACAACAATGCCTTTAATCGATTGGTGTATCAAAACATGCTGTGCTGGTGGAAGAAATCAGCCTCAGTAGAGTCTAAGGGCCCATTTGATAACATTTCAAGAACGCGTCTGTTTCTATTTCGTAAATGTAAACGAGCAAAAAGCGTTGATAAAACTGTTTGTTCACTTATTTTTAGAAATAGAAATATAAATTTTACTTATTTATGGTTCAAGAACGACTGCAAAACAAGTTCAACTTGTTTGCGCTTCGAAACGACTTGTGGCAATTCTTTCAGGTTACCATCGACTTCTAAAACATGACTTATCAAACACCTTCAATTCCGCTTCTTAGAAATGGAATTTATGTTTCGCTTGAAAAAATGGCGAAACGTTATCAAACGGGCCCTAAATGTGAATGGGAATCCAAGCAAGATATTTGCATTGAGATCTAATACTAGAGAAGTCACTTTACTAAGATTAAACTGGCATTTATCCAATACAATTTTCAATGACTTATATGAAATGATTTATGTATACAAGCTCTTAATTTTGACCATCATCTACATGTACATACACAAAGCTAATCTTATGACATCTTTCTTTACTATTAGAACTCTAGGGGACTAATTTTTTCTTCTGTCAAAACTGTCACTCTTTTATTTTATTATTATTATTTTGTGTGTGTGTGTGTGTGTGTGTGTGTGTGTATAAGGCAACTGCTACTTTGGATGGCATTGTGCAAAACAGGTTTGAGTTGATTGTTGTGGCTCCTTTAGCGTATGCTGATGCTGATTTTCCAAGAAGCTATGTGCTTCATTTGTCTTTTAATACGATCGTATTTTCCAATAATCACCAACCATCAGTTTCACGGGGCACTTATCTGGCTCTCTCACAATATAAATCTGATCCCCAGCACTGTTGTACATGTCCTGATTCCGATGCCATGTCCACAGAGCATAAGTTGAATTCTTCACCTGCCATATACAAATTACCCATTAAATTGTCATTTCACTAGCATCAATAGCCATTTTGCATGTCTCCCATTACTCTAGAAGTTCATAAGTGACCGATGGATCATAAAGGGGACAATCAAGCATTCATGGAAACAACACAAGGTGACACTAGATGGTGGAGCACCCTAGAGGAGGTAACATGGCACCAATTGAATGATCAAGTTAATCCACTTCTGTTTTGTGGTTAGAAAACCGATAAATCTTAGTTATGCTTGTTAACATAAAGAACTTCTCCTAGCATGCTAAGTAGTATTCAGTAGAGAGAGAGAGAGAGAGAGAGAGAGAGAGAGTACCTCTAGGATCCCATGGCCAAAGCTGCTTTCTCTGTATGCACTGTAATCAGGTTGTCGGTCCCAGCAGAACTTACCTGCTGCTGGGCCAGAGGTGAAATTGAAGCCACAGAATCTACCATCCATGTTTTTATCTGGTGTACTCAATGGATCTGGACAGTTACCAGGCTCATCAGCATGTTTGATGGCCATTTTTTCTCGATTACCCCCATCTCCAACCATGATATAGACAGGACCACATGGATCTAATGTGTAGTTATAGATTCTGTTTGACCGCTCATAAGCATGAACCTGATGATTATCACAAAACAAAGCAACTTCAATATAAGTGGAAAATATGAAACAGCTTATACGGTTGTATATTGGATGATCCCTGGGCCCTTCTATGTAGGACTGTCGCCATCCTTGTGAACATGAACACTGTTTCTTGTATATCTTGAACAATACGAAGAAGGAAAAGGAGCAAGAGAGAATGAGAGAAAGTCCACCATTTGATGGTTACATCTACTCATCGAGGATACCTATCAGCTGACCTGTTTGATATAGTTGTAGGGATTTGCTAAATTTTCTGACCATTAACAAGAACATAAAATTACACGGTAAAGTTCAGCTAATTTGAATTGGTTTTTTGCATGGAAAATCTCCTAGTTGGTACCATCAAATGGTTAGTCCTAATCTGCCACATGTTAGACACATAATCCATGCTGATTTCGTAAACTCAGAACCTTTTCTGTGAAAAATAAAGAAGAACCAGAAGAAGATGGCGATTGTCATCTATTGACTTGTTGACTTACATGTCCATTGAATACTATGTCAACTCCATAAGAATAGAGTAACTCTTCCATCTCCACCCTCATACACTCTGCTTCTCTATAATGGGCATTGTAAGTGCTATACCAAGGTGGGTGCCAAGTAACTACCAACCATGGAGTCACATATCTGTCCACATTAGCTAAGTCTCTCTCCAGCCACCTGTATTGCTCCCCTGTAAAGGAAAACATAGGCCAGTATTATTTCATAGGTCATTCTTGGATAATGGAACTAAAATATGCATTCAATCTTTACTCAGATATCCAACTACAGGTGAAGTACCAAAAATGTAGGGAATCTCTAGAGCTTCTAAATTATTTTTCCCCCTGTTTTACGTTAAATTAATTTTTTTTAGGGAAGTACATTAAATTAATCATGCATACAAGATTTGAACAAGAAGCATAAGGTGGTAAGAAAATCGAAACCTGTACATCCCTTATTTGTATATCATTTTTTTGAGGTAAAGAAACTATAACCGCTCATCCCAATCTGAACGGGCCAGCTATATGGATCCTCTTTTGACATTCAACTCCATTCAAATTCATACTTGAATAACCAGTCATTATGTGGATTATAATATAGAACAGCCTGATTTTGTTCCTGCATGCCAGACGGCAAACTATATCCTAAATGAAAGAATTATGCAAAATTCCCACATTACTAGCATACACATGAATCACTGACCTCTGGACCTTACAAGCAACTTCAACATAATTTTGCAAGATTCCCTTTCTATTTCCAAGGGAGTAACTCTGCATCTTGCTTGTGCTTAATGCTTCCTGATTCTACCAGAAATCATATAGGAACTTGTTATGAGTGGATTTATTGGATTGGTTCATCAATAGACTTCGGGGTGAAATTCATTTTTGGTTCTACTATATAATATAGTATTATAGTCCTTTATTTTGGACAAATATTCTATTTTATCATATTTATAAATATATAATTTATTTATGTTATTTATTATTATATTATTTGAGCTCTAGATCAAAAGGTTAGTGCCGCTAGAGTCATTTTTTGGTTGTGACATGGTCTACCATTTGAATGGAAATCCGTGGAAGTGACATAAATAGGTATTATTATCTCAAGGGACTGTTTCTATATTGAAACATGCTACGCACCAAAAGTGACCAGAGTAGGAAATGAAAAAATTAAATTCTAGGCTACCTGTTTTCTTATATCAGATATTTCTCAAAGATGCATAAAGACTTCAGTTAATGTGGATGTTAGTTACAATTTTCCAACAAATAATACTACAAAATATAGATTCATAAATGGAAAGATGGGACCCTAAAATCATGGATTTACTTACCTGTCTTGTAATAAGAAATGTAGGCACCAAGCATGATAAAATGGATTCCCCCTGCATTAAATGAATAGTAGAATGTTGATGAAGATCCGCTTTCTTTAGAAGGGAATGCAAATCGAGAACTGTAAGCAACGAAGGTGCGGTTTTCAGCCTGAGGTTCTAATTCATGGTTCCCTTCCACAACCATTATTGGAACTTTTGACACCAGAGGTTGCATAAATCTGAAAGCAACATCCCGTGGAATTCATATGAGCTGCAAGTATAGAAATAGAAAGAAAATCTTGGAAGCCACACTTTTCTTCGTATGAGTAAATTTTCAAATATAGCAGAGAGAGTGTAAATTTTGCTACCTTCCCCAGTAATCCCAACGAGGTTGATATGTCTCATGTATGGGAGTATTCGAAAATGAGCAAGAATAGCAGTCGGACCCAGTTCCATTTGTAAGATACAAGTTGGCATAAGTTACATCACCGACTAATAGAACAAGATCAGGACTATTATGTATCAAGTGACTAATTGTAGAAGTTGTATTGTATGTAAGACCCAGATCTCCCACCACAGCAATTCTTGTTGGGTAACTCTGGGGACTAGAAACTGGCATTGTCCTGAAAGAATATATCTTACTCATGGCTGGTATATTAGGATCTCCACATCGATAGTAATATATCATGTCAGGTTTCAACCCTGCATAACACATGATGAGTGATAATTACTGAAATTTTCAAAATCTGTTGGAGTCTACAGAAAGAAGGGTATAAAGAGGGAGGTATCAAATGGCAATTCTCTTACTTTTCTAGCCTAGATATGCTTTTCCAACCATGGAATTGAGAATTTTAAAACGAAAATAAAATTAATGGTTGTAGTAGCATAATGCAATGAAACCAACAGGAGATGTCCTATGGTATGATGCAATCAACTGGATGGTCAATTTCTCCCATCTTTTAGGCTATATAGAATAACCTCAACAAATCAGTTGGATAGGATCATCCAATCTGGTCTACTGGGCTTGGGAATTCCTGGAGAGAAAGAGTACGTTCTCACTTTAGCCATTTGACCCTATATCAATGATTATAGTGATCTCTCATACTCAGAAGATTTACTGAAATCAGTGGTAGATCTATGCACATGGCAAGCTAATCTCTGGTTCTGAACATACATTGAGAACTCTGATTTTATGGACCGCCCTAAGATGACCAGAATATCCTGAGCAGTTTCATAACTTCTCTTCCCCATTTTTTAGCGAATAATTACTAAATTACAGGCTGAGTTCCATACAACCAGAGGGGTGGGTCAGTCCAACCCAACTAATTAATAAATTGTTTCTTTGCTTCAGTAGTACCACTCTAAGAAGCACACAGATGCAGGTAAACAGTGAGTTCAGGAGGTCAATTCAGTTTTATAACTCGGCTGAAATGGGAAGAAACATTTATAGTCCAAGACAGCAACAATTGTCTGATTTTAAATTATGCATGGACCATTCTAAAGAAGCAACCAAATCTCTTATTTCCTTTCTTCAGAGACCTGAGTGCCCCAGGCAAAATATTATCATCATTATCAGATTCCAAGTGAGGCATCAATGATTTTTCATCAAGCCATCTCAATATTTTGTCAAAAAGTATCCTAGTGCAGCAGTTGTCTTGTTCTGAAGAGGAATAGTAGATGATTATCTCTACAAATTTTTTACAGCAACAACTTGTCTAACATTGGGATCAAATCAATATTAATTATTTTCAGTTACTTGATTAGCGATATTTCATTTGGAAGGCCCCAAAGATTCCCCAGATGAAAGCATCGAGGGATGATCTTTTTTTTGGTACTAAGAAGTAATACACCTCATCAGCCAACCTGAAATAAATACAGATTAGTTTTATATTATCTAGCACCATTCTCAGGTTTCATGCACATTTGGCCAGATATAGCAAACAGACATGAAGCCATGACTATTTCTATCTTCAAATGAATGTTCCAATACACATGGATATATAGGGAGGAGCAGAAGATGGTATGGCTTAAAATTTGGACCATAGAAGGAACATATAAAAACAGATACAGAACCCAAGATAATAAGAATAAAATTCAACATCCAGAAGATTTATAACTACCAAAGGGGGAAAGAATTGATATGAAATCCAACAGAAAAAAAAACTTACCTGTGAGACGAACATGGTGGATAATTCCTGAGGTGTAATTCTGGAGTCCTTCGAAAGGATAGAGCTGATTGTAAATAAGAGAGAAACCAGTAGCTTCATGCATTGATGGATATCGTAATGTCCCATAACGAACAACACTTGCCACAGATTTATGATCTAATGGCTTAATGTTGTTCCCAATTTGGAAGTCCCCTGCAAACTCAATCCCAAAGGGCATCCTCAGTCACAGCTCAACTGAGTGCATTCCAATTCAGAATTGTAGAAGAAGCACAATTCCCACAGTTGCATTATAGTAGGACTACTTTCTATGTGATCCCTACTCAGATTTACTGAGCAGATTAAAGCTAGCCTATTTTTTGAATTTTCCATCTCGTCGATACTGACCCAATTCAAAAACCATTTCTTCTCAATCTTTAAAAATGTAAACAGCCAGCCAGCCAGCCAGACAGTTAACATTTGTGCCATTCACTAAAAAACTTCAAAAAAAGACAAGAGGGATAAGACCCATGTCTACAATTACAACATAGGTCTTTGGTAGCACCTGCATTTCCTATCATTGTCACTAACTAATCTACAGTGCAGATTTCATGGAGAAACAGATACAGAAGAATTAATCTCTGTCTACATTGAAGACCATTCAAATTATATAAGCATAGTTTTCTATATCTTATATAAAAACCCTGACAAAACATGCTTTTAGATTCCAAGGAAGAGAAGAAGAAACAGAAAATATATTAAAAAGAAAAAAAAATCTTGATTCCTCGAAACCCATATTTCATTTCTTGTTTGAGAGAATGTATACATTTCATCCTACTTTGATTGGCATAATGAAGTTAATCAAACTGACTTCCCAATAAATTCACCAAACTACAACAACAAACTCAACTTTCTCCAAACTTAATAAATTCACCAAACTCATTGATTCAAATAAACAAGAATCAAATAACCATGGAAAAGAATTGTAACCTGTAATCCAAGAGATCCAAACTGAATCATAAGTCGCAGAAAGAGTAACAGATATCTGCTCTGGCTCAAACCCCTTAACCTGCCTGCGCACTCGAGGATCGGTATCTGGCAAATCAACAGCAAACCCACGTAGGCTTTCATCAAAAGGAACGGTAACAGGTTTGAATGGCCCTTCGAGGGTCGTCGGAATTCGGCCATGAACGATGGCGAAAACCTCCAGAAATAACAGAGTGATCACAGTCAAAGAGAAACAGAACAACTTCGATGCCATTTCTTGGGTTCCTCTCATTTGAATATTTGATTGATTTGTTTATTGGGTTGTCATCATTTGTATTCTTTATTAGTTTGATCTATATATTAGGGTTTAGCAGTTCTTTTTTTTTTTTTATTTGTCTTTCAAAGTTAGCAGTTCGATTGGTTTTGTTAAATATTTGGAGAGGACTTTCTGAAATCTGAAGCAAAGAATATTCGCGGGAGTATTCGGACAACGATAGCGGCATTGCTGACAGATACGGGCATTGTTGACAGTATTGCACAAAAAGAAAAAGACAGTTTTAACTGAATTTTCTGCTGACGTGGAAAAAATATTTATCTTTTTTTTCTGAATTTATCGTTGCCTTTTGGAATATTTATTAAAAAACAATTTATCGGCTCATCTCATATTTTGTCGAGAGATTTTGACGGTCGATTTGGTTCGATTTTGATTTGATTTTATTTTATCTCTTCTTTTCAATGTAGGTGTGAAAATGAGTGAAATCACTCTGATGCAACGATTTTGATTGAATTCGATTTCACAGTTTCCTTTCAAATTAGGTAAGAATCAATCGAAATTGAATCGTAGCAAATTCGGAGTTGTTAGGCTATGTTTGGTAGTCATCTAAAAATATATTTCTAACATTTTTTTGTTTTATAAGAACAAGAAAACGAAATCTTTCTTTTTTGTGTTAATGATTCGTTTTATATTTTTTCAAAACGAACCAGATAAAAAAAGGAAATTATGTGGTACCATGCCTAAAATCGAAAATAACTTGAATAACCCAAAAAATGAAAATAATGTCTGCCACACCCCTAATTTGTAACACCGTTAATTGAAAATGAGAAATATCCTTTTACCCTTAAACTCTAAATAGAGTCCATTCTCTTCCAAACCATTACATGGAAGGTCCAAATATCAATATACATGCTAAACCAACCCAAATCGACAAGAAACCATTTCCAAATCAAACCGATTGGTTTGGTTTCAGATTCAATCTTTCCTGAAACCACCCACGACCACGACGCCATGACGAGGACACAAATGGAGCAACTGCAAACTTTGGCCAAGAAACAAACTGCACTGGTAATGTCCGAGTCAACTATGGATTCCATCCCTTGTCTCGCAAACAGTGCCCGTGTGTCCTGTGATGCACTAACAACATCCATTTATTTTACCTTACTCAAATGGCTTTCAATATCCTCAAACTCCGAACACCAACAATTAAAATCGCAAAACCCACCACTCCATTGAAGCCTTCAACAAGAACTCTCTTCCCATCTCAACCAACTTCTTACGGATCTTACCATCATAATCACTATGAACACCATCACATCCACCTATCCTTATTGCCCCATAAGTAACTACTCCATCGGCCTTTATTTCTGCAATCTTCATTGTCATCTTACACCCCACTCACCACTAAGGAAGAAGCCATCCTACAATCCAAGACATGCCTCTCAACCACCTTAGAGAAGCCCCTCAACAACCCAAGACTAGCGGCAAGCAAGCTCAGGAAACACAACCAGCCCAAGTTCCGAATCGAGATCCCAATCATCGACGATTCGGCAAAGTCTCTGTCCCAACTCGCTCTCCAGGTGCTCGGAGATCTACCCATTAGAAGAAAAGGCTCTCCGCTTAAGATCCTAATCTTATGGCCCGATCCTACCTCTACAAGATTTAGCTAACAAAGCCTTCGAGTCTCTGTCATCAAAATCAAATTGGGTTGAACAAATTGACCTTTCTTCGATCACTGATTATGATAATAGAGTCTTGAATTCTCAATGTAGCAATGTTTTTGGCGCCAGAGGCTTCAAAATTGGATTTTATGAAAGTGGTTATTGATAGTTTATATCCAAACGGTGGTGGTTTTCAACCCCAATTGGGCATTTGAAGAGGAAAGTGGATTTGGGAAATTTAGTAGATTTGTTAGATCGTTTGAAGTGGTTTATTCGTTCATGGGTTTAGAGGACAGAGGAGTTCTTAGGTGTAGTCTTCGCAGGTGAACGGAGCAGAGCAAAAGGCGACCAAAGGTTAGGGATATCAGAGAGGTTGTGGATTTTAGGAAAGTAGTTCCCAAACTCTGATTTACTAATTGGGGGCGAAGGTCATTATAGTAACTTAACTTATCCATAAGGGTAGATTGGGCATTTAATGAAATAATGACTAATGATATCATCACTTAACGCCTTAAACCCAACGGAATGGGTTTTTTAGATATAATTTTATGAAAGTGAGGGGTCTACTGGACATTATTTTCATTTTTGGGTATTACTCCAAGTTATTTTTAATTTTAAGGGTGGTATCAGATAATTTCCCTAAAAAAAATGGCAGATTCGAGAAATGTTGGAATATGATAACCTATGTTCCAACATTGGAGTTTGGTTCTAAAATGGAATTTTGACACAGAAATAGAAAATTCTAGTTTTGACACAAAACGTCGTTTCTGAAACAAAATGACTAGCAAACACAACCTTAAGCTTTTGATTGATGAATTCTATTTATTGCAAGAAGTGGCCCATCCAAAGATCAAAGTTTAAGCCTAGAAGTTCAAAATGAATGGCTGTAATCTGGAAATGAGTGAACTACTGAATTGGGGGATTTTGCTTTGAGCGAGAAATTTGTTGAGAAATCAAATGATGTTTTTGAATTGTTTCCCTCCATATAGGGGTGTCAACCGGTCGGGCCAGTCCGATCTCGATCGGGCCTAATCGGGCTTTAAGACTTTCAAGGGTTGCACCGTGTCTGCCTCGGGTTATAATCAGGCTACTAAAATTAAGCCTTAATCGGGCTTTAGTCGGGCCTTAACCAGGCTACGGACATATTTAATGTTAAATGGGCTTTAACCAATTTTTAAACGGGCCTCTTTAAAATGTGTTCTTATATTCCAGCCCACTTAATTCTAATCATTCAAGCCCAAAAATATGACAAGAAATCAATAGTATGCGAACCAACCATTTCATTTTAATATAACATTAAGAAAACGCATTCACCATTAATTAATCCCAACACATGCACCATTAATTAATCCAAATATGTTAGAAGCTGGAGAAGAGGACATATCTATCATAAATTATTTAATATAAAAATTCAGATGCTGGAATATTAATATATTATTACTTTACAAAACAGTGAAATCAAGGAACACTCATTAAAGGTTCAAGTCAAGTCGGTGCACAATAGGCCAGTCTCGATGGTATCTTATTTAGTCGGTCTCGGGCGGACACCCGACAAGCTTAGTAGCAAAATCAAGACTGACTCTTTGTAAACAGGCCGAGCTAAAACCGACCATTTAATAAATAGGCTAGGCCGAGCTCGTCTATAAACGGTCGATTCCGATCATTAGTCGGGTCGGTCTTGGGTTTGACACCCCTAGTCCGTATCGAGTCGAACATAGACAGAAAGGATAAAAAGAGAGAGAGGAGGAGGACCCCACCAACCATGGCGAAACTGAGGTCTTCAAGTGGGACCTACCACTCTCAATTTTGCTGGATTGGATGGAATCAATGGTCAGGCTCCACAATTGGCATTTTTCTAATGGGAATATGGGGGACACTTTCTCTTATCCAATTTAAAGATGGAGGATCTTTGGACCACCCACAAGATTGGGCCCACATGTCCTCAGAGAAGGTGATAGCCCCATCCTGGCTCACGTGTCTCACTCCAGCCTTCTCGGTGTCGCCCTGATGGACCAATCGTGTTAAATGTTTAGACAATTGCTTTAACTATTAAGGTGGAAACCTTGGATTGCTGGGACCCTCTTCTCTCTGAGCTTTTCTCGTGGACCAGGGGTGCCAAGCAGTTGGATCAGGTTAGTTTTGGGTTGGGCCTGTATTTTTGCATCGTGATCTATCTAATTGAGGAATGAGTCAATTTCGTGTCGGACTTGATTGGGTACTGGGCTTTTCCTTATTGGGTTATAATCGAGCCTTAATAGGGTAATGCATTAATAAATCTTTATATATGCTTTTAAACGATCTTTAATTATCTTAGATTTAAGAAATTAATATATGTTTTCTTAAATCATCAACAATTTAAAAAAGAGATTACACTTAATTACATTTAATTGATAAAAAAAATCAATATATACCTTATTCTACCTAAATAAATAAAAAAAAATCAAAATATACATATAAATTGTTGGACTAAACATTCAGGCTTATAAATGGGCAGGACTGCCCATCAGGCTTACCCCTCACTATGTACTATCTATTTACAAATAGCACGTTTAATAATCAATGTAGGTCAGCCCAATCGTTAAATAGTCGATTCTCAGGTCGAGCTTGAGATTGAAACATTTACTCGTGGCTACATCACTTACTGGGAGTCTCTTTAACAACTCAAGGAACTCAGAAATGTTAAGCCCATCGTTTGGTTGGGTGGCTTATCTAATTGTGTTATATAAAATGATAGTGTGGTTATTTATTCTAATAGTTGGATATCTTGGTAGTTATTTGAAGAGAAATAGAACCGCAAAAGGCAGCATGGTCCCTACGATAAGACATATGAGAGGGTGAAATGACCTCTTTACCCCACATGACAAGTGAAAATGCAACTGTTGATGCTTTCACGTGCATTACCATTGGTCTCAAGATATCTACCTTTTTTGTATTAAATTTAAAGAAAATAAAATAAAAGGATTTAATAATAGAAAATTCTTAATAATGAAATTTATCCCATCCTCTCTCTCTCAAAAAGAAAAAAAATAATAATAATAATAACAATAATGGGGAATGAGTTAATTTGGCTTCGGAAAAATAGCCAAATGATTGCTCCTGTGGGAATAATTAGAAGATTGAAAACGTTCAGAAATTAAATGAAAATTTTTCAAATGTTGGCATAGGAAAAAGATGCTTAGACTAGAATATCATGAAACTTATTAGAACGTCCACTGTGGAGTGTAAGTGAGTTTATAAAACCAAAATAAATTTCAATATGGTAATATAGAAAGGTACAAGATCCATTTTGTGGCAAAAGAATTAGTTAAAGGGTGATATCAATTATTTAAAAAAAAAATTGGAAAATTCTCTAATTTTTTTTTTTTTACAAATTTTCTCCAATTTTAAGATATATTCTTTCTAAAGAACCATAGCACTAGTTGATGTTAAAATGAAATTCCTAATATGGTAGCTTATAGAGAATGTACACATAGAAAAACCTAAAGGTTTTTTACTAGAAAAAGAAGATCATTTGGTCTGCAAAATTTAAAATATGGATTGAAATAAGTTTCTTGACAATATTACCTACAATGATCTAGAGTTGTTGCATAAGATAAAATAGTTTTGGGTTTAGTCACCAAAACTCAACCCAAGCCAACCCAAGCCTATCGAGGTCATGCCTACGCCCAACACTGTCAGACTCATGCCAACCCATTCCATCCCTAATTGACCATGATTAGGCTAAGTTAGGACGAGTTGGCCCTCTTTGACCCTATTTTTTCCAGGGTCAAACTAACCCTGATTGACATTATTTTTGCCATTAGTATCCTATGCATTAAAAAAAACCAACTTTAGATGTTCAAGACACGTGACCATGAGAAGCAATGACCAAAATTACATTATTATAAATAAAAGATAGGATGATAACCCTAAATTATATTATATAAATCATGATTAAAATTAGGGTCCGGTCAGCGGGCCTAGGCCTCAACCTAATCTCGGCCCAATCCTGACCCAGGGTCAATCTTTTTCAACCCTAACCTGCCTTAACCTAATCTCCTCCCTATTGGTGATCTGATGCCCATTCACTGTGGCCTCAGGAAAACTCAGTTCTTTATTTGATTTGTGCAAATAAAGTTTGAAATGACAATCAGCTATATAAACAGAAGACAATAAAATTTGGACCCATAATTGATCACGAGGAATAATTTTATAAAGTTAATACTTGTCGCACAAATTTTCATTCTGAAAAAGAGAATTCATTTTAATATATGAAAAAATTGACTTACATTGAACATGTACCGCCATGATTCGTGAGTTAGAATTTTTATTATAAATATAAAACCATCCATATAAAGATTGAACCTAGATGATACAGTATTGTTAGATCAAACACCAAGAAACATGAAAAATAAAGAGATAATAGATCCGCACGACACAAAGATTTAACGATGTTCACACATCAGGGTGGTGTGCTATATCCTCGGACGAAGAAGAAGATGTTTCACTATGCAGAAGAGAAATTACACCCAAGCAGCGGCAAGAAAACTAGCTCTGAAACCCTAGCTCAAAAAACCTCAAAATACAGTGATTTTCTCAACAAGCAACAGTACATTATATACACTCCAAGTCACGGGTCTATCCATCAGGTCACGGTCGATCCAGTTGAATAGTACCACGGAGGCTATGCCCCCGCAACCCCATACGAGATCAGTGATGGGCTCCGGGCTTGGGCCTATCGGCCCAACCCCTCTGCTTCCGTCACATATCTCAAAAAATTTTCCATTCAAGTCCCCACCAAAATATGTCGGATCGGGTCAATATTCAAAACAGGTCAAGAATTCGAGACAAACTTAACAAGTATAACAATACATCGAGTTTACAACTTAAGACAATTATGTGGCATATGACAATATAGGTCAAATGGAAAATGTTAGCAGATGTGTCCCATTTGCCACATCATTAGAACAATTGCAATGTTGTTCAATGGATAGGGGTTATAAACATCCTTTCCTAATTTGATGGGAGGTGGCCGGGTATATATGGTTATGGTAGTGGCAAAAAGGTCCTTTGCTTGATAGTGTAAGGAACAACTAGGGTCAGTTTTTTTTAAAACCTCAGCCCAACCTTGAATCCTCTTAGCTCAACCCAACCTCAACCAAATCCTGAGATTGGGCTCTAATAAATCTCAGTTCAGGCCTGCCCTGTGAGATGAAAACTCAACTCAAACCTTTTTCGGGCTCGAGTAGGCTCAGGTACAGAAGGCCAAACTTGCACCTCTAGTCCATGGATTTAGTTCTTGGTATCGGTACCGGTATTAATGTCTATTGATACCGATCCAATCTAGATTAGTACCGGAGAGGATTGATGGGTATTGATCAATTTTGCCCTTTTGCTTTTCAGAAAAAGTATGTGGTATTTATTATTATTATTATTATTATTTTTTTAACACCCCTAAAATATTATAGGTAATCGATCCAGATCAGTCCAAAATTAAGGATCGATCTCAATTAGTATTAATATGATACGGCCGATACGACTGATACAATACCGATACTTAAAACCATGCCCCTAACAGCAATAGATTCCATGTGACTTTCGTCCGAGAGAAAGCGAAGAAGACAAAAGCCTATCACACAAGGAATCCATTAGAGATGAACATTATTCGATTCCCTTGAGTGGTTGCAGGCGAACCAGACCCCTAGAGAGAAGGCGACAAGACGTTGGATAAAGCAAGGGAAGGATGCGATTCTAGGAGGACTGGTAATTCTCCTCCTTATTCTCCACCCCCACTTTCCTATACAAGTGAGGATAGAAAAGAATTTTATGTAATAATATTTGATGAAACCATGGTTCTAGTAATTGGTATTGGGTTGTGTCGATTTTTAGTCAATATGATATCAATCTATCAATATTTTTTTATTTTTATTTTTATTAACCAAAGTGTCAAGGTCAGCTTACGTGCGCTCAATTTTAGTCAATATGATTTAATCTACCGATATGAATCAATGGTAAAAATGTAAATAAGAAATCTGTTTTTATTAAAACCCAAGGGTATTTAGACTGATATGGTTCAATCTAGATCAATATTGTATTTATATCGGCTGAGATAATATCATATCTGATACCGATCACTAAATTCATGAATGACATACCTGTAAAATATGGGGTAGGAAAATAAAGATTTATTTATTTGATAATTGTTTGACCATGTAATGTTACATATTTGATAGCTGGCGAGGAGGTTGTGGGAACTTGTCATTTGCATGGATGGATGGGTGAATAGAGTAGGTGGCTATTAACCCTATTATAATCTTCTAGGTTGGCCAACGGCACGTAGTAGGATAGAAAAAATGTTTTTTGTGCCCGTAGAGGTGTCACTCTTGGACCAGAACCAATTGAATTGAACCAAAATTGACTGAAAATAATCAGAACATGGTTTTTTTTTTTTTTTTTTTAAGGGATTTTCTTATATATAAAAAAAAACATGGGTTTTTCTTATTAAAAAAAAAAGAAAAGGAACATGGGCTATGAATTTCATAGATTTTATGTGATGAGATTAGGGTATCACTTCACTATATAGGATGGAACCCTTCTTCAATTAGAAATAGAAACAGAGGTTTCTCCCATGTCATGTACAAATTCTCATCGAAAAGATAACTATATTTTATGAAGAATTCCTACATAAGAATAAAGATCATTAAAGCATAATAATAAACAAGGTAAAGGTTGGGCACGTTAGTGTTATGTCAACACTCTGTCTGCCTCTCACCTAATTCTCATGGAAAAGTCTTTTTGTCCCTCAACTTTAAGAAAACTAGCGGTGTGCCCAACCTTCTCCCAAAAAACGAGTGACTTTTTTAACGTTAGAGCTGACCAATTATTGCTTTCAATTACTGAAATACCAAATCTACAATGTCAACACCTTCTCTTTTAAGTTCTTGTACTTAATAGTTATATGTGCCCACATTCTTCCTTCTATATACATACAATTTTATTCCTAGACAGTGCTCACTAGCCCGGAAGGCTCTATGCACGTAGTATACAACAATCTGGCCAAAATCATTATTAAAAACTTATATTTCACCTTCATATGCTCCACACGTGCTAATCAATAGGCATCTTCTCCCAGAAAAAAAGGGGGGGGGGTGGGGTGTGGTAGGGGATTAATGAAGCACGGCCAAACCCCACCTTAGCATGGAACCCTCTCAATCCTATATCTAAACTTCCAACGGCAATTTAGTTAGGTCTCAAACTTAGTAGGTATGTTCTTCACATCACTATACAACCATGGTTAAAATTTTAACCAAATTGACATCTCTACTTTTGCTTCAAGAAGTTTGATTTTTGTTTTCTTTTTATAAAGCCAAAGGAAGTGATTTGAGTACCAACAATTTGAAGAAAAAAAAAAAAACCTTTGGCCATACAAATGAGCCGAAGGAATTTGCATCCATCCATCTATCTGTTTTCAAATTTGAGTCAGACTACCAAATTTTTATGAGGTAGAAAAGTATAGAGTGGTAGAAAAGGTCCTCAGCAAGGATGAGCCTCGTAGATATACTAACATAATTATAGATTGGGAGAAAGAACCTTATCAATCTGGTGTAAGCAACACCAGCATGCGGGACAAATGGAAGGGCACGCAAAAGCATTTTTAATGCACAAGGTGGGGGGGCAGTGCCATCTTTTTGTGTCCACCTATGTCTAGGTGTAGACAATACCAGACTGGAGTCCGGATCCTCTCCAACATGCCCAGCACCCCAACACACATCAGATGGCTGGAAAGACCTAGGCATGCTCCCTAGTCCACCCAGCCATCCAATGAGCATTGGTCGTTGGAGACGATCCTAATGTCACCATACTTGCATGGTTTTTCTCCCTAATTGATTATATTGGCAAGATTCAATGCTGGGGATGAGTAAGACCCTTCCAGCTATACTGGCATTCGTGAGCTCTTGGATTTCACATAGACATAGGAAGGACAGGGAGTTTCATCTGATCTGGATTATGGGATTCACCCCTTCCATCTGACCTGGTCCCCCCCCCCCCCCTCCGCCTCCCTTCTTGATTGTCCTCCAATTAAGTATTCTTTATTTCTTTCAGAGTAGTATGGGTTGTGCATTTTATCCAGTTTTTGGCCACCAAAAATTTTCAGTTTAAGGTATCCAGTTATTATTCTATTCAAGCTATTTAAAGTTTAAACTGAGATGTTGGAAACTTTTAAAATAAGTTCCAAACGAAATTTTCAAAAGGGTAATTTATAATGCCACCCCCAAGAGAATGTCACTATTAAAGAGACACCCGCATAACACTAAATTATGCTCATACCCCCTACCATCAGTCTCTGTTAAGTGAAGATTTAAATTGACATTTTTATCCTTTTGTCTAAAACTCAAAGTCATTCCCATTTTACCTTAACTCTTCTCCACCCTTCACCTTCATCGGCTCTCTTCTTGGATAGGCGAAGATTGTTGCAGATGGAGAAGGGTTCATTCAAGAAGTTAACGTACCTCGATCTTTCCAATGCATTATTTGATGGTATAATTCCTCCTGCCAAATTTCGGTCATAGAGATCCATGGGCTCGAGGGCATCGTCCTGCATGTCCTCTGTCCAATGTCCAGGGTTTATGACGAGGTCATAGATGATGGACAGGAACCTATAGAACCAAAATGCCTTTTTTTTGTGTTGTATGAACCTCGGTTGAGAAGCCGGCCTTGTAGACGAGACGCTGCATTTGATTGCTAGGGTTTGAGCCTTGGAGTTCCTAGTATAAGACATCAATCCGGCCTTGGGGATAGACCTCCCATTAAAATCTGAACCAGGGAGCCTAAACCATGTGGAATTTTTCTGGTCAATGTGAGATTTTCAGTCCCACTGAGCATTGAAGATAACATGACGCGATCGAAAGAAGTAAACCCACAAAAACTAAGCTGAGAATTTCGCAAGACCGACAATATTCGCCCTCCCCCGAGTGACTAAGGATTGAAGAATCACTTCCTCTCCCACAGTTAAGGGTGTCAACCTGTAACGAAAACCAAAACCAAAACCCGAAACCGATACCATACCAAATTACCAGTAGTGAACCATATTGAATTAATTTGTACGGTATTGGTATGAGGTTCTTGTACCAAGTCACTATTCGGTACAGTATCGGTATGGGATATGACTAAAAAACACATTATATCGTACCAATACCATATCAAATACCGATACCATACTGAATACGGGTACCAAATGCCAAACCGAACAAATTTGGTATGGTATAGGTATGAGGTTATTGTATCAAATCAAATTCGATACAGTATCGGTATAGGGTATATATGACTTGTGCCGTATCGATATCGTACCGATTACCGATACCATACCATACCGAATTGACACCCTTACCCACAGTGATGTCATCCACAATTGCAGATGGGTCTTGGCTATTCTGGACTTCTGTGAGAAATATGAAGAGAGAAAAGAGAGAGAAGAGACATAACTCAAAGAATTTAAGAAATACACAATGGATGCCACCGTGTTGTGCCAATGCCATAGCCACATCCCATACAGACACTGATGTGTGAACAAAATTTTAAGAACACAGAATCAAGAATTATTGGAATTTCTACAGGGATTATAAACGGAGAAAAGAGAAAAGCTACTTCGAGGGAGCTATCTCCTGAGAACAAAACTGAATTATTCGTTCCCTTTTCCCCTCTCTCTCTTTTGCTTATATCTACAAACTTGTAACAAACTAACTGTTTCACAACAACACTAATTATTTGTCTAACTCTCCTAACAGAATCAATTACAAATCTATTACATAATCTCCCAAGACTTCTAGTCTCTTCTTGAGTCTTCTACTCCTATGCACGGTTACTTCTTCTAGAGAATTATTTTCCACATCAGCTGAATCGTTGACACTAGTCCCACTTGCATTTTGAGTCATAACAGTTAGTCTCTTCCGAAAGAACCTTGTCCTCAAGGTGCAGCTGGGGAAATGATTGTCGCAATGACGAAACATCCTCCCACGAAGCCTCTTCTAATGGCAAGCCATCCCATTGTACTAAAGCCTGAGCCACCCACTGGTTCTATCTTTTGACATGTCTATAGTCAATGACAGCAATAGGAATGAAAATAGTAGCACCATCATCAGCCCTCAAAGGCAAAGGAATTGCCTGTGTCAAAGGAGTGCCTACACACTTCTTTAGGACTGAGATGTGAAAGACTAGGTGAATGCAAGCCATAGGTGGAAGATCCAATTTATATGCTATAGGGTCAATTCGTTCCAGCACTTGGAAGGGACCAAAGAACCATCGTCCCAACTTTGGATGAGTCCGTAATGACACAGACAATTGACGATATGGCTGTAATTTGACAAACACCCATTCTCCAATGTCAAAGACCTTGTCCACCTGGTGTTTGTCCGCTTGTGTCTTCATTCGTGATCTTGCTTGGATAAGCTTATTCTTCAATTGCAATAGAATGTCATCCCAAGACTGTAATTTATGGTCTATAGTAGCATTGGAAGAAGACCCGTGAATGTAGCGCAAAATAGTTAGAGGAGGTCTACCATACAAAGCCTACAATGGAGACATGCCTACAACGGTGTGAAATGAAGAGTTGTACCAGATTCTGCCCATGATAGATACCTGACCCATCTCTTGGGTTCATCAAGTACAAAACTTCGCAAATACATTTCTAAACAACGATTAAGGACCTCAAACTGGCCATCCGTTTGTGGATGATAGGCACTGCTCATTGCATGTGTAGTGCCTTGGAGGCGAAACATTTTCTTCCAAAATTTACTAAGAAAGAGGGGTCCCTATCACTCACTATAGTGCGTGGAAGCCCATGAAGTTTGGTGACTGTGGAAGTAAATACAACAGCTACCATATGACTGGTAAAATTACTTGGCAGAGCACAAAAATAAGTGTACTTGGTTAACCGATCAATGATAATCATAATCATTGTTTTCCCTCAAAATGTGGCAACCCCGTGATAAAATCCATAGCAATATCTTCACACACCGGTTCAAGAAAGGGGAGAGGCTATAGCAACCCAGCTGGAGAGGTATTTAATGACTTGATTTGCTGGCAAATTTGACACTGGGCAACGAAGCGCTTGACTTCTGCGTGAATTCCTTGCCAAAAGAAATTAGCAGCCAATCTTGTATAGGTTTTAAGGAAACCAGCATGCCCCTATCGGAGATGAATGAAACTCATGAAGGAAAATGTCTTTGACTGTAGAATCGATTGCAACCACTAAACATTGCTGAAAATACAAAAGGCCCTCTTTAAAAATGTACCCTACATATGAAGAAGGGTCAGTAGCCAAGCCATTGCATATTACCTGTAATGCTGGATTAGAAATAACCTCCAAACGTAACTGACCTAAAAAAATCAAATGATGGGGCTGACAAGGACAGAATACCAAAGAACTACAATGGTGTACGCGAAAGCGCATCTGTTGCAACGTTATCCTTCCCAGGTTTGTGTGAAATTTCAAAAACAAAACCCAATAATTTGGAGAGACATTGTTCTGTTCCGATGTTTGAATAGTTTGATTAGTCAATCCCTTTAAGCTCTTTTGGTATGTTCGAATGAAAAACTTACTACCAAGCAAATATTGTCTCCATTTCGACACTGCCTCTGTGATAGCATACATTTCTCAACCATAAGTAGAAGTCGATTGCATCTTAAGAGGGAGTTTCTTGCTAAAATAAGCTACTTGGTAGCCTCCCTGAGACAACACAACACCCACGCCATACCCAGAAGCATATGTTTCCAAAATAAATGGAAGAGAAAAATTCTGTAGTGTCAATATTGGAGCTATTGTCATAGCATGTTTCAAATCCTCAAGAGCTTTCTGGGCTGAAGCAGTCCATTGCAAGGTACCTTGCTTAAGTAAATCTATTAGAAGGGCAGCAATGTTGGATAATCACGGATAAAGTGCCTGTAATAACTTGTAAGCCCAAAAAAACCTCGTAAATCCTTGACCGAACCAGGCACATGCCATTGCAACATAGCTGTTACTTTGGATTCATCCATTGCGACACCTTGAGCAAAGACAATGTGGCCTAAATATTCAATCGTCTGTTGTCCAAAAGAGCATTTGGAACGTTTTGCATAAAGAACATGGGACTGCAAAGTCTGTAGGACCTCTTTCAAATGAAACAGATGAGTACTCCAAGAGCTACTATAAACAACTATATCATAAAAATAAAAAAAAAAAAAAAAACCCAACAACAACAACACAAATTTTCTCAAAAATGGACAAAAAATGGCATTCATTGTGCCTGAAAAGTAGAAGGGGCATTTGTAAGGCCGAATGGCATGACGAGGAACTCAAAGTGGCGATCATGGGTGTGGAAGGCAGATTTGTGTACATCCTCCGGTTGAAGAAGAATTTGATGATAACGAACGGAGATCAAGTTTGGAGAAAAACTGAGCACCATGTAAATCATCCAAGAGTACATCCACTGTTGGAATAGGAAAATGATCTCATATGGTAACACATTAAGTGCTCGATAGTCCACACAAAATCTCCATGTTTCATGTTTTTTTTTAACAAGGAGGACCGGAGAGGAGAAAGGACTTGTACTTGGCCTAATAATGCCGGTCTATAACATTTTTACAACTAATTTCTCAATTTCAGTTTTTTGGAAATGTGGGTAACAATACGGTTTTACATTTACCGGCTAGGTATTGGGTTGGAGATGGATGGCGTGGTCTAGGCTTCGAGAAGGTTGTAGGCTGTGAAAGGTAGAAAAAACAGAATCAAAGGAACAAAGAAGGTCCTGTAGCTCAACATTTTCACAAAGAGAGGGTGTTGTTGCTATTGGCTGAATTTCTAAATGAAATAAAGCAGCAACACAACCTGTGTCGGTCATACGACGCAAGCTATTGTAGCACAACTAAGAAGATAAATGTGGAGAATCACTTGCCAAAAGCACTTTTGCATCCCCGACCATGAATTCTAAAGTCATCTTATTATAATCAAATACCACCGGATCCAACTGAGCTAGCCATTGAACCCTTAACACCAAATCAGCACAAAAAAGAGGAAGAACAAACAAATCAATACTGAAGGTATGGTCGAGGATTGTAATCAGTAAATTTGTGACAACATCTTCACTTGAGAGGCGATCTCCATTGCTGACTAGGACTGTAAGCTTGGGTGAAGCTTCGACAACCAAATTGAGATGTTTTGCGACACGGCTTTGTAAGAAATTGTGGGTACTACCCCCATCAATTAAAATTTGAATGGGAAATCCCACAACATAACCTGTTAGCCGGAGAGTTGACGGCAATGATTGCCCAGCCATAGCATGAAAAGAAATCTCAAATTGAGGGCAAGAATGCTCTGCAATAGGTATAGCACTTTCTGTTGAAGTCTCACCACCCAAATTTTCAACTAGAGATGCATCTTCATTCGGTTCTAACAAGAAGAACTGCTGAGACTTGCACCGATGATCGGGTGCAAATTTCTCATCACAATTGTAACAAAGACCCTTGTCATGACAAACTTGCATTTCTGTGGGCAACAAGCATTTAATTGGATTCGTGATGAAGGAGGATTGGCCACAAGATTGGAGAGATTCACAGGTGTGGGCAATAGAGCGCCTCTGTTTGGCACAAATATGAGGAATGACCGTCTGGAATCAAGAATTTTAGCTTGTTGTAAAAGCGCCAACCCAACTGCCTAAAACATAGATGTTGGACAAAACACTTGCACTTCACTTTGTATATCAGAATGTAGCCCTGGAATGAAGCAACTAACAAGAAAGGAAGGTGAAAGATCCACTGTTCAGTTAGCCAAAGTTTCAAATTGAGACTGATACTCGGTAGACCAGCGACCCCTGAACCAATTTGGCGAGAGAGCCTTGATGATCTTTGAATTCAGAAGGACCAAAATGGATTTCCAATGCCTTGGTGAATACTGGCCATGTGTTGAATTGACCATTACAATGCATCCACTGAAACCACTGTAATGCCTTGTCGTCATGTGAAAAGAGGAAATAAAAAGTCGTTGGTCGCCGCTGGTGTTGTGGTAATCAAAGAAATGTTCAGCTTTGAAGATCCATCCCAATGGATCAACTCCATCAAATTGAGGAAAATTTAAATGTATGGGCTACGACTGCATCAGAAAGGCAGGTTGAGAAGGTAAACCAGAAGACTAATGATCTGTGGAGTGGCCAACAAAGAAATCCTTTGGTTGGGATGAAGAGGATAGACAAAGGGCCTATTCCAACCTCCCGTCCATTGCCGTGAGACGAAGAATCAATTCTGATAGGGATCGTTGCTGGTCAGCCAAGATAGATTGAAAAGAATCCAACCGATCTCCTTGAGCCATGAAGAATCGCTGAGAAGCTTAATGGTTTCATCAATTTATTTGAAACATGTCCCCTCTGCTATGGCGGAAGGGCAATGAAAGCACCAATGATGTGTGAACAGAATTTTAAGAACACTGAACTAAGAATTATTGGAATTTCTACAAAAATTACAAACGGAGAAAAGAGAAAAGCTACTTCGAGGGAGCTACCTCCTGAGAACAAAACTGAATTATTCGATCCCTTTTCCCCTCTCTCTCTTTTGCTTATATCTACAAACTTGTAACAAACTAACTATTTCACAGCAACACTAATTATTTGTCTAACTCTCATAACAAAATCAATTACAAATATGTTACATAATCTCCCAAGACTTCTGGTCTCTTCTTGAGTCTTCTACTCCTACACACGGTTACTTCTTCTGGAGAATTCTTTGCCACATCAGTTGAATCGTTGACACTAATCCCACTTGCATTTTGAGTCATAACGAACAGAGAAGGAAAGAGGTAGAAAACCTTAGCAATGCAGCAGATGATTGTTTCTTTGAATCAACTGGCCAATATCGTTGAAAAACAAGGGTTGGTTCTTTGATTTGGGTAAGAACTAAAATGGTAAGTGCATACTTGGTAGCTTACTTATTATGAGGGTATTTTTGGTATTTAAAAAAAATAACTCAATTGATGTCAGCAATTAAGATATATTCCTTAACGGAGATTGACGATAAGGGGTATGAGCATAATTTGGTATTATGCAAGGTGTCTATCTAATAGTGGCATTCTCTAGGGGGTGGCGCTGTAAATTACCCTTTCCAAAATGGATTAAGAATCAGGGTTTGCCCAATCCAAAAATGTCATTTTATGTGGGCTAAGCTGAATTATAACATTGAAGAAGGTTGCTTCAGGCTTCAGGCTTCAGGCTTCAGGCTTCAGCCATAAGATGGGTGAAAGAAAAGGCTTGCATGTGCAAGGTTTTTTTTTTTTTTTTTTTTTTGGGGTGGGGGGGTGGGGTGGGGTGAGAACTATACAGACCTTACCCCGAGAATGTCAAGAGGTTGTATCAACCACTAGACCAACAAGTTGTATAACCAGCTCATACCCTTACTAAAATATGGTAATCATTCAAATAGAAGCATTGTTACTTTCCTTTTTTAAATTTTAATAACCAGATTTGAAATGTTTCGTGTCATACAATCATGTAAGATAATGATCACAAAAATTTTCCATTTAAGTTTGATTTGATTTCACTTCCTTCTCTTTATATCCCTTCCAGATTTGATTTCGCTTCCCTTCTCTTTACATCCCTTCCAACCAGAGAAACCTAAGGATAGGAATAGGGTGGGTTCAACCATAGCCTAGTCTAATCCTAATAGTAGGACCTTTGTTTGGAACTGCACTGTAAAATGAGTGAGTCCAATGATTTATATACAAAATGGGAACACTTATAACAACATTGCTAGCTGGGTGTATCAGCAGCAACACCACCATCCTCTACTCATGAGACAGAGCTCCTATTGAGTCCCTGGGGAGGACAGCTGAGACAGCACAGGGAGGGAGTCCACAGTCTTCCAGCAGGCTATAACCCCTCTCTCTCTCTGCCTTTTTTTCAGCAGTTCTAGAGTAGCCCCAAGCTTCATGCATGAGAAAAGTCTGTTGCTATTAGGAAAATCTGTTTCACCATCTTAAATACTTCTATTTCCAAGTATTACAGATTAATGCCTTAATTGTACTGACTTTTCAACCACACAATCACTACTACTCGAGAGTCAGTTGATTACAAGAACTATACATCAGCACTAAAGTTTCTGCTGAATCTGTTTCCACAATTGAGAAGGCTCATTGTTTCCATTCACAAGAGCTTTCACAGCCAAATTGCAGCTCAATTTTCATTTTTAAGGAACTGGTAATTACAGGATAAAGTGGGGCTGCAATTTCGGTGAAATGAGCGCACAGAGAGCACAAGCAGGCAGAGATAGCAAACTACAAATGCATCAAGAATCAAGACAGCTAAAAGAGATAAGTAGTACCAAGTAAACATACTATTCACATTATATAAATATATGGTGGCAATTAACAGACTATGCTGAAGCCAAAAAAGGGGCATAGGGATCTACAACACATCAACATCTTGGAATCTTAAACACTTTGATGTGTTAATGAATTCCATAGAGAACAGAAAAAAGAACCTTCGCCACCAACTTCTGCACTTGATGAATTCAGAAAATCATACAGAAAACCTCTACAACCTCAAGAAACAAAATGGAGATACAAAAAGGGTGGGGGGAGAGAATGGAGCCACAGAGTCACCAAGAAAAGACAAAGCAAGAAAAACTTATCTACTCAGCCTTTGGTTCTCATGATTGTAATACTTCCTTTTCCTCCTTCAGTGCAGATTTTGGTTTTAACAACCACAGGTTTCCCAGAAAAAGCTGAAGTGGGATAAGAAGCAGAGGCGTCGTCATCACTTTGCTTTGACTTTGAAGGGGGTGGAGTTCGAATCCGCTGGTTTATGTCCTTCAGAGTAACATTTCCATGGACACTACATGGCTTGATGAGCGCAAAGGGATATGCAACAGCAGAAGACATCTTTGTGGGAGTTTGAATGAAAGACTTCCTACCTAAATACGTAGCACAAGTAGTTCCATTATGTGGTAAGTTTGGATTTTAAACAGAACAAGCTACAACTTGAAAATAAGGAAGAGACAAATACCTTTGAAAACACATTTAGAGGTTGAGCACCCTTGCACCACATTAACTTCCACCTCAGGTGGGAAATTGCAGAACTCTATGGGAAGGAGAAAAGCAGTCCAATGTTGAAAAAATTAGTTGTGATACAATTGATGATAGGAAGTGCATGATCAAATAAAAGTACACTGAATGAAAGTGCTTCCATGAAGGTGCTGTCATGGTGAGGAACCCCTTTGCAACTATCAGATGTGAGAAAGAGGAAACACATGCTAACACATGCTAACACAAGCTCAGGTTGGTATTAGATGGGTTCAAGTCCAAAATTTCAAATGGCATATTGCATGGGAACGAGTTCCTCAATCAAATTTGCAAACAGAATATAGATTATGCACCTGAAATGTCAATTTGCTCATCAGAAGCCCCAGAGACATTCCTGTAGCCCATGCATCAAAAACAATTATTTTGAAGGTGGATAATGACTAATTGAATGTCTTTAGTTGAAAGAAGCATACACATCATCCGAGCTAAAATGCATCTCAGTGTCATTGAAGCAATTGACAAGCCACCCCTCAGAAGACTGACCCAGACTTCTGTTACCAACGGCAAACCTATCATCTAACATACACAACATAATTAGAATAGAATGTATTGAATAGTCTTGATCAATTCTGATTGGAGACAAAATGAGTTTTGGAAAGAAGAAAACCTGTTAGTTCTGAAGCCCAATCTGATGTGTTAGCTAAAGCTGCTCCAACTTGATCATCCCTGTCCTGAAAACAAAATGCAATGCATAAATTTCACAACTTGACAAGTATACACCAGAACATTCCCATCACCCAAACACGCTTACACTACATTCAGGGATAAACATCAATCTAACACACACATTTTTGCTGCTTGGAAAACATATTAAAACATCTATGATTGAGTGTAACCGGATAACACATCAAGACTGCTATGGTTAAGAAAAATCAAAACAAAATCAATGACAGAACATCTCAAATCCACACACAAAATGAGCCTTAATAGAATGGAAGGTCTTAGCCAACCTTTGATTTTACAAATGCAGATGAAATCTGGTCATTGTAATAACAGTGATCCATGGTACTTGTGTTGAATTGTAACATTCGTCTCCTCTTTAAATGCGATGAAGACTCCATCTGCTCTTCCGGTTCCTGGATCATATTTTCTGAAACCCACCCCTTCAAATTAAAAAAGGGTATGGAATGCAATACCACTTACATACAAAAGCAAAGAAATAGAGGAAAACAGAACATACTCCCACTGTCAGTAACATGGTATGCTAAATCCCCGCAAGCTTTAATTGGAGTTGTTTCATCAAACATGTAGGAGAGACTTTCTTCATTCTGGTTTACTTCATCCCACAGAGTATTAGAGATTTCTGTTCCAACCAAAAGGGACCACTCAACATAAGATAGTTTCTTCCATATGTCCTACACTATTGAGAAAGAACTACAGCAAGGACTTACCAAAATGGGAACCCTTTTGGAAATGGTATTCATCATCTTGCCATTCCCACGGTTCACTAAAAAGAATTTTGCAGAAGTAAAATCATAAAATTGGATCAGAAGTCACAAAATGTTTAGATGTGAAAAGGTATAAAACATCACAAGTGGACAAAGATTCAATCATTCAACTGGAAGTTCCATCCAATGTGAAAGAAAAACCAAATGTAATTGGATTATTTTAGGTTCAAAGCTAGGTGAAATGCTGCATTTTGTAACAGCAGGACGGTCATTCAGAGAAAAAGCAAAACAAATAAAGCACAGAAACTGAAGAAATATACATATTAGAAATGACATGATAGTAGCCATATGAAAAAAAAAAAAATTTTTTTTGGGGGTGTGATGAGAAAAAGCAGTTTTAGTAGATCTATCTTTCTACAACCGAACAGAACATAGAATTTCTACAAAGATACTGAACCCACATCAATCATCAAATGCAGGACAGAAGACCGCATCTAGAGTTTGGATCAGAAATTATACAATACCCAGAAGGAACAGAATCTACCCAAACCATTTCACCAGAAACTTATAAGTGTACAAGTGCTCACTTCAAAGTAATCTATGGCAACTGAAAATGAAAATGTTGGACTCGGAACGGAAAGAGTCCAACAGCCCATGAATAGAATCAGAAGCCTAGAAAAGTATATCCGTTCCCCATCAAAAATTTTGCAGAAATCAAACGAACCCTTCTCCCGCAACGATCACTCCATCACACCTAACTCCACATCTCCAATCCAAATCGAAAAACCAGATAAACCCATTACCAAAACCGGAAAATAAAAGACCCATAATCCCATAATAAAAGAAATTGATTTGGTACTACTCACTTATTATTGTTGAAATCCATGTATTGAGCTCTCCCTGCTGACTGATGGCAACGATGTGAAGATAGAGAGAACCCAAGTCAAACCTCGCTGAGAACCATCTAAAACACTAAAACTAGCCGTTATATTGAGAATTTAGCATATAAAAATCTCTGTGTAGCTTGAGAAATGTGCAGTCCGCCGAATGTGTTTCTTCTCTGGTTTTCTTTTCTTTTCTTTTTCTCTGCTACTTACTCTCCTCAACCTTCATGGAAATATGGGTAACCATTGAGGAGAGAGGAGAGAGAAAGAGCCCCATAGTCTGTTACTCCGTTACCTGTGGGGATCATTTAGTAATATATGATTAGTTTCTGATTTAGTGTTTCTCATTTCGCAACTTTTATTGAAGTCTTTTCTGGAGTCCTACACACTCGTTTCACACAGCTGCCACTCACATTCAGGTCCTTAACATGTAAATATTACAATACTGCCACCATCATAAGCTCTCCTATGCTTCTACTCTCCTACAAAACTGGCAAAGTTAATATTTTGATGTTGGGTGTCAATCTGTCGGTTTCGATCGGTTTTAGTTTGATTTTATCAATTTCGATGTAAGAATGAGTGAAATTGAAACATACCCAATAAGGATGCATCAGTTTTGATTTTGGTTCAACTTTGGTTTAATTTTAATTTCTTATTGATTTCTCTTATCTATCTACCATGTAAAAATATATATAAAGTTATGAAAAAAATTTATATCTATTATATGAATTTTGTGTTGGTATCAATTTTTTTATCAGACTACATTGGTTTCGATCTCACAAAATCTCAATCGAAAATATGATTCATTAAGCTCATATCAGTTTTGGTTTGATTTAATTTTGATTGATCCCATAGTTCATGATACAATTTTTCTCCTTCTTAGGTGTAAGACTCACATTGGGCTAAACAAATGACCTAGGAAAGGTCAACAAAGTTCACTGAGCATATTTATTACTGATTACAAATCTACAATTACTTGTATATTTCAAGAAAATGTGGCTAGAAGGTTGAACCAGCAATCTTCTCTAGACTTATGCTAGAGCCTAATTGTTTAGCCCCTGTCACAGTGCTAGAAGTTCATCCCCTTTTTTTCTCCATAGATTAGAGGATTAATTATCAAAACACTTAATTGCATTGTAATTTTAATAAACCATGAATTAGATGTCTTTTTCAAGAAATTGAATTGATTTGATGAATCAATAAATTATTGGAAGTTTAACCCTTTTTGACAAATTCAATGCAATTATTCAACTAATTTAGTCAAATAATGTTCATCTTTGACACAAAAAAAATTCCTTGAATAGGGTGTCCATCAAGAGACTGGCCCACACAAGATCAAGGGTTTAAATCTTGATCATGTGGATGTGCATTGTTAGACCCCAGAGGGATCCATGGACATCCAAGATTTAAAACTACGGACAAGATAGATCCAGGTCCAAGCGATCTGTATATAAACATGGGCATTTTGGTCCTTGTGAAATACCAATTTCAAGAAAGATGCCGTTGGGTATAAGCGTAATTCTTTATATAGATTTTTAAGCACTAAAGATGAATAAACTAGGGAGAAACTGAGAAAGGACAATGACCTTTCTTGCTAAATCAAGGATTTAAGAATTCATAGACAGAAGATACTGTATATAAACAAGGAGAGAAAGAATGCTAGATTTGGGAATGGCAAGGGAGGGATCCAGTGGGGCCCGCATTCCAAAGCAGGTAAAAACGTGCTGCCGCTTTTGATGAAAGAGCGTGCCGGTTGGGGAGGGGGTGGGGAGAGAGAGTCATACCATACCCACGTTACTTATAACTTGCTCCATCTCTTCTGCACCCTTCACTTTTGGTTCTTTTTTCCTCTCGTTTTCATTTCTGAAAAACAGAGCACCGATTTATCGCCTCTCCCATTTCCTCCCATTATAATCTCGTTTACCGAGAACTTTGAAAGTTACAAGAAGATGGACCAAAGTGATTAAGAGAGGCTCTCCCTACCCCTAGATACATGGGTTTCGTCCATGAGAATCAGGGTGGTCATTTTTCATTCTTGTGTTTGTGGCTCAAAGATTGCATTACCTCATGCTAAAGATATTCACACACGCCCTTTCATTAGCTGTGGTGCTGATGTATGCCACTAAAGATGTTCACACATATTCTTTCATTAGCTGTGGCGCTGATATATGCACGTATTATCAGGTAACATTTTATCATCCTAAAAGTAATTCTAGTAAGGACAAGAAAATGTTGCCTCTTATACGATCATTATATCAATGTGTAGATCAATAAAAGATCGTGCAAAATCATCATCAGTGCATGAAATAATAATAACACTAATACAATCTTTTCATACCCGAATATACCTAGAGGTGGACACTCAAAGGAGATATCTTTCCTTTTCCCTTCCTATAGTCAGTGTCCAATACTCTGATGGACATTTACATAAAAATATATTTAATAAAATATAATAAAATAAAAGGCCGTGTTTGATGGATGGTTGTATGTGGTCTATCAATCCAATTGTATGGTAGACCAGAGGGATTAGGTGGGTAAATAAGGAAGGCCAGAGGCTTTTGCTGGCCCAGCCTATTTTTTATTTCAGTTCAAAGCCTATGCTTCTCTGACAAGGGTGTTCCTTGATCCAACATGGAAGCTTTTGTCACTTTGGCTTATGATAAGGTTAAGTATCCTTTAAATCTTTTTAAAGATTGGATGACTGTGACTTGAAGCAAATTCGATTTGACCCATTTTCACCATTAAGTGTGTATATATATATATATATATATATATATTTTGAACTCAACTGATCGAGGGTCCATAATGCCATTAGGTCGGTGCCAGGCGGCCGCGGGAGGGGGGAGAGGGCGAGTATGGGTGGGTTAATAGTGTTACGCAGTTCAGTTATGGAGTAAATGGTTCAATTTGATTTGAAATCAAGTAAAATCAAAATCGAATTATTTAGGCTCTCTTTAATATGATTTTTATTTGTATTTATTAACTATTTTTTTAAAATTATTTGTGATAATAAATTAAGGATCACAAATAGTATTCGTTTGATTGCTACTTATAAAATAGATTATATGATGAGAAAATAAGTTTCAGTTTTCATCTTAAGTTTTGAGCTTCCAACGAGAGAGATGATATGATTCGGACTAAACATGTCGGTTTGAGTTGGACTTGTAAACGGATCAGGCGGATCGAGAAACCCTTCAGACTTACCACTTGCATTGTGTACTATATATTTATAAACGGGTCAAGCTTAGGTTCGACGTATTTATAATCAGGTCTGTCTAGATCGAGTAATAAGCTTGTCGGGCCTACCGATGCGGACATAGAATTGACACTCCTAGTAGATTAGTACCAAAATACATGACCAAGCAATCAAATTCGACAACGTGATTCGAAAAGGCGTACCTAAGCCACCAGAGGAAACTCAATTGTTCACAATTAAGAAATTATTAAAGATATATAAATTCAGTTTTTAAGTTGTTGTTCTCCTAGTTTAGCCCCATCAATGCCTCGCATCCAGTTTGTGTATTACTCATGTCATTATCACATTCCTTTATTTTCTTTTTCTTTTCTCTTCTTTCCACTTTTAGTGTCGTCAAGTATCAATTGAGAGATATCGTGGAGAGATTACTTTTTGACAAACCACTGCAAGACAAAATTGAAAGGAAAGAAAAGGAAAGGGTCCATAGCTATGATTTCATTGAGGGTATCTAATTCTTCTTACCTTTGTTGTGAAAGAGATGGAGAGAGAAGTGACAACTTTGGTGATTTTAAGTAAGTTTAGCAAGTTTGGTAATGAATGTCATTATCATTCTAATTTTTATTTTAGTAAATTAATGAAACTTTTTTTTCGAGGGTGAAAGAACCATATCGGGGCTAGATGGTAGTTCATTAGGGGGAGTCCACATCCTCTGTAGTAAACGGTAAGATGCGATAAGCATCAGACAACTGAGAGCATATGAGCATGTATACTAAAGAGCTCCCAACAACCTGATGTTCACTGCATCCTTTCCCGAATCGAATAAGCAATGTGAGCAGCGACTAGTTATGGACTTTTCTCGCTTTCTGTCTCCCCTGTTGTCATGTCACATTACCGGATGACCTATAGCCTTTTCGCGCATCCATTTTCTTGCTTGGAAGCAACCAACATCATCAATTAGCTCTGAAGGAGTTCGTGGTGCCATTTACATAAAGAGATTGAATTATGTCGCAGGCAACGACTACAGACGATTTCTCACACCACTAGGGATCACTGGCATGGGCCACGTTATTACTAACTAACCTATTACTATATTCCATGAAAATTGGGGAGGGGGAGAGTTAAGAATGATCAAATCAACGATCTTCCCTAGACTTATGCTAGAGATCTACTACTTAGCTCTCTGCCACCAAACCATAAACTCATCTCTTTAGTAAAGAATCATCATTTGCACTTGTTTAGCCAAATCAAGTGCCTTTTTTATTGTTATTATAATTTTATTATATTTATACCAACAAAAGTAAGCGAACCATTTACCCAAAAAATAGTGAACAAATCCTTTTCGAATTTTCGATTTATATATAGTGTACAAAAATATGTTAAAGATATATATATATATATATATATATATTTATATAATGGCAAAACATAAAGAACCTTCCAAAGAGAATTAACTATTTGTACAACATGAAGATTATCCAAAAAGAGAAACAAATTCCTTTTTAGTAATGGATTATGTGACCCTAAAAGTCAATGATTTATGACATTACATTTTAAAAGTGGACACTTTAAAACACTAGTTCATAAATCATTTTTTTTAAAAGACAAAATTACTTCATTGTAAGAATTAAAGAGGAGAATGCCTCTTGTCATGGTAATACTTGAAATGCTTCTCATCATGTCTCCTAATTTTCACGATTGTGGATTGATGATTTGGTTATCTACCTCTTGGATAGATGAAGGATCACCATTGGTAGGTCACTTACAATTGGTATTATTTTAATCATATGGCGTACTATGTATATAATACTTTTATTATTAATACCATGGCATCATCATCATTATTATTATTTGGCTTCTCAATTATATTGTGATTTTTGAATGATGATTTGGATGCAAGAGTTATCCAATACAAGTTTTCGAATTGTGTTATTGGGTTCAATCCAACATATAATATCCTAAAAATTGCATGAAAAATAAGAGAACTTAGAAACGCAAGTGTAGTTTTTTTTTTTTTTGTTAACAAGGTGTTCGGGCCAGCTTACGCACCTCGACTAATCATCGGAAAAACTAGTACAACAACCCACCTCCATGATCTCTACTTAAATCGTAGATGCACAGATGGGGATTGAACCTGAGACCGTGCGCCTAATCCACATAATCCCTAGTTTGCCCTAACCATCTGGGCAACCCACGGGTGGATACAGAATAAATTAAGGAAACACACACACACACATTCACACAATTCGTATGACAGGGTTCGATCCCATAACCTCCTCTCCTGGGTGCCGGCTCCACAAGCTGAAGCTACCACTACTAGGCTATCCTAGTGTTCGTATAAAAACACCAATGGTCCGTTTGATAACGTTTCAAGAAACGGAGCAAAAAACGTTTGATAAAACTGTTTCGTTTCACTTATTTTTAGAAATAGAAATAGAAATTTTTACTTATTTATGGTTTAAGAAACGACCCTGAACTTGTTTCGCCGTTTCTGGAAATTACTTGTGGCAATTCTTTCACTGGTTACCATCGACTTCTAAAAACATGACTTATCAAACACCTTCAGTTCCGTTTCTATTTCTAGAAACGGAAATTTATGTTTCTGTCGTTTCTTGAAACAGAAATGGCAGAAACGTTATCAAACGGGCCCCAAGTGTAGTCACTCCTCCTGATGATATCTTTTCAATGCTAGGATTTGTTATAATTCTTTCAATTCATTGATCCTAAGCGAAATTAATCTTTTATAATTTTGTGATTTTTTATATCAAGATCATTTTTTGGTAACCATTGTTGGAATTATTTATGGAATTGACTGAGAATAGAATTAAACGCTTGGTATGAAATTAATCAAATCACTCCAATTCCTACACTCATGGTTGCCACTTACTGACGGTGCAGAGAATCTAAGGTCATGATTATCCAAGACAAAGTCATAGTTGCCCCTAGGAGTCTCATCCAATGACAGTAAAGCCAAAGAATCTCTATCCCCACACCATAGCGAAACTTGGCTCATGAAAGAATTCTTTGGCTTTCTTTCAAAATTTAAAAGAATAAACTAATCCAATAAGATTAGGAAATAGGAAATTGAATGAGAAGCTTTGTTTTGTCACAAGAGCTATGGTTATTATATTTTACAGAGAATGATATCATAAAAAAGAAACAGACCAACGAGGTGCGGTAACATAATATCATATATTAAAAGGCAATGAAATTATTTTATATGAAAAAAGAAATAGACAAAAGAAGTGCTAGTGTACCGTCAGTGCCTTTGAAAACGTTTCCATATATCCCTTAAATTAATACCCAAACTTGCCCATAAGGGTTAAGAGAAAAGACTAGGCTGTGTTTGGTTGTCAGTAGGAGAAAATAAAAGAAAAGAAAAGAGTACGATTTTTGTACTTTTCTTTTGGGTTAAGAATTTTTCTTTGCCTTCACCTAAGAGAAGATTTTTCTTTTCAAATTCAAAATTCATCCTGAGAATTGAGAAATTTTCTTTTGCTCCCCTAAATTTTTTTTTGCCAAAAACATAAGAAAACATGAGAAAATATGAAAAAATAATAAGACAAAATATAAATAATTACACAATGATTTCCTATGTATTTATATTTCTCTTAAAATTCAAAAAATTTTGAATGTTTTTGTTTTCTTTTTTTCTTCTCTTGATAACCAAACTTACATACTTTTTTTATTTTTTCATCATTTTTTTTTTCTAGATTCTTTTTCTTTTCTTTTCTATTCTTGGCTACCAAACATAGCCCTAGTCTTCCCAACTGTTAAAAAAAAAAAAAAACTAGTCTTCCCAACAGCTTAAAAGAGAAAAGACTAGTCTTCCCAACAGCTAAAATACAAATTCTGCCACCAAAAAGCCCCTTATGGGTCTAGCCCAAGCCCATTTACATTCATGATACCTAGAGCTTGGTAGGTATGCTGGTGAAGAGGCGCCAGTTTCAATTCAAAAAGTTTGTCGGTCCCATATTCAGATATGTTTCCACTTTGATTTGACATTCCAAACCGTTCAATGTGGATGACTTTTCTTACACGAAACGGACCTCAAGATGGTTGACAGATTGTCCACATATCTACCGACGAAATCTCCCATTAAAATTGTGGGTCCCACCACTCCAAGACCTTCTTCTCTTATAGACCTTAAGTTTGGTTTATAGTCAACGAAGTCGTAAAATCTCGTAAAAATATCGATATATTAGGGTGAGTCGATATTCTGTGTGTTTCTTTCTTTTTTTTTTTTCTGTTAGTTAACAATAATATACTTTGTTAGTGCTAATGACACATGTTTATTGCGATTTTCGGACCGTAAAACACCACGTGTTAAAAAGGGAGGGATTTCCAATTTGCTGGCCATCTAAATCCAAGCCTTTGCTAGAGGCGTGGCTTACAGGCTTGAATGCTTGACACTCGGCTTGTCAAAACCTAGCTCGAATCAAAATTAAATCAAATTGAAATTTATCTAAATTTATTGCATCATATTTTAGGTTGGGGTTTTATGAGGTCGAAATTAAAATTCGATTCCTGCTAAAAATCAAACCAAAATTGATACACTCATTTTCACAGTGAAACTGATGAAAACAAAACCAGTTCAAATCCACTGATTGATTCCTTTACTTGTCTTGTATCAAAAAAAAAAAAAGATACCTTTACTTAGGGGTGTCAACCGGTCGGGTCGGTCGGGCTTAATCAGGCTTGAAGACTTTCAAAGGTTATACCGTGTCCGCCCATTTAACTAATCGGACTTAGTTATTGAGGGCATGGTACACTTTATATTCTGTCGGTCGGCCTCGGGCTATAATCGGGCTATCTCAATTGGGCTTTAGTCGGGCCTTAATCGGGCTACGGACATGTTTAATGTTAAACGGGCTTTAACCGGTTTTTAAACGGGCCCTTTTTAACATGTGCTCTTATATTCTGGCCCACTCATGTAAGCCCAAAAAAATGACAATAAATCAATAAATGATACCAAATATAACCATTATTAAAAATGTGAACATGTCTTTACTTTTTAGTTTTTATTCTTTAATTTGAAAGGTAAAATAGGTATTCTACAATCATTAAAGGGTCGGGCCAAGTCGGTGCACAATAGGCCGGTCTCGTTCGGACGTTATTCGGTCAGTCTCGGTCAGGCGCCCGATGGTCCAAGTAACAAAACCGAGACCGACCATTTATAAATGGGCCGGGCTCAAGCCCGACACGTTTAATAAACAGTTCGGGCCAGGTCGGTCTATAAATGATCGGTCCCGATCGATTTAGTCGGGTCGGGCCACGAATTTACACCCCTACCTTTACTTGTGAGCAAGAAGAAAAGAAAATGTGTTTCTGTAATGGTGATGCTCAATAACAGCTGCTTAGTGCAATTGATGAGCTGTAGTGTGCAAAAAACCCATGCTTACCAGGAGGTTTCAAGTTCGAGCCTCCTGGCTATTGCCTACTTTCTTCTTTACCTATAAAAAAAAATGGACATAAAGTAGAATTCCAACACAAATTTTACCAGCTGGTCATACGGTCCCTTCGTTAGGGTGAGGTCCAATGAGAATGCACATAAGGGCATCAACATGATTGTCCTTTTTCCTTCCGAAGAGGGAAGGATGATAATTTCACGGTCCCCTTCATTAGGGTGAGGTCCAATGAGAATGTACATAAGGGCATCAACACGATTGTCCTTTTTCTTTTAAGAGGGAAGGATGATAATTTACAGAGCCTTGCAACCAAACAGCTTTTTTTTTACATTTCTATATTAACCTGTGAAGGATAGGCTGTTAATGGGCGAGGTTGCTTGAACTGCCTGCCACTCAGGCCCATACCTTATATGGGCCTCTCTTAGCGTCAACGCCAAATTTGCAGCACATGCTGATCTATTGGGCCATTTTATTAGTTGTTCCGTAAACCTTGCACCGTGCATGGTCCTGTCCCCCTCTCACAATAGGGGTGGAAATGGCCTAAATCCACCTATTTTGGCAAACCGTAACCCATCTTTCTTATGTGGTCATGCATGAAAACCTTTTACTATATCTATAGTAAGAATCAGAATAAGACTACCCAATAACACAACACTAGTAGCAATAGAAACAGCTTGAGAATTTACAAAAACAAACATAACATTAAGGCTGCGTTTGGTAACGATATTGTTCCAGAAACGACGTTTCATGTCAAAAATGGAAATTTCAGTTTCTATGTCAAAATGAATTTTTTTTCATGACTTTTTGTTTAAAAAAAAAAATAAAATGAAATGCACCATAAATGCGCTAAACGCTTTATTCCCTTTTTTTAGAACATTACCAAACGCAGCCTAAGTCTACAACAAAATCCAAAAACGTTTTTTTAGAACGTTACCAAACATAGCCTAAGTCTACAACATAAATCAAAGAAGACCAAATAGATGAAGCGGCTATCCTTGCAAGAGTTGCATACAAAGGTCCATGCTATCCTGTCCAGACTTGTATCGGAGCTTCTTCCAAGATGGAAAGCAAATTAAGCTTGCAAGACACCTAGGGCCTTTTGATGCCAACATGTCCCTTGAAAACACCACAATTCAATGGAATTGGAAAATCCTTCTACCAATATGCAAAGCAAATTAAGCTTGCAAGACACCGAGGGCCTTTGATGCTAACATGTCCCTTGAAAACACTACAATTCAATGGAATTGAAAAATAAGGTTGCAGCCCAGATAGATGTGATAGAATCCCCTTTTTTTTTTTTTTTAAGCGATGGGTCTTCAGGATGAAAATCTCATTGGTTCATACTGACCTCACAATCGCATGAATTGAATCATATCGGGATTAAATGAGAACCATTCAATTTTTACCGAAAGCAGTGAAGAGTACTAAATATCCCCGTGTGAGGGGGTCCAAAAAGTTAAGAGGAGTCAAACTTGGAACCACATACTTCTTGGGACGAAGGTCCCTTGCAATTCGCTACCCCGTAGAGTTAATAATATAAAATACATGGTTATTGCTGAGATGGATATAATACGAATAATATTAGGCTTAGAAAAAATATATGTTGGGTAAAGACTCAAAGTAATCAAGAACTGAGAAGGCACAAATGTCTGTAATCCTAATGGGCCGGTATCATAGATATATTTAGCAAAGAACATGCCAAATAGTTTCAGTGCCAAAGTTGCATGTCTTTTTTAAACTACAAACTTGATCCTTAGTAGCAAGTCCATTATTCAAAAATTTCCGAAGGTATTTTTAATACCATAGGTGTAATGTTAGCTTCCAAATAAGGGTCAAAATCTTCTTTTTAGGATAAGAACACCTTGATATGTTAATTTTCTTTCATGTCACAATGGCTTAGTTTGAAAAAAAATAAATAAATAACCATTGAGATGTATGTGGAGTCATCAATCATATCACATGGATTACTATTTCCAAGTGACAAATGATGAAGTATTATACTTCATTAGGAATAATGAATGTCTATAGAAGGATGTCAATGCCTACGGAAGAATGCCAATGTAAGAAAGAATCTGTAAGATACATCAATGAGGGTATCATTCATATGGAATGCACATGGGGTCCACATGTTCAGAAAAAGAGAAAGAATATTAATGTGCATCCACTGCTTATTATTTGAGAGGGTATATTATCACTTGCACATGGGTGGCGCATGTTTTGTTTTCCCACATATAATATATATATATATATATATATTATAGTTATTAGGCATAAACAGTGAATCGATCCGTTAGAGAACTAAGTCCCTTACGGTTGCTTTAACCGGAGCAATCTAAATCATCCATTTTATGTCAATAGAAAAGAGTCTTTTAAGTGGATACAAGGTAACAAGTGGAGCTTTGAGGTTTTTGGAGATTTGCCAAAGTCTCAATATCCACAATTACCATGATTTTTCTAATTTCGATTTGTTTTAATTTAGAAAACAAAGATTGCCATCTTGGATGGGATGTAACTAGTTTATCTTAGATCTTTGACTCATCAGCATAAACTTGACATATTTTATTTGAAAATGGAATGAAGGGAAGGAAATGAAATTTCCACAAAAATAAAATGGAAAATTTTCTAATCCTTATAAAAAAAAAAAATGATTGTGTAACCAACCCAAAAGCTTTTTAAATGTATTGACAAAGTTTGGGGAAAATGAATCATATGCCATCCTTGTTTAGATTCTAATATACCCCTCACATCATAAGTAATGGGGATCTCTCTCTCTCTCTCTCTCTCTCTCTCTCTCATGTAGATTCTAGATTCTCTATGGATGATATGATACATTTTTCCAGACCCTCATTGATGTAGCATATAGATTTCTTCTTATACTATACTCGTAGGAAACCCTCCCCGTCTTACTTCACTTTCAATCATCCTTTTTATTGAGTAGTATATAAAAATTCACTTAAAAATTAATTACTATATTTGGTATGGATTTTAAATTTCTTGCATAATCATTATTACTAAAGTGTTAATTTTTTATTTGGATGAAATTTTTCTTAAGCTACATAGTAAAGGATAATTTTTTTGTCATCAATAATCATCATTGTATTTGAATGTGTCAAGGAACAATGAAGGACCTTTTAGACCTTCAACATATAGGAGAAAATAATGATGGCCTTAAATTTGTGGGTGAATGAAAACTATCTTCATCGGAGTAATATTTTTTCTACTTCAAAGGTAATGTTTTTGTGGGAAAAGATTCTCCGAATCATTGGAGTAGGATACACTAGTATTTTTGTGTATATCTCTCTACTCTTTGCATGAAATGACTTCACTGTTTTCTTACGCACAATATTATGCCGCATCTCATTGATGCGCTCCCTTGCACCACTTGTGTAGAAAACTGTCTCCTAATTTTAAACAATGACCCTACCTAGAACTACTTAAAGAAGCAATATTTAATATCTAGTAGCTTTATACCCTGGAGTTGTTGGGTTCAGATCTTTTACATTAGCTTTTTTTTTTTTGGTAAAGATCTTTTACATTAGTTTGTACTATCATATTTATGTTATTGTGAACATGTTTTTGACAAAAATCTAAATATTATAAATTAGGGGTGTCAATTTTGAGCTTGCATTGGTAGGCCTAATCAAGCCTGACATGTTTACGACTTGACTTAGATTGACCTTATTAATAAATGTTCATTAATAAAGGAGGTGCATGCCGACACGTTTATATGTCCAACTTGAACCGACTCGTTGTAGTCCGACCCCCTTTTATAGTACATAAAATTCCTATTTTGCCATTGCTAGTAAGAAACTATTTTATTTATTTATTATTATTATTTTTAATAGTAAGAAACTAATTATGGTTTCATACCCTTTGCTTTGTAATAGGATTTGATTTAGTTAAACTTTGTTTTGTAAGTTGTAATGGTCATAATATTATTATTATTATTATTTTTTGTAAAAACAGCCATAATTATATCATTTCTCTTCTTTATTAAAGTTTGTGTCACATATTTGGGGCCTTCAACCCGCTTAAGAAAAGAATTTTGGGGTAGGCATATTTAAGGCCCATTTAGACTTAAATAAGTCCATAACCCGATTAAGGCCTGTTTAAAATAGCTTGATTAAAACCGACACCAGCCAACCTGATTATAAACCGTACTATGCCCCCAAAACTAGGCCCATAACTTAAACGGACATTCACGATGCAAGACTTCCAAGTGATCAAGTTTGGCTAGGCCCGGCCCAACAGGTTGACACCCCTAGGTGAAATATGTGATTTTTCTATGAGTAGCCATTGAAAACTTTGAACATTTTTTTTATGTTTAAAGATTTGTTTTTAATGGCGGTAGTTTTGGATATTTATAAGTAAGGATCTATTTTTAATTTTTTACCCCTTTGGAGGTGGATGCCGCTCGTATGATCCCCCTCAGCACCAGCCCCCAAGGATGGCCAAGACAAAAAATTTGGCATCCTTGCTCAGAGATATCTTATTTGTGAAGTTTGCTACAAAGCCTCTCCATCCTCAAGCTTGTGGAAAATCTTATGGTCCTTCTAAATGTCACCAAAGATCCAAAACTTTATTTAAAGCCTACTTGAACCAAATTGGTACCCTTCCAAATCTCATGCACAAGAATGTGGAGACTTCAGATCTGTGTTCTTGTTGTGGGAATGAAAGAGAAAATTGTTGAACATGCTCTTCTTTGATGCTTCCTTGCCCAATAGGCATGATTTGCCTCTTGTGTCTATGTCTCTATGTGGTCTCTTTCCTACCCAAGCTAGACATTGGCGGACTGGCTTGTAAGTCAATGATGTAAACAGATTGGATATGAATCAAATTTGGATCAGATGTGATTAGATCTAGATATTCTTTGCCCTTATTCAGATACCCCTAGATAGATACGGATATAGATCAAATTTGGATTTTCAACTATCCGTTTACTCTCTAACTAATGTAATCCGGACCTTCTTCCCCCCAGTGAATATAATTTGCTCTTAATCCATATTTTTTGTTATTTTTGCTCCTTTTCTCATTCTCTAGAACTTGTCTAAACTTCAAGAACCTTCAAAATCATTACTTGATTATCTAATCGGATCGAATAATTATTTTCTGGATAATTCAGATTTGTATTTGAATACCCTTTGACCGATACGGATACCCCTAAACGGTTGTGAATGCAAATTTGAATTCTAATCTTGGGTATTCATTTACATCCATTGAGTTGTCCATTGGGGAAAGTGTCCTAGTTTAAGCAATAAAGAGCAAAAAGGCTCTTTATAACTCATGCAATCATACTTTGAGAAATTTGGAAGCATAGGAACTCCACGGTTTTCAATTGAACCATCCCACATTTCACTTTAGTTACTATCACTTCTCACAACAATATTGCAAATCCTCAATAGCTCTTAACTCTTTACTAGGTTCCTTCCATATTTTCACCAATGCTTCCCTTTTCAGTAGGTCATGTGCATGGTTTAAGCATCTCCCATACCGTTATTGATCCTTCGTTTTCTTAAATTTAAATGGTTCTCATTCAACTCGTATGACCCGATCCATACATTGAATTTTTAAATCATTTACGTTGATATACAAAATAATAGCCTAGCATTAAATTACCAAAAATTGCAGTTTTGCATAATTGATCCTCGTTCTCATTTTATGTCCATAGATCAATTGAGGTCAAATTATTTTAGGTATGTAAATTGTCAAAGCAGTTGTTCGATCATGGTGTCGTATCTCCACCTTTTTTCTATATTCTTATTGGGATGCCGTACAACCTTTTGGTTATAATCCATATGGGAATTTTTCCAAAAAAAAACATTTTGATTAAGTGGTTTTTGTGGCCAAAGACGTATGGGTTTTAACTAGGAATTTAATGGTTCAACAAGGAAATTTTTAAACTAATGATGCAACTTTAAGAGGGTTAATTCTTATTAAGATAAAGTCAAATTTTGTGTTTATGCAAAAAAGATGCCAAACGCATTGCTTTTTTAAAAAAGTTCTATTAGCAAAAGTGTTTACAACCTATTTATCCATTTATGTGGTCGTATCTTTAGCGATATTAGTGTATTCCAACCAACGACGTAAAAGGCCCAAAAAATGGTAAACAATTTGGGCCTGCATCCTGACATGATGGATCAATTGAGATTTTAACCTGGTGTGAAGGGTTCAGATCCATCCTTTCCCTAGTTTTGATTGTTTAGGGTTTTTGTCATATTCTCTTACGCTTCATGGTCCAAAGGGTTAAATGGTTCTCATTCACCCAGGATTTACCCGATAACATTTGATAGGTTGATTTCATGAAAAGAAATATCGACTTTACCTCACTGCAAAAGAAATGGAAGCTCTAGCTATTTTAAATTAGAGATAAAAAATTCTAGTTTGATAATTTTTTATCCTCCTTTCTCATTTTATGTCCATAGCATCAGTATGATCCAATTATTTTAAGAGTATGTAATTGTCAAAGCAGCCTTCCATCTGACACATATGGTGTTCGAGTCTCCCATCCTTTTTTTCTTGCAAGCCACCCTTCCTTGAGTTGGGATGCCTTGTGACAACCTTTGGGTTGTAATCCATAAGAGATGTTTTACCAAAAAAAAATCCATATGAGATGCATTACAGTTGGCTACATTACTGGTGGGCTTAGAAGACGTGGATGGGCTTTTAGACATAGCAACTTCAAGGAATTCAACATGGACATTTTAAGCTAAAGATGCAACTTTAAGAGGGGTTCAATTTCTCCTATTAAAGATAAAGTCATTAAGTGAGGTCCAAATGAACCAAGCAATGAAAGATGCCAAACCCATTACTTCCTTGTTACCGGTTCTATTACTCGTATTAATAGAGTTCCAACCTCATTTATCCAGCAATGAAACATAGGCTCTTCTCTTTGTGGGTCTGAGTATGTGAGTGAGTTCCAAACCAAACAGCACGGTCAAATGGGCAGCCGAGAAGAACATGGTCAATCGATTCTAAGGGGGCCTTGCATCGTTGACATGATGGATCAATTGAGATTTTATGGTGTGTAAGGGCTTCCAGAATCCAAACCTTGGGTGCAAACCGCCATATGAAATTTCTGATTTTTATGAGGGTTTGACATGAACATATGCGCTCCCCGACGACATCAGAAACATGGCTCCAATGAGGTTGATTAGATGATGATGCTCTTGCAGGCATTCACTCCAGGGATTGATTTGATAACATTTGATAGGTTGATTTCATTGAAAAGAAATATCGTTCTTTACCTCACCCCACACCCAAGAATCATTTCTTGGAAAAAGACTAAGCTGGATTTTTAGAATTTTCTACACATAGAGATGAAAAATTAAGATGATAATTTTTTGATACCACATCCTATTCTCGTGGTCTATCAACTCCGCTATCATGAAAAGATTATAGCCTTTGGTTTAAGAAATTGGATTTTTATAACCTTTTAGAGTTGGAACCCAATTATCCTCTCATATTCTAATAGAATCTCCCTTTTACATCCTTCAAAGAAGTTCATCTATCAAGACTCTCATTCTTTCGATAATGTTATTCTAGGCTCAAAAGGGTTGACGACCCAAAGGAGCATCCAAGAAGTTGGAGTGAAGAAAATAAATATTCTTCATAAATCTAGCTCACAAAGACTCCGGATGTTTCCATAGGTGCCAAGCCACTTTGGAAAGAAAGGAGGAATTGTGAAGAGATGAATCCCTAAAGTCCTAGCCCCCTTTTTCTTTAGACTGACATAGTCTAGCCCATGAGATCCAGTGGATCTTAGATTCATGATCAGATTTACCCCAAAAGAAAATTTTCACCATCTTCATGAGATTATTGTGAATGGACTTTGGTAATTTAAAATGAGAACTTCTATAATTGGACATGGCAAACCTAACCACTTTAAGCATCACTTCACGGCCCGCATGCGAAAGTAATTGAAGTTTTTAATTCTGAAATTTGTTGGAGACTTTTTGTAGGGAAATTATGTGTCAGCAATATTGAGAGAGAAAACCTAAGTGTCATCTTTGTATAAAAGAACTTTCAATATATCACCTGCATAGAATTATAATAGGCAGTAATTGAAATTGTTAGAAAATTTGTGGGCAGAGTCGTGTCACTTGACACTATCCTTAAGACCGTAGATGCCTCATATGGTGCAACCGAATAATGCAAATCGGCCTCCAAGATAAAACGGCCCAATGGCTCTTCCAATAATCGTGCACTCGACTACTGGACCCCTTCGAATGCTATAGGGCTATGTGTCACGCCCCATTCACACAGAATCGGACTGGTGACTGAGTTAACTCCGGTTAACCCAAAATTTGCCAAGATCATCTGATATTGTACCTCACCATAGCGTACCCACATCTAAGATAAGTGTTCAAAAGTTTAGCAGAAGACTTAAATTACCTGTATATATCCCCAATATACTTGATACCCAAATTGTAGTATATATAGCTAAGTACATATGGGTCCGCAGACATGATATTTACACAAAAGAATAACAATTTACATATTAAGCACACAAAAGGGGAGGTCATCAAAAATCAAAAAGCAAAATCCTGTAGGTGTCATTACTGCAGTCCCACAGCATAGCCCTCCCACATGCAATCAGCACCGTGGTCATATTCCTCAGAGACCCACCAGTCCTCAATAAGAAACTCAACTGTGGGGCCTGACTCCTGATCTTCAGGCAGACGACCTGTAAAATCATCTAAAAGAGGTGTGCACGTGGAATGAGCTCACTAGCTCAGTAAGTGAAAAGAAAGACCACACAAATATTCACATCCATATGCATTATATGCAACGTAATTCATTTTAATCTTATCCACCTAAACAACATTACTAAGTCTTAGGTTATGTGCTACTCACAATCACAGTGCACGTATGCCCCTGGTACGAGTCGCGAACTCCATCCCACGATACTCCCATATGGTTGTCGGAGAAGGCCTACCGTGAGTACTTAGAAAAGTAAAGCATGCCGACCACCAGCTCTCAACATAAAAGTAAATGACAGAAATGTAAAGGTGCCAACCACGACAATTTAAAAGCAGTACGATTGGCCCTCTTGAATATACCACTGAGGTTGCCGACTGTCCTAATGACCAGTCGGATGTATGTCTAACGCCACATAAGACCGACAACTCGACCACGCTTCCCAAGTGATAACCCAACACCTCAACCCCTGTTGGGAAGGGTCGTAGCACAGGGAATGATAATCCTAAACTGCATGCTCCTATATGACAAAGTACGATTGTATAGTACCATCGCATCCCATACCATGAGCCACCAATGCACTCGTTTTCAAACCGACTACGGCATCTAGTCTAATAATGCATCATGCACAGTAATCTAACCATTGTCACATAAGCACATCAATTATTTAGCATTGAGAATGTAAGACACAACACACATCATAAATCATTTGTTTAAAATGCACAAACAATGCGTGCGAATGGTATACGAGGATGACTAATCTACATATAATTTGTATGATGACATAGCTAGTCTAAATACAATTTAATGATACAAAAACATGCTTTAAAATAAAGTCAAATGTCCTCTCCCCACTTACTTGTTGGGTACAAAAGCTCACGTTCAGTATGGGTGAGATCTGGCATGAGAAATGTAAATTATAGTGGAACCTATCATAAGCGAATTAGATTAGCATTTCACCACCTTGGGGTCAAAACTATCAATGTTTTATGTTTAAATCATGTTTAAAATCATAAAAGAAGGTTGCCCGCCCATTTTTCATTCGGCCAAAAATATCTGATTGGTGGGCCAACAGGTGGGCCAGACAGCCCACCTGTCTTCTCTCGCCGATCCAACAGGCGGCCAGATAACCCGTCGATTCAACAGGCGGGCCTTTACAGGTGGGCGAGTTTACCCGCTGGTCTTCTCCTGCTTGTCGGAATTAAGGTTCTGCCCAACAGGTGGGCCCCTACAGGCAGGCTCGGTCTTTGCCCACCTGTTGGTGCGAAAATTGATTTTCTCCTTTGAAACACTCTTCAACCTTGGAAAAACCAAATAGGACTATTCCAATCACATTTTTCACACATTTAAGGTCTCAAAAGATGATTCTAACCTAGATCTAAGTTAGATTTAAGGATTGAAAAGCAATCTTACCTTCTTTGCTCAAGAACTTTTCCAAAACCCCAAAATCACCTCTTAACTCAAGAAATCACCAATGCTTCTCAAATCTTGTAAACACTTCTTTAAACTTTCAAAATCAACACATAGACCATCTATTAAACCTTATATTCATCATCTCAAGTGGGATTAACAAGATCTCAAGGAACTCTACCCAAATCAAGGGTTTTACTTGGGATTTTGTGAAAGTTTAAGAAGTATAGCCTTTGCTCACCTCAAATCGTAGGTCTCATGTTGGGGATCACTTTTCCAGTGCCAGAATGAGAAGATCAAACCTCGGCATCGCTTAAAATCATTTCTTCTTCTTTTTCTTTTCCTTTCTTCTTCTTCGTTCTCTTTTCTTCCTTTTCTCTCTCTTCTTTACTTTTCTCACTCACTCTTTAATGCGTTAAATGAGAAAAAGGAAAAAAAAAACACTATAAGTACTATTTATACTAGAGAATATCTAGTAACCACATGGGTGGGTCACCTTTGGGAGGCGGGTTCGCCACTTCGTGACACCACATTAAGTCAAAACTTAGCCAAACAATTGAGATTTTAATGGAATTCGACTCTCAGCATGTATCTCACTCTTGGCACAAGATATATAATACGTATACTGTAATACCCTACTTCTTAAACCCGATCTGATTACACGGTTGACCCGGTTTAACCATGCAAGACCCGAACCAGAGAGAGTTAAAGCGGGTTCCTTATGGACTATGATGGCAAAGGTGACCTTAAACACCGACTGGCCCGACAAGTCCGAGCCAGTGCGAGAAGAGACGGGTGTACCAAGCCGTGTACATGCACCTATCACAAGGCCATGTACGGATAAAGCATGTATGTAGTCGTATATTAAGGCACATACGTATATTACATCGTATGCCAAGAGTGAGATTCGTGCCGAGGGCCAAATTTTATCAAAATCCCATTTGATTCCCCAAGTTTTAGCCCTCAGTTGGGCGGACTGGTGGGCGCATCCACCCACCTGAGTGACCCACCCATGTGAATACTTAGCTATTTTAAGAAGTATATATATAGCATTTATGTTCCTTTTTCTTTTCTCATTTATGACACTCGTACGTTGGTGAGAAGAGTAAAGAGGAGAGAGAAAAGAAAGGAAAGAAGAAGAGAAGAGAAGGAAGAGGAAGAAGAGATGGATTTCAGCAGCGCCGATGCTTGATCATCTCATTCCAACGCCGAAAGAGTGATCTCCAACACTAGATCTACGTTTAGAGGTGAGCAAAGGCTGGGTTCCTTAAACTTTCACCATGCCCAAGTAAAACCCTTGATTTGGGTAGGGTTTCTTGAGATCTTGTAAATCCCCCTTGAGATGATGAATCTAAGGTTTAATAGATGATCTATGTGTTGATTTTGAAGGATTGGAAGAAGTATTTACAAGGTTGAAGAAGCATTATCGATTTGAAGTGATTTTGGGGTTTTGAAGGAGTTCTTGAGCAAAGAAGGTAAGATGGCTTTCCATTCCTTAAATCTAACCTAGATCTAGGTTAGAACCATCTTATGAGACCTTGAATGTGTGAAGAATGGGTTTGGAAAAGCCCCATTTGAATCCCCAAAGGTTGGGAAAAGTTTAGGAAGAAACAGCAGTTTCCCGCCAAAACCGATGGGCCACATGGCCGCTGGGCACCACTTTGAGAGGCGAGGGCCTTGCCCAATCGGTGGGCCAACAGGGTTGACGGTGGGCCACCCTCCGCGGTCTTAACAGACCCTCGGCCTAATCTGGTATGACCCTGGTCGCGGTTGTCAGTCCTTTGTGATGTTAGACATTATGCCCGGTTGGTCATTAGGACAGTCGGCAATTCCGGTGGTATATTCAAGAGGGCCAATCGTACTGCTTTTAAATTGTTTGAGTCGACCTTTAGGTTCATCATTTATTTTATGTTGAGAGCCGGTGGTCGGTATATTTTACTTTTTCGAGTACTCACGGTGGGCCTTCTCCGACAGCCCTATGGGCGTATCGCGGGATGGAGTTCGTGGCTTGTACCAGGGGTATACGCGCACTGTGGTTGTAGTAGCACTAAACCAAAGACTTAGTAATGTTGCTTAGGTGGATGTGATTAAAAATGTATTGCATAGCATATAGTGCATATGGTTGTGATTTGTTGTGTGGACTGCTGTGTGGTCCATCTTTCCATTTACTGAGCTAGTGAGCTCATCCCACGTGTGCACCTCTTTTAGATGATTTTGTAAGTCATCCATCTGAAGAGCACGGGTCGGGTCCCACAGTTGAGTTCCCTGAAGAGGATTGGTGGGCCCTGACGAGTTAGAGCACGGCACTGATTGCTCGTGTGAGAGTTGTCTCTTGGGGCCCAGGTTTGATACTGAGTGAGCTCCACTTTTGATGCGAGTGAGCTCTACCTTGTGATGCCGAAATGAGCTCCACTTTTGATACGAGTGAGCTCTAAGCTTCGATACCGGAAATGTACCTCGATTTTTATGATTCCTTTTGTGTACTTGATATGTGAATTGTACTCTTATTGTGTAAATATCATGCCTTCGGGCCCACATGTATTTAACTATTGTATCACAATTCGGGTATTAAGTATTATGGGAATATTCACAGGTAAACCAAGTCTTCCGCTGAACTGATGAGCTCTTTCTTAGTTGTGTGTATCTTTGTGGTGGAATCTTGATCGAGATGATCTGGCGGTTTGGGTTAACGTGTTAACCGGTCATGCATTACGTGTGGACGGGTGTGACAATGTGGTATCAGAGCGAGATGCTCTGCTCCACTCACAGCATACCGTTTAGAATCCCATAGAATCTATAATAGGAAAATGGGATTGGGTTAATGTAAAAGCTTTAAAGAGTTAAAAGCCAAAGAAAGAAAGGAATAAAAATGGTTGCATTTAGATATTGCATTCATGGTATGCGTGAGAGGAATAAAAGGTAAATTAATTGGTGTCATAACCCATCGAGTACAAGTTTGACGAAATTTCGACAGCATAACGGCGTAAAAGGAGATTTCTAAAAATTTTCACACAAACACCTGATAAACAACATATCCACATATATATATAGATATCAATGATCAAATTAACAAAAGACATCACAACTAAACTACACAAGTATTCAAATATACAAATCCACCACAGACCACTGTCAAAATACATTATCCCACAAATAAGTCCAGTTACAGAGCAAGTACAAAGAATGAGAAAAGAAAGAAAAAATGCAATAGGATAGACAACATGGAACAGGTGAAAAGCTTGTGTGGACGAGCTAAGTCCTCACTGATCATCGTCATCGTCGTCGTAGTCGTCCACTATTATTACGTTCGCCGGAGGTCTAGAGTTGACGTTGAGTCGATGGTCGTAGTAGTCAAACCTCGAGTTCACCAGCCCTACCTCCCTCCGAAGTCGGCCAAAATCTGCTGAGATGGCATTGGCCGTGGTATCCAAGTCCTGGCCCAGTCTGAGGAAGGAATTCTCTAAGGTAGCCTGCCTCTCCAGGATGCATTCCTCCCTGGAAGCACTCTCGTCCAACCTTCTTAGTAGCTGATCTTGGCCATCCTTCAAAGCCCTCATAGTGGACATCATGCCCTCAAAATCATATGCACCACTCTCAGGTGGTGGGGCTCTATGCTGTGGGCCTGCAGCTTTGGTGAAGCCAGGATCAGTACCTCTCGACCCCTGAGGCACCTCCTCAGGGATGTCCTCATCCACCAAGTCATCCTCCTCATCCTGAGGAACATAGTCCTCATCCTCCTCGCTAGACTCCTCCTCCATGGGAACATCCTCCATAGGGGCAACCCTCCTATCTTTACCTCTCTGAGCTCCTGCTCTCTGAGGTGTATCCATAAGGGTGTGGAGACCCATCCTCAAGAGGTTTCCCCTGTCGAACTTGTCCGTCGGGGTCTTCCCCTCCTCGCCACTCAGGTCCACTCCGGAGAACTCGAAGATCCTAGTGTGGATCCTGCCATATGGGAATCCTCCATCCTCGGGGTGAGAAGTGTGGTGCTCCATGGTCTTGAGGATGACATAGGGTAAGCACAAGTGCTCGTCACCTCCCTCTAAAGCCTTATAGATGCAGAAAGCTAAAAAGGCTACCATGAAGCCCACCTGGTTCCGGTGACCTCCTCTGGGGAGCAAGTTGAACTGGACCAATCGGGCAAATACATGAACCTCCGGGAAAAAGGATGTCTCAGACTCCGGACGTGCACTGCTGCCACAGATGGTCTCGTAAATGTAGTCCAGTGTCTCCAAACTCATGAACGGGCCCAGGGGCTTACTCCTGGAGGCCTCAGAGTAGGTGCCCGCTGAGGATACCTAAAATGCTAGCCAGGGTGTCCACAGTCAGCTGGATGTCCACCCCCTTCACCATGCTGATTATAGCATACTCCCCGTACTGGTAGGAAACCTCCAGGTTGCAGTAGAATCTACGGACCAACTGCTCGTAGCACGGACGGTCTACATGGAGGATAGACTGCCAGCCCAGTGCTATGAACCTCTCCTGAAGCTGAATCTTGTGGAAGTTGTCAACTACCACAGTCTTCTCCATCATTACAGACCTCTTTAGGAAGGCCGGCCAGTTGGTTGCTGCCTCCGAACAGCGGAAGAGCTCCTCATCGTAGTCGGAAGGATCAAATCGGGCAGGTCTGGGTCTCCCTGTGCGGGAGGCTAGAGAACTAGTTCCCGCACTCTTCCGCTTAGAAGCGATGGTCTTACGTCGAGTGCCAGAGGATGCGGACTCCTTGCCTTTGCGAGATGACATCTTGGAAAGAAAAAGAGGAAAGAAGGGTAAGTGACAAAATAGAAAGCATGGGAAGAAATAGAAGGTGACAAAATGTGACAAGTGAAAAAAAAAACGATAAAAAGTCTATAAATGAAATGCCTGGACAGTGACAAGATAGAGATTATGGCAAAATAATGACGCGGCAAGAGGCATATAAAGCATGACAATTAAGGAAGGAGAAAACCCCGATTCTCAAGGTGCAAGTTCAACCTAAGGAAGAAAACAAAAAAATGGAAAGACTCACAATAGAGTGAAGCATGAAGCTTACATGCTCATGGATGAAATGCCGTCATTCTACAATCAAGAACATGCAAAAACATATGCTAATGTGCTATTGGGGTCCACAAATGCCAAAGGATGTAAAGAAAAATCAAAGAAAACCTAACACAAAAGATGGATTTTCATGGGAAGATATGGGGATTTCAAGCATAAGGGACTTTCTATGATTTCTACAGCATGTTAAGTACAAATCAAGCATAATGCATTGCATTTGAGTCATTAATTGGGGAAAAAGAGCAGGAACTGAAATATCCCCAAATTTGAGAAAACTAGGGCACGGTTGGGGTTTTTTCTCAAAAATGGAGAAGTAAATCCTAGAACTAGAAATAAACCACAAGAGGACCATCACATTCATATGAAATCACTATTCTATAGAAAGAAACATGGAAAGGAAGTGAGATTTAAGACAACTCATGAGTTCTACCCCAAATTTCAAGTTCTGAGAAGAAATGAGGAAGAAAACTTACTTGTAAGTGGAGGGTTGAATCTTCTCAAAAGTGCCGGGTCGTTCAGTGGGATCGCGAGTGGAAGCGTCAAGATGCTCTCCAAAATTGCCTGAGAGAGAGAGAGATAGAGAGAGAGGAAATGAAGGAAATAAGGAAGAACAGGGGCTTAAGTGCCTTGTTTGAAAATCCTGCTCGGGGAGGACCGGCTGGCCAGACCGACGGGCCAACCTGCCCGCCGGTGTCACCCGCCGGTTGAGAGAAAACTTAAAAAATAAGAAATTTTATTATTGTTATTATTATTATTATTAATGTAATTATTACAATTATTGTTATTATTCTTATAATAATATGTTATGGTCAAGTGGGACCATTGACATACTTGTTGAAGCACTAACCCTGTATTTTTTGAATCAAGTTGCGGTTGGTTGTAAACTATCATACACTATAATACCCTATGCGTTGGCATATAATTGTGTGCCGATATCAATTCTATGGTGTTTAACCAATGTGATGTATGATATGTTCCAGGTACAGGGATACGATGGTACGTACTAGATCCGGTAGCAATGCACGAGGAACCCCGCGTGGTCCTCGTCCGGTCGGTCGACCACCGAATCCCAGGAGGTCCCGCTTTGTGGGGCAAACCTCACTTCCACCACCTCCAGAGACCTTTGGTTAGGGTGGGGCACATGGGGACCCACCTATGACTACACTTCCGGACCCTCCAGCGGTTATTACTCCGGGGGATGTTGCTACCATAATTCAGCAGTCACAACAGGCTCTCCACCAACAAATGCTTTAGCAACAAGAAGCATTTATGACTGCTATTCAGCAACAATTGGACCTTTCTCAATCAGGTCAACCTCCCCAGATACTTACTCCACAGGACCCGCCTATAAGGTCTGGAACGGGGCCACAAGTGGGAGGTACACCTCCAATTCCACCATTTAGTATTCCTCCGTATGGGGTGCCCCCTCCATACTCTTACTATCCGGCTTATGCTACTAATTACCCGCCGACGAATAATATGTCAAAGGTAGTGGAGTCATTCAAGAGGAACTTGCCACCCGTATTCTCTAAGGTGGGGAGTGATCCTCTGGAGCCGGACTAGTGGATCCAGGAGCTAGAGAAAATATTTGAGGTGATTGAGTGCACATATGCACAGAAACTCATTTGTGCGGGGTTGTAACTCAAGAAGGAGGCCAACTCTTGGTGGCAAGCCTCTAAGCCCATATTGTTGGCTGCCCATCCAGAACCCACCTGGGAACAGTTCAAAAAATTATTCTTGAACAATCATTACCCATGCAGCTTCAGAGACCGTAAGGAGACTGAGTTTATGGCCTTAACTCAAGGAGGTAAGACTATCCTTGAGTACCAACAACAGTTTGAGAGCTTGTTCCATTTTCTAAAGGGCCTAAAGGCATCCATTGGGTCTGTACTTGAGGTCTTGGATTTGACCGACTATGGCCAGATTGTGCAGAAGGCCAAGACCATGGAGGATAAACAGAAGGGAGAACAGTCCCTCACCCCTAGACTGTGGAAGAGAACAAATCCATTTCCGGATATGGGTAACTCCTCCAAGGCATACCGTGGGTCGTACAGTTCTGGGCCTACGTATAGGAAGCCCTATAGGCCATCTGGCTACCCTTCTAGACCAGCTGGTGGTTCGAGCTCTACATCCTTCCGCCCGAACACTAGTGCGGCACCTACAGTTCCAAGGCCGCCCCGACCTCCATCTTCAATGGGTCAAGTGCAGAGGGGCCCCGCCCCAGTTCCGAAATCTCAGATCCGTTGCTTTAGCGCCATTCCTATGGGCACTATACAAAAGACTGCGTCACCAGCCTTGCCCTCCATCGACCCTACAGTACCGACCTCCCTTAACTCGGGAAGTCAACCGCGAGGAAGGATGTATGCCCTATCAGGTGAGGAAGCTGAGGCCAGCACAGAAGTGGTAGCAGGTACATTTTAATTTTAAGAATTTCCTTATGTTAAATACTGATGACCTGCTGAAATTATATGCATTGTTACACTAGGTGTCCTATCCATATCGGGCATACTAGCCTATGTTTTATTCGATTCAGGAGCTACACATTCATTCGTATCTAAGAGATTTGTTGAGAAACTTGAGATGCTACCCAGGATCCTAGATCATGGAATGATTGTTAGTATGCCTACTGGTAAAGTTACACAGTTGAAGGAGGTGTATAGGCCTTGCCCAGTGGAAATTAGTGGGAAGAACTTTGATGCACAACTCATTAAGTTCAATATGCAGAATTTTGATGTTATACTGGCCATGGATTGGTTGTCAGCTCATCGAGCTAATGTGATGTGTGCTGAGAAACTGATTAGGGTGACAGATGACGAAGGAAGAGAATTGGTATACCAAGCAGATAAAATGAAATGGGCGAGAAAGGTCCTTGTCTCTGCCCTTCAAGTGGTAAAATTGTTGGAGAGTGGATGTCAGGCTACTTAGCATCGGTACTTGATGTTGATGCAAAGATTACACCTCTAGAAGAGGTAAAGGTGGTTAAAGAGTTTCCTGACGTCTTTCCAGATGATCTAATGCATTTACCGCATGATAGAGAGTTGGAGTTTGCCATAGACTTGGTTCCTAGAGCAGCTCCAGTGTCTAAAGCTCCATACAGGATGGCACTAGCCGAGTTGAAAGAGTTGCAGATGCAGTTGCAGGAATTATTGGAAAAGGGGTTTACTCGCCCAAGTGTTTCAGCTTAGGGTGCCCCAGTACTGTTTGTCAAGAAGAAAGATGGCAGTTTGCGTATGTGCATTGATTACCGGGAGTTGAATAAGCTAACCATTAAAAACCGGTATCCATTGCCACGCATTGATGATTTATTTGACCAACTGCAGGGTGCAAGGGTATTTTCAAAGATAGACCTTAGATCAGGCTATTATCAGCTCAAGATAAAGAGCAGCGACATACCCAAGACAACATTTAGGACTCAGTATGGTCACTATGAATTCCTAGTGTTATCTTTTGGGTTAACCAATGCACCGGCAGCCTTCATGGATTTAATGAATCGAGTATTTCACAATGTCTCGATAAATGGGTAATTATTTTTATTGATGACATCTTGATCTACTCCAAGACAGAAGAGGAGCACACTCGACATTTGAGAATGGTGTTACAGAGGTTGAGAGAACAACGATTGTTTGCCAAATACAACAAATGTGAATTTTGGCTTGAGCAAGTTGGATTCCTGGGGCACGTAGTGTCTAAGGCCAGAATCAAAGTGGATCCTGATAAGGTGAAAGTAGTAGTAGAGTGGGAAAGCCCTAAGAATGTCACTGAAATTTGAAGTTTCTTGGGTTTGGCTGGATATTACCGGTGCTTCATTGAAAATTTTGCTCGAATCTCAGCACCAATGACTAAATTAACCAAAAAGGGTGTGAAATTCGACTGGGTAGAGGAATGTGAGAAGAGTTTCCGAATTGAAGAAGAGGTTGGTGTTTGGCCTGTTGACCATCCACGAAGCATGTGGAATAACAATCTACACTGATGCTTCCAAAGTTGGTTTAGGTTGTGTTCTCATACAACGCAGTAAGGTAATAGCGTATGCATCCCGACAACTAAAGGAGTATGAGAGGAACTACCCCACTCATGACTTGGAACTGGCCACAGTCATTTTTGCCCTTAAGATTTGGCGACATTACTTGTATGGGGAGAAGTGTGAAATATACAGTGATCACAAAAGCCTTAAGTACTTTTTCACCCAGAAGGATCTAAACATGAGGCAGAGAAGATGGCTTGAGCTCATGAAGGATTATGACTGCGACATTCAGTATCATCCTGGCAAGGCTAATGTAGTGGCAGATGTGTTGAGTCGGAAGGCACAGACTGTGTCACTCTCGTACTTAGCAGTCAGCCCATCTCTCATACAAGAGGCGACGCTAATGGATGAAGCTCTCTTATATGAGGGAGCGACCTTAGAGCTTGAACATCAGGTAGATGACCTTAAGTGGGTGACTGCATCCTTGGCGGCTCTACAAGTGCACCCGACTATTAGACAAGAGGTAATAATGAAACAACCTTTGGATCCTAAATTACAGCAGATCAGAGTTAAGGTTCAAGATCAAACAATGAACGACCCAGATTTTGTTCTAGACAGTGATGGGGCATTGATGTTCCTAGGCAGATTGTGTGTGCTCGATGATTTGTATATACAAGACAAGATAGTACGAGAAGCACATAGATCCGAGTACTCACTCCACCCAAGAAGTACAAAGATGTAGAAAGACCTCAAACAAAATTACTGGTGGCCATGCATAAAAGTCATAATAGCTCTGTATATGGCGACTTGTCTTACATGCCAGAAAGTAAAAGCTGAGAGGCATCGACCTTATGGTTCTCTTCAGCCACTCCCAGTACCAGAATGGAAGTGAGATAGGATTACAATGGACTTCGTCACCGGACTACCATGTACACCTAAGGGGATGGACGCGATATAGGTGATTGTTGAACGGCTTACTAAGACTGCTCATTCCATTCCCATCAAGACCAAGTTCTCTATGGCCAAATTAGCACAACTGTACATGGATAACATAGTGCGCTTGCATGGAGTGCCAGTGAGCATTGTATCAGATAGGGACCCAAGGTTCACTTCCAGATTTTGGAAAAGCTTCTAGTGTGCCTTGGGATCACAGTTGAATTTGAGTACTGCTTTCCACCCATAGACTGATGGTCAGTCGGAGCGAACCATACAGATATTAGAAGACATGCTCAGGGCATGTATAATGGAAATGTGTGGTAGTTGGGAAGAATATATACCCCTTATGGAGTTTGCCTATAACAACAGTCACCAAGCTACAATTGGGATGGCTCCGTATGAGGCATTATATGGCAGGAAGTGCATAACTCCTTTGTATTGGGATGAGGTAGGTGAACGTCGAATGTTAGGACCTGAAATGATACAGATGACTTGTGACAAGGTCGATGTTATTCGAGAACGGATTAAAGCCGCTCAGTCTCGTCAAAAGAGCTATGCAGACACCCGCAGAAAAGACATTGAATTTCAGCTAGGAGAAAAGGTATTTCTCAAGATCTCTCCTACTAAAGGGTTGCAAAGGTTTCACAGAAGGGAAGTTGAGCCCAGATACATTGGACCATTTGAGATTTTAGCCCGGTTGGCTCGTAGCTACATGCTTGCTCGCCACCTTCACTCGGGGATGTTCATAATGTATTCCATGTATCCATCTTAACGATCGTTCATGATCCCTCTCATGTATTACCGTGGAATCGAGAATACCTAGAAGCGACATGACCTATCTGAGCAACCGGCTAAAATTTTGGACCGAAGGTGAAGACCCTTCAACCGCTCCATTTCCTATGTAAAGGTGCGATGAGCTAATCATTCACTTGAAGAAGCATCTTGGGAGAATGAGGAGAAATCAAGCCAAGTACCCTCATCTTTTGAACAACAGCCATGAATTTCGAGGATGAAATTTTCAGAAAGGGAGGTAAATGTAATACCCTATTTCTTAAACCTGGTCTGATTATACGGTTGACCCGGTTTAACCATACAGGACCCAAACCGGAGAGAGTTAAAGCGGGTTCCTTATGGACTATGATGGCAATGGTGACCTTAAACACCGGTTGGCCCGACAAGTCCGAGCCAGTGCCAGAAGAGACAGGTGTACCCAAGCCGTGTACATGCACCTATCACAAGGTCATGTACGGATAAAGCAGGTATGTAGCCGTATATTAAGGCGCATACGTATATTACATCATATGCCAAGAGTGAGATTCGTGCCGAGGGCCGAATTCTTTCAAAATCCCACTTGATTCCCCAAGTTTTAGCCCTCAGTTGGGCGGACTGGTGGGCGCATCCACCCACCTGAGTGACCCACCCATGTGAATACTTAGTTATTTTAAGAAGTATATATAGCATTTATGTTCCTTTTTCTTTTCTCATTTATGACACTCGTACGTTGGTGAGAAGAGTAAAGAGGAGAGAGAAAAGAAAGGAAAGAAGAAAGAAGAGAAGGAAGAGGAAGAAGAGATGGATTTCAGCTAGCGAGGCTTGATCTTCCCATTTCGACGCCGAAGAGTGATCTCCAACACCGGATCTACATTTAGAGGTGAGCAAAGGTCGGGTTCCTTAAACTTTCACCATGCCCAAGTAAAACCCTTGATTTGGGTAGGGTTTCTTGAGATCTTGTAAATCCCCTTGAGATGATGAATCTAAGGTTTAATAGATGATCTATGTCACACGTTCTCCAGCAGGTGACGAGTTAACAGGTTAACCCAAACTGGAGATCATCAGATCAGTTACCACACATCTCACAACTAATACAAACTCTGGATCAGCGGAAGACTAGGTTTTACGAGAATAATCATAATACTTGATACTCGAAGTGATACAATAATTATATACATGTGGGCGAAGGCATGATAATTACATAATAAAAGTACAATTCATATATCAAGTATGCAAAAAAATCATCAAAATAATCAAAGTACCAATGGCTCAACATAGCTAGAGCTCAGCATCAAAGTTGAGCCCGCTGGCGTCACATAGTAGAGCTCCATGGCCCGAACGCTGTCCCGACCAACTCGCCGACGATCGTGCGTGCTCTAACTCCGGGTCCACAGTCCTCTTGAAACTTCATTGTGGGACCCACCCCTGCTCCTCGATGTATGACTGCAAAATCATCTAAGGGTGTACACGTGGGATGAGCTCACTAGCTCATAAGTGGTAAGATGGACCACACACAGTCCACACATCAAAACACATCATATGCACTACATGCCATGCTATACATTTTAAATCACATCCACCTAAGCAACATTACTAAGTCCTTGGTTTTAGTGCTACTACAGCCATAGTGCGCGTATACTCCGAGTACGAGCCACAAACTCCCTCCCGCGATCGCCCTAGGGCTGTCGAGAAGGCCCACCAGTAAGTGCTTGGAAAAGTAAAGACAATTCCATCCACGACTCTCAAAATGTAAATGATCGAAAATAAAGGTCTTGACTCGATAATTTAAAAGCGATCGATTGGCCCTCTTGAATGTACCAGGTTCTGGTGTCTCTAAGGCCTTTGGCGTTATATCTGCCCACAATGACGACGGCGACCCTGCTTCCCCAAATGATAACCCAACACTTAACCCTGTTGGGAAGGGTAAGTAGCAGGATGGTGAAAATCCTAATACCGCATGCTCTATGACAATAAATGCGATTACATAGTGCCTCCATGTCCCATTCCACGGGCCACCAATGCACTCGTCTCAAGCCGCTCGACATCTAGTCTTAATACATCATGCACCATGATGTCCACATTCAACATATAAACATCTCATTCAATTGGCATTTAGAAAGTAAACATAGCACACATGCATAACAATGTGAGGAATGACTAATCTACATAACATATTCATGATGGCATGACTAGACTAGATATAATTAAATGAATGCCAAACAATGCCTTGAAACAAGGCCAACGTCATCTCCCCACTTACCTTAGTATACAAGGATTCGATTGATGCGGAGAGATCGGCTCGAATCGTGTAGGATTTGGTGAACCTAACATAATTGGCGGGTTAGTACTTCACCATTTTAGGATCAAAATTAACGAGATCCGATGACAAAATCATGTTTAGAACGTCAGAAGGTCACCGTCCGATTTGGGTTCAATCGGACATAAGGATCACCTTGGGCCACGGGTGGGTCGACAGGGTGTCGCCCACGGTCCTACCCACGGTTTGGACCGACGGTAGGGGCCGCCGGTAGGGCCCATCGGTCCCCCTGGTTGGGCGGGGCCCTCTAGGACCGACGGGTGGGGGCCCCCGGTTGGGCCGTCGGTTGTGCCGAAGGCCCCCGCCTCTCGGTGGGTGCCACAGTGGGTAGGGGCCCACCGTTCCACCCACCGGTCTTGACGGGAAAGACCCTGTTTCTTTCCAACTTCCTTCATTCTTTGGGGATTCAAATGGGGCTTTTTCCCACCCATTCTTCACCCCTTCAAGGTCTTATAGGATGGTTCTAACCTAGATCTAAGTTAGATTCAAGTGATGGGAAACCATCTTACTTTCTTTGCTCAAGAACAACTTCAAACCCTCCAAATCACTTCAAACCCACAATGCTTCTTCCACCTTGTCAATACCTCTTCAAATCCTTCAAGATCAACACATAAATCATCTATTAAACCTTAGATTCATCATTTCAAAGGGGATTTACAAGATCTCAAGAAACCCTACTCGAATCAAGGGTTTAAGCTTGGGTATGGTGAATGTTCAAAGAACTCGACTTTGCTTACCTCCAAATGTAGATCTAGAGTTGAAGATCACTCTTTCGGCACGGATCGGAAGATCAAGCTTCGCGCCGCTGAAATCCTCTTTTCTTCCTCTTCATTCTCTTCCTTTCTTCTTCCCCTTTTTTTTCTCTCTCTCTTTACTCTTCTCACCAACGCATCAGTGTCATAAATGAAAAGAAAATAAAGTCATAAATGCTATATATATAATTCCTAAATAAGTGAATAGTGCACATGGGTGGGTCACTCAGGTGGGTGGGTGCACCCACCTGTCCGTCCACCTGAGGGCCAAAACTTGGGATTTTGACCGTCCCACCCCTGGCATACGATGTAGCATACGTATATACCTTAAAATACGGCTATAATACCTACTTTATCCGTACATGGCCTTATGGTAGGTGCATGTACACGGCTTGGGCACTCCCGTCTCTTCTGGCACTGGCTCGGACTTATCGGGCCAGCCGGTGTTTAAGGTCACCCTTGCCATTATAGCCCATAAGGAACCCGCTCTAACTCCCTCTGGTTCGGTTCCTGCATGGTTAAACCGGTTCAACCACGAAATCAGACCAGGTTTAAGAAGCAGGGTATTACAATCTATATGTTGATTTTGAAGGATTTTAAGAAGTATTTACAAGGTTGGAGAAGCATTGTCGATTTGAAGTGATTTTGGGGTTTTGAAGGAGTTCTTGAGCAAAGAAGGTAAGATGGCTTTCCATTCCTTAAATCTAACCTAGATCTATGTTAGAACCATCTTATGAGACCTTGAATGTGTGAAGAATGGGTTTGAAAAAGTCCCATTTGAATCCCCAAAGGTTGGGGGAAGTTTGGGAAGAAATAGCAATGTCTCGCCAAGGCCGGTGGGCCAAGACCGGTGGGCCATTTGGCCCGCCTGTGGGCACCCGCCTGAGAGGGCAGGGCCTTCGTGCCCAACCGGTGGGCCGACCTGCGGGCCACCTTGCCCACCGGTCTTAACAGGACCCTCGGGCCCAATCGGTGGGTCAGACCGATGGGCCGACCTGCCTGTCGGTCAAGACCGATGGGTCAGACTGGTGGGTCAGACAGGTGGGCTGTCCGACCCACCCGAGAGGCTCTGAACGTGATTTTTACGTCCGATTGGACCCAAAACGGACGTGTGACCTTCTTTTAGGATTCTAAACACGATCTTGTCATTGGATCGTGTTAATCTTGATTCCAAAATGGTGAAATACTAACCCCGCTCACTCATGATAGGTTTACCAAATCTCACGCTTCTCGCATCGGATCTCACCCGTACCGAGCGTGAGTCCTTGTACACTACAGGTAAGTGGGGAGAGGACGTTTGGCCTTGTTTCAAGGCATTGTTTGGCATTTATTTAATCGTATCTAGTCTAGCCATGTCATCATGAAAATGCTATGTAGATTAGTCATCCTCACATGGTTATGCATGGGTGCTGTGTTTATTTTCTAAATGCCAAGTGATAATATGCTTCTGTGATGAATGTGGACATCATTGTGCATGATGCATTAATAGACTAGATGCCGTAGTCGGCTTGGAAACGAGTGTATTGGTGGCCTGTGGTATGGGACGCGGTGGTACTATGCAATCGTACTATTGTCATATAGGAGCATGCGGTTTAGGATTATCATCTACCCGTGCTACGACCCTTCCCAGCAGGGGTTAAGGTGTTGGGTTACCATTTGGGGGGAAGCAGTGGTCGCGGTTGTTGGGTCACTGTGGCGGTTAGACATTACGCCTCCGGTCATTAGGCATCGGCAACCCCGATGGTACATTCAAGAGGGCCAATCGTACTGCTTTTAAATTGTTGGAGTCAGCACCTTTAATTTCTGTCATTTATTTTATGTTGAGATCCGGTGGTCGGCATGTTTTACTTTTTCGAGTACTCACGGTGGGCCTTCTCCGACAGCCCTAAGGGCGTATCGCGGGATGGAGTTCGCGGCTCGTACCCAGAGTATACACGCACTGTGGTTGTAGTAGCACTAAACCAAAGACTTAGTAATGTTGCTTAGGTGGATGTGATTAAAAATGTATTGCATAGCATATAGTGCATATGGTTGTGATTTGTTGTGTGGACTGCTGTGTGGTCCATCTTTCCACTTGCTGAGCTAGTGAGCTCATCCCACGTGTGCACCTCTTTTAGATGATTTTGCAGGTCATCCATTTGAAGAGCATGGGTTGGGTCCCATAGTTGAGTTCCCTGAAGAGGATTGGTGGGCCCCTGAGGAGTTAGAGCACGGCACTGATTGCTCGTGTGAGAGTTGTGCTGCGGGACCGCAGTTCTGATACCGAGCTGAGCTCCACTTTTGATGCCAAGCTAAGCTCTACCTTGTGATGCCGAGCTGAGCTCCACTTTTGATACCAAACTGAGCTCCACTTTTGATAACGAGTTGAGCTCTAAGCTTCGATACCGAGCTGAGCTGTGCACTCTGATTTTTGATGATTCCTTTTGTGTACTTGATATGTGAATTGTACTCTTATTGTGTAAATATCATGCCTTCGGGCCCACATGTATTTAACTATTATATCACAATTCGGGTATCAAGTATTATAGAAATATTCACAGGTAAACCAAGTCTTCCGCTGAACTGATGAGCTCTTTCTTAGTTGTGTGTATGCTGTGGTGGAATACTGTATCAGATGATCCTGACAGGTTTGGGTTAACTGGTGTTAACCTGGTCACTGGCCCGATTCTGTGTGAACGGGGTGTGACATATACACTTTACGATACGGCTATATACTAGCATTACCCGTACATGGCCTTATGATACGTGCATGTACACGGCTTGGGTACACCCGTCTCCTTTGGTACTGACTTGGACTTGTCTGACCAACCTGTGTTCAAAGTCACCCTTGCCATCATGGTCCATAGGGAACCCGCCTTAACCCTCTTTGGTTCAGGTCCTGCATGGTTAAACCGGGTCAACCATGTAAGTAAACCCGGTTTTAAAAGTAGGGTATCACACTATGCTCAGACTAAAAACAAATCATTCACAAAATGGTCGTTTAAAATCCAACAAAACCCAAGAGAAGCAAAATTAAAAACACACACTTGAATAACTCAAGGACTTGTTCCGTGTCTCTACAAATGCTAAAACTCCTCTCTATTTATAAGACATTTGAGAAAAAGAATTAAGGGAATTTAAGAAGATGAATTAAGAAGATACTCTATTATAAGGAGACTTTAAAACTAAAACTGAGACTACATAAATCTTTAGCAACTGAAGAGTTAATGAGCCTTAAAGAAAAGAATAAAATGTCTCCAAAACTGAATTGATAAGTAAAAGAATTTATTTTGTATTTAAACAACTATTAAAAGCTATTTTGAATCTTCACTTATTTTAAATACTTGTTTTAAAATCAACACTTTTTCATTAATATCCTTGAAATTTTAGTTGGGGTATTGATGCTGAAAGCCAAGCTAGATTTCTTCAAATTAATGCATTGCCCACTTACATGATAATATAGGTCCAAACATGCCTTGAGTTTACACACTTCTTCCAGTTTCATTTATGAGAAAAGTAAGCCATCATAAGAAAACATAAGATGGGAAATGAGATCCCCTTCACTTGAGAAATAATAGAGGTCACAACTTGTGCATATAGAATGAAAATAGCGAAAGATAGGGGATCGCCTCATCATATACCATGGGATGGAGTATTAGAACCCCACACATCCCCATTGAGAAGAAGATGATAATTGGCTTATTTGATACATGCCATAACGAATGTAATCCATCGAAGATCTAAACCCAATTTGATAAGCATGTTCTCGATAAAAGTCCACTCAAGCGATTGTAAGCTTTTTCATATCTAGATTCAAAGTGAGAAATATTTTGTGGCCTTTCTTCTTCTTCTTCTTTCTATGTAGTGGAACATTTCGTGAGCTATAAATATTATCCGAGATCATCGTTGCTGGGATGAAAGTCTCAAGAAAGTGAGAAATTTCTTGTGGCCTTTCTTCTTGGGCCCGAGCCTTTTGTTGCCATAGCACCTCCTTTTAACCAATTTTTCTGCTAAAATTTTTGAGACCTTGTTAACTCAAGCTTGGGAGAAAGTACTGTGACTAATGCCCTGAAGGTATTTAAGTTCAATTCTCAAGTTTCGAATCTTCGATTGAACATGATCGAGAACCTCAGAGTTCCATTGCTTAAAGATCACTTGGCAATTTATCCCTCTTTGATGAAGTTTGGTCACTGTAGAACCGTGGAAAGGACCAATCCAAGCTTTGAAGGTCGTACTCTTGTATTGGGGGTGGCGGAACCACATAGCCTCGAAATGGAAAGGCTTTGTCCCTTTCATCTTACCTTCAAGAGAGTCTATCAGAATTGGGTTGTGATCAGAGCCAAGAGCAAGTCACACAAAAACCACTGCATTAATTGCACATAAAATCTAAAATATTTAAAGGAGATGGTTCCCTAAAAGGCAATGTGGCCATTACTCCAGAGTAGGAGCCAATGGGAGCACCCGCATAAGCATCAACAAAGGTGGGATTCCCAAATTTTATGAGTGGTGAGGTGGTCATTTAGCCACCCTTTATGTTTGGTGTAGGAGCCATGTTGGCTTTTAAGCTAGTTTTTCTCCATTATTTTTTATTCAAGGAAAATTAAATAAAAGCCAGAACCAAATTATCAGTGTTTATACATCGTAACATAAGGATTCATCAAACATTTACTAGCAATAGCGTCTTTTGCCATCTCATTTAGCCTAGAAATAAAGTAGTTGTTACGTTTTATACAAAAATTGGGTGATTTGAGGAGTACTCCATTTCTAACTAGAGTGGTATAGAAACCCAAGGCCAAAAAGTTAATTGTTTAGAATTAGTTTTGTCAAAAAAACAAGAAGATCCTCCACGTCACTCCACACCATATCCACCATCCATCCTTTTTCTCTTGTCACCTTTATCCCTTCTAGAAGTCCCCTCGTAGCCGCACCACTTTTTCCTATCAACAAATAATTCTCCTGAGATAAGATACAATAATTGGTTAGAATAAAGGAGAAAGCCCATCTAGAAATTTTTCCTCTTTGTTAGTGAAAGTTGTCACTATTAGAATTAAATTTGCTTGTGGTAGAGGGGTATTAGTCATAGTTAGGGTGGGGGTGGAAGAATTTGTCTCTACAGCACAGGGGTCGTTGTGGAGACTATTGGATGTCTATAATTCAACCTGTTTTAGAATGGGCAGATGGTTTGGGGTTGTGAATCAAATAAAACTTGGCTCTTATGTTTCCAAATGAAGTAGCAAATAAGACAAAATAGAGAAAAGAAATATTGTAGTTTATTCTTGGAAATATCAAAAAAGTTAAAATAGTACATAAAAAAAATATTAAAAGAGAGATAAGGAAAAACTCAGGTTTAAGTCCAAGCGGGCTAGCTGCCTAAACTCTTCTCAAAAATTCACACTCAAATAAGACATGGAACACAAATTCCTACTGATTTTGGCAAACACACATAGTGGGTCAATATTCACCCATTTAGTCAATCTGCCTTTAGTGGCCATTCATAATGAAGATAATAAACTCGGGTTGGATATTGAATTTCCAAAAATACTGCCACCATCGTGAGCAAGGAGAGGAGCATAAGCACCTGTTTGAACAACAATTGAAGTTTGTCAGTAAATTAGTTTTGAGAAACTTGGTAGCTAGCTTAGTAGTGAAAGACCCCTCCTTAGAAAGACGACACTGCCATTGATCACAATCAAAGGATATGGGGATCTGGACAATAGTGTTAGTAGCAAAAATTGGTAAAAAAGAATTTAGCATTCTAATATTCTATTAAGTGCCTATCATGACATCACTAACTTTGTTCATCCAATGGGGGATTGTCAGTATAACATGACATATCTAAAACATAATTTCATGAATCCAATACTCAAGGGTCATTAAAGAGAAATGTATTGCTGCCATTACCTATTTTTCGGTAAACCATAGCTCTTAAAGTAGGTAGAATTTTGGCAATGTTGTTCCAGCGGAGGGATCCACTCATTTTCGAAGTTCTACTATCAAATACTGACTTGCAGTGAAAATATTTGGCTTTGAAAATCTAGACCGATAGACTCTATTAATTGGCGATCATTCTCCATCCTAACTTTGGAAGAGCTTTGTTCTGGTTTTCAAAACTTTAATCCCCAATCCACCTTGACACTTTGGTCTATAGATTTTATGTCAAACAATGAGGTGGAGATTATTTACATTGTCTTTGTCACCATTCCAAAAGTGAAGATAGATGGAATCTAACTTTCTGCATATAATCTTGGATAAAGCAAAACAAGACATTAGATAAGAAGGTATAGAGGCTAAAGTTGATTAAAGAAGCGCTGTTCTCTAGGCATAGGAGAGGACGTTGGCTTTCCAGACACCACGTTTCTTGTTGACTCTGTTAGTAACACTTCTGTAAGCCAAGGGTTTATTCCTATGGTGAAAAAGGCTAGTGCTTAGGTATGAGGCAACTTGGTTCATCTTGTTGATGCCTAAGGTTTGGCAAAGTTGGTCCTTGAATTCTGTATTTGTATTAGAACTAAAGGCCATACCACTTTTGTCAAAATTTATTGTTAGCCCAGAATGATCAGAGAACAAGTCAAGGATACACCTGATGGTAGAGAGGTCTTCATAGCCCACCAAAAGATAAAGGTGTCATCAGAAAAAAATAAATGTGGGATTTCAGGTGCATACCTTGACACCTTGATACCTTTAAAGTGGTTTAGATCTCTATAGGTGGCCAACAGTTTAGAAAGGCTTTCCATAGCAATAGAAAGGGACTTAAAGGACAGCACTGGTGAATGCCCCTAGAAGAGTAGCCATTAACCTTGACAGAAAAGGAGGAGGTGATAATGATATGGTTGATCAAAACATCCCCGAAGCCCAAGAAATTAAACATGGCTCTCAAAAAACCCCATTTATGATTATCATAAGCCTTGGCCATGTCAAATTTGATTGCCATAAACCCAAACTTCCCTTTTTTCCATCTGAGAAAGTGGAAGATCTCTTGGGTAATAACAAATATAGCTTGGTAAGCTAAAATCAATTTGTGAATATACGATTTCAGTCGGGTGGCCAAAATTTTGACCATGAACTTGTAAGTTACATTGCAAAAACTTATAGGTCTGAAATCCTCGACACGACAAGCATTTTTTTTTTTTGGGTATAAGACAGATTAGGGTGTGATTGGTGCCTTGGGCTAAAGAACCATAACAAAAGAAATCAAAAATGAATTTACAAATATCAATACCTAGAAGTTCCGAAAAGTTTTGAAAGAAAATAGCCTAGAACACATCCAGACCTGGAGATTTGAAGGGGCCAATGGAGAACATAGCATTTATAATTTTAGTGCAAGAGGGGGTAGCAGATAAGGGAGATGGATCAAAAGAGACACTCGATGAAGGAAGGGTCAAGGGGGTTGAAAGAGGTGAACATATTAGAAAATAATAAAGTAAACTCATTGACAATGGCTCTGGTGAGGTAATTCTTTCCCTATAATCCAATTGAATGCACTCTGGTCTTCTCTTATAGGTATTGACCTAAGAAATGGTGTGATTGAACTTGGTGTTTCTATCCCCATCAACAATGTAAGGTGTCTAAACTTTTAGAGCCAAAAGAGTTCCTCAACATTTAAAATTTAATTGCTGTCATTAGAGATTTTGTCTAGATCATCAGAGAGGGGGGCCAAGCATTTTCAATAGTGAGGAATCGAGAGAAGAATCTAGATTTGAGATGATTAAGATTACCAAAAACCTCCCAGTTCCATCTGGTCAATAATCTACTAAGAGAGGCAAGTTTATAATTAAGCCATCCGATGCCATAGATGTCCACTTCTCAAGACCAAAAGGATAGAATTCATGGTGAGTAGATCAGGCATGTTGATAGTGGAACACATTTTTTTCTTTTGGGTATGGAGCAGAAGTATAAAGAATGATTAGGTTATGATCAGAACTATGGGAAGCCATTGGTTACAGATGCATAGGTGCAGATGGTAAGGCAATTAAGATTGGCACAAGCACTATCCAAGCATTCCTTGATCAAATTTGGTAGTTTTTGTCTGTTCGTCCAAGTGACAAAATTGCCCTGTGGTGGGAGCATTTCAAAAAGATTATAGGTAGATATGATGTGCTCTAAATGGGATGCAAAAGGGGAATTCTTAAAACTCTTACTACCAAATTTATGAGATTGTGAGAGGATTTCATTAAAGTCACCGATGACGAGGATAGATAACTTAAAAATCTTGAGGGTACACTCCAATTCAGACCACATTATATTCAAAGATTGGGGTTTTGGGTTGTATAGATGGGGATTAAGAGAAGAAATATCTCCATAAGGGCCAACCTCAATCATAAAGAAACACGAGCCATGTGAGATAGAAGGATTTATTTAACAAGTGATTTTCCACAAATAACCAGAGCCACCCTTTCTCCCTGTAATTCCACTACTATTCATGAAGTGGGAAGTAATATAGAACTTATTATTACAAAATGGCTTAAAAGATGCGCAATCTTTTATTTTGGTTTCATGTAAGAAGGAAATGTCTAGTTTAACACTTTTAAGGTGGGTTGCGAGGCAGTTTTTGGTGGTTGAGGAATAGAGTCCTCTACCATTTCAACATAAGATGCACATGCTTCTTAAAAAGAAAAAGAAACAGAAAAATAAAATTACATTAAGTCAAACACAATCATAGTAAAAGAGATAAGGGGATCTCCGATAATACTCAGTTGTAAAGAACAGATGAAGTTGTAAAAAATTCTGGAGGCGATACAGAAATAACTAAATAAAGATAACACTGAAATAAAAATCCAAGATATAAAGCAATCTAAATAGAATAAACACAAAGGAATTTACCTAGGAATGAATTGCCAACTCCAATAACATTTTTTAAGCATTGACAAAGAGATAATAATACTCAAAGAAATTCAGAAAAAAGTAGATAGATAAATAGAAAACAGGTGGAAAGAACAATTTAAGGTCACCTGGTTTTGAGTCGTGCTCTTTGCTTCCCGTCCTTATGGCGAACCACTGATAGATGAGTTTCTCAAATTCATGGCAGCATCATGGTCAGTGTCATGCTTAACAATGATGTCCCTCTCTCTAAATTTCTCAAGAATTTGGTTAAAGAGGATTTGAGTGTTGATTTTTTTGATTTAGGGTTTTAGAGTAAATGAAGTGAATTATATTAAATATTGTATTTATTTCGAAGAGCAAAACATGCAATCACAACCTTGGAATCAACATAACATCAACTAATAAGCTATAAAAAAATTTGTCCTATCGCATGACTTTTGTGACTAAAAATCCCATGTTTTGCTACATGTCTTCTTTAGTTAACAATTTAACATCTCTTCTTAAATTGTAGGTGATATTATTTCTTCTTGAACTTCTCAGTTTATTTACACATTATTTTGCTATTTAATTCCTACAAATATTGAGTTTAATTTTTTTTCAGGAAACAATGGTATTATTCGTCGAAGTCGAACAAGCAGAATGGCTCCAAGGGGTTTGGAGAACTGCAATGCATACCCAAACTTGACTATCATGACTTTAAGCAATGATTAAAAAATACTTTGGGAGCTCGAGAAGATAGACAAACTCTCTACTTTAATCAATAAGTGTTAATTACGTATAGTCGTACACTTGAATCCTATGGGATAAACCACTATGATACATTGATGCTTCGTTATGTGGTCAACTATCAAAATCCGATCATTGTTAAGACTGAATTACAATTCGATCTTGTTACAAACATATTATTATTTGATACTGGTAGATTGGCCCAAATGATGCATTGTAGTATATAGGTGACCAAAACAATGATCTTGAGAGAATTAAAATAGTGGATTGTAGCGCGTATATATCTTTCGGACTATGAGATTAATATTGTAATGGGTGATGTTAAATTATACTACAAGGGAAGAAGAATGAGAAATGACAGCCTACTCTGTCGCCATTTCATTACTGAGAACGCTATAATCATAGTTGACAAGAGATATGATAATGAAGCATTTTCGGATGGTGAGTTGGATTTTATGGTGTGTTATATCCTTAGCTCATAGGTTAGATAGGGAGCAAATATTAAAAAATTAGTAAGATTTTATGGTGTGTTATATCCTTAGCTCATAGCTTACACAAAGAGTAAGGATTAATAAATAAAATAATAAAGGATATGATGTATTTCTTTTATTTTTTCTTAATAAATTATGTGTGAATATCCTTGTCGGATAGAAAAATTTAATATAATAATAAATGATGGGTTGACGAACAACTCATTCGTTGACATTAAGGGATGCTAACTGGTGTGTAGGGCTTTGATTGGCCGAAACAGGAGAGGCGGATCTAGTGACTGAGGTACGAATCATCTCAGTGGTCATATTGGGGACCGGTGAAATAAAATAAGGAGGTGATGAAATTGTTGTGATAGTCCAAAAATGTCAGTCACTAGTATGAGGGGTACAAACGAGGCAGGAAGCATAGACTAGGTGAAGGTGTCGCAAAAAGATAGGAAGGCCTGTGGGCCTATAAAATCCAAAGAGAACTGGTGTTGTAAGTAGAAAGTGTCATCAAGTCACCGATGATGAGGGTATGTTACTTAATTGTCTTGAGGGTACACTCCAATTTAGACCAACATTTCATTCAGAGATTGGGGTTTGGGGGTGTATAGATAAGAATTAAAACCCATGGAGAAGAAATATCTCCATAAGGGCCAAACTCAATCATAAAGAAACATGAGCCATGTGAGATAGAAGAGATTTAACAAGTGATTTTTCACAAATAACCAGAGCCACCCTTTCTCTCTATAGTTCCACTACTATTCATAAAATGAGAAGTAATATATAACCTATTATTACAAAATGGCTTAAAAGATGTATGATCTTTTATTTTGGTTTCATGTAAGAAGCCAATGTTTAGTTTAACATTTTTAAGGTGGATTGCGAGGCAGTTTTTGGTGATTGAGGAATAAATTCCTCTACCATTTCAACATAAGATGCGCATGATTCTTAAAAAGGAAAAGATACAGAAAAATAAAATTACATTAAGTCAAACACAATCATAGTGAAAGAAATAAGGGGATATCCAATGATACTCAGTTGTAAAAAAAGATGAAGTTGTAAAAACTTCTGGAGGCGATAAAGAAATAACTGACTAAGGATAAGACTGAAATAAAAATCCAAAATATAAAACAATCTAAATAGCATAAACACAAAAGAATTTACCTAGGAATGAATTGCCTACTCTAGTAACATTTTTTTCAGCATAGATAGAAGAGATAATAATACTCAAAGAAATGCAGAAAAAGTAAATAGATAAATAGAAAACAGGTGGAAAGAACAAATTATGATTACTGGTTTTGAGTTGTGTCCCTTGCTTCCCTTTCCTATGACGAACACCGGTGGATGAGTGCCTCGGATTCATGGCAGCATCATGATGAGTGTCATGATCAACAATAACGTCCTTCCCCCTAAATTTCTCAAGAATTTGGTTAAGGAAGATTTGGGGGTCGATTTGTTGATTCAGGGTTTCAGAGTAAATGAAGTGAATTACATTAAATATTATATTCATTTTGAAGAAAAACACATGCAATCACCACCTTGGAATAAACATAACATGCAACTAATAAGTTATAAAAAAACTTATCCTATCGCATGACTTTTGTGATTAAAAATCCTATGGTTTGCTACATTTCTTCTTTAGTTAACAATTTAACATCTTTTCTTAAATTATAGGTGATATTATATCTTCTTCAACTTCGCATTTATTCATATATTATGTTGTTATTTAATTCCTACCAACATTGAGTTTAATTTTTTTAAGAAACAATGGTGTTATTCATCGAAGTCCAACAAACAGAATTAAAGAAGTGCAATGCATACCCACACTTGATTATCATGACTTTAAGCAATGGTTGGAAAATACTTTGGGAGCTCGAGAAGATAGCTCTCTATTTTAATCAATAGGAGTTAAGTACATATAGTCGTACACTTGAATCCTATGGGATAAACCACTATGATACATTGATGCTTCGCTATGTAGTCAACTATAAGGTAGAATTACAATTCGGTCTTGTTACAAAGATATTATTATTTGATACTGGTAGATTGGCCCAAACAATGCATCGTGGTATATGGGAGATTGAAATAATGACCGTGAGAGAATTAAAACAATGGATTGTAACATGTATATATATTTTGGATTTGAGATTAATCTTATAATGAGTGAGGTTAAATTCTACTACAAAGGGAGAAGAATGAGAAATGACAGTCTACTCTGTCGCTATTTCATTACTGAGGACACTATAACTGTGGTTGACAAGAGATATAACAATAAAACATCTTCGGATGGTGAGTAGGATCTTATGGTGTTATATCCTTAGTTCATAGGTTAGAAATAGAGTAGGGATTAAAAAATTAGTAAGATTTTATGGTGTTATATCCTTAGCTCATAGCTTATATAGAGAGATATGATTAATAAATAAAATAATAAATGATATGATGTATTTTTTTCTATTTCTTCTTAGTAAATTATGTGTGAATATCCTTACCGGATAGATAAATTTAATATAATAATAAATGATGGGTTGATGAACAACTTATTCACTAGCAATAAGGGATGGTGATTAGTGTGTAGGGCTTTGATTGACTGAAACAGAAGAGGGTGATCTAGTGATTGAGGTACGAATAGCCTCAGTGGTTATATTGGGGACCTTTGAAATAGAGTAAGGTGGTGGTGGAATTGCTATGATAGTCCAAAAATGTCAGTATCTGGTATGACGGATCCAAACAACGCAGGAGGCATAGACTCAGGGAGGGTGTCGCCAAAAGATATGAAGTCCTATGGGCCAATAGGATACAAAGAGAATTGGTGTTATAACTAGAAAGTGTTATCAAGTCATCGATAATGAGGATATGTAACTTAATTGCCTTGAGGGTACACTCCAATTCAGACCAGTATTCCGTTCAAAGATTGGGGTGTGAGGGTGTATAGATGGAGATTAAAACTCATGGAGAAGAAATATCTCCATAAGGGCCAAACTCAATCACAAAAAAACACGAGCCAAGGGAGGTAACAAAGATATGCAAGTGATTTTTCACAAATAACCAGAGCCACCCTTTCTCCCAGTAATTCCACTACTATTCATGAAGTGAGAAGTAATATAGAATCTATTATTACAAAATGGCTTAAAAGATGTGTGATCTTTTATTTTGGTTTCATGTAAGAAGTCAATGTCTGGTTTAACATTTTTAAGGTGGGTTGCGTGGCAGTTTTTGGTGGTTAAGGAATAAAGTCATCTACCATTTCAACATAAGATGCGCATGATTCTTAAAAAGGAAAATATACAGAAAAATAAAATTACATTAAGTCAAACACAATCATAGTAAAAGAAATAAGGGGATATCCGATGATACTCAGTTGTAAAGAACAGATAAAGTTGTAAACAATTCTGGAGGCAACAAAGAAATAACTAAATAAGGATAAGACTGAGATAAAAATTTCAGATATAAAGCAATCTAAATAACATAAACACAAAGGAATGTACGTAGGAATGAATTGCCTATTCCATTAACATTTTTTAAGCATGGATAGATAGAAATGCAGAAAAAAGTAGATAGATAAATAGAAAACGGGTGGAAAGAACAAATTACAGTTACCTAGTTTTGAGTCGTGTCCGTTGCTTTTTGTCCTTGTGATGAACCACTTGTGGATGAGTGCCTCAGATTCATGGCAATATTATGGTGAGTGTCATGATCAATAATGAAGTCTTTCCTTCCAAATTTCTCAAGAATTTTGTTAAGAAGGATTTGTGGGTCGATTTGTTGATTCAGAGTTTCAGAATAAATGAAGTGAATTATATTAAATATTGTATTTATTTCGAAGAGAAACATATGCAATCACCACCTTGGAATAAACATAATATGCAACTAATAAGCTATAAAAAACTTGTCCTATCGCATGACTTTTATGATTAAAAATCTCATGTTTTGCTACATGTTTTCTTTAGTTAACAATTTAACATCTCTTCTTAAATTGCAAGTGATATTATTTCTTCTTCTACTTCTCAGTTTATTCACACATTGTTTTGTTATTTAATTCCTATCAACATTGAGTTTAATTTTTTCAAGAAATAATGACGTTATTCATCGAAGTCGAACAAACAGAATGGCTCCAAGGGATTTGGAGAAATATAATGAATACCCAAACTTGACTATCATGACTTTAAGCAATGGTTGAAAAACACTTTGGGAGCTCGAGAAGATAGACAAACTCTCTACTTTAATCAATAGGAGTTAAGTACATATAATCGTATTCTTTAATCCTATGGGATAAACCACTATGATACATAGATGTTTTGCTATGTGGTCAACTATCACTATCCGATCATGGTTAAGGCTGAATTATAATTCGGTCTTGTTACAAAGATATTATTATTTGATACTGGTAGATTGACCTAAATAATGCATTGTGGCATATGGGTGACCCAAATAATGACCGTGAGAGAATTAAAAGAGTGGATTGTAGTACGTATATATATTTTGGATTATGAGATTAATCTTGTAATGGATGAAGTTAAATTATACTTTAAGATAAAAATAATGAGAAATGACCATCTACTTTGTCGCCATGTCATTATTGAGGACGCTATAATCATGGTTGACAAGAGATATGACAATGAAGCATCTTTAGATGGTGAGTTGGATTTTATGGTGTGTTATATCCTTACCTCATAGCTTACATAGAGAGCAAGGATTAATAATAAATGATATGATATATTTTCTTCTATTTCTTCTTAGTAAATTATGTGTGAATATTCTTACCGGATAGAAAATTTTAATATAATAATAAATGATGGATTAACGAGCAATTCATTTGCTAACACTAAGGGATGGTGACTGGTGTGTAGGGCTTTGATTACTCGAAACAGGAGAGGGGGATCTAGTGACTATGGTACGAATCACCTCAGTGGTCATATTGGCGACCGCTGAAATAGAGTAAGGTGGTGGAATTACTGTGATAGTCCAAAAAATATCAGTCACTGGCATGAGGGGTCTAAATGAAGCAGGTAGCGTAGACTTAGTGAAGGTATCGCAAGAAGATAGAAAGGCCTATGGACTTAGAGAATCCAAAGAAAACTGGTGTTGTAACTAAAAAGTGTCATCAAGTGGTGGGATAGGCAAGGGAGTGTCGTTCGAGACTAATGACGGGTTTAAAAGTTAATCAAGGCTACTCAAGTGGATTGGGTTCTCTACTGCCATTCTCATGGTGGTCCCTAGCTTTGTATGCGAAAGAGCCGGTAATGATTGCGGCATGATGCTGCCAATCGCTATAGACGACACATCAACTAAAGAGCAGGGAGAGGAAGTAGAGGGATCAAAATCCTCTGTTTTTCTCATCCCTATTTTTCCTTGTTTTGTTACCTGCAGAACACGACACGTGGACAACAGAGGATCCAACGGTCAAGGTTGGGTAAGGATTATTACATCCGGTGTGTTGGTCATAAAGTTGTCCACATGTCGTGTTCTGCAGGTAGTAAAACAAGGAAAAATAGGGATGAGAAAAATAGAGGATTATTTTCCGAAGTAGAGTGTGGTGGGACATCACAGGGGTTTGGGTGTAGTTGACAAATAGAGGTGTGGTGATAGCATCCTGGAAAGGAAATTTTGTAGTGTTGCCTGAAGATTGAGCGAACACAGGGCAGAGATCTAGAGGGTGGGTGATACGTCCACATAGGACTCAGATTGACTCAATTATAACCCTCGAGCTGAGGCAGATCGGGCGATGCTTCTTCAACGAGACTTTGATGTGAGCTATTCCTAAAGGTAGGCCTAACTATACAAGATTGAGGAGTACTTTGGTCATGCAAGAGACCATGGCTCTAATACTGTGAAACAAGAATGTCATCGTAGGTATGTTGTAGACTCGTATCCATACAGGGATAGTCTCTAGTTCTTTCTTGGAGATCTCTGAGTCAAAAGCATAAAGACCTAGTTGTGGGAGATACTTGTCGCACCACCATGGAGTAGGAGTAGACATATTTTTTGGCTTCCGCAGAAACAAATTCAACAAAGAAACATCCAATGTCGGTGCAGCAGATTAAGACAACTCCTTTTGGATCCCATAGAGACATCAAGAAATCCCTCAAGTATTCTTTGGAAGGGAAAGGGGAATTGACAACAATTCCCACTAAGGATGAGAGAGTGTACATGGCTTGGAGGAAATGTCATTTCCAATGTCAATGGAGGGTGCGCTCCAGAAATCTTTCATGGGAGCAGGGATCAGGTTCCAACAGTGAGGGGATGAGGAAACTATAGAAGTACCACCAGAGTGTAGAAGGGGTGAACCCCAACAAGCAGAGGAGTAGGGTATCGATTAGAGAGGGTGTTAGAAGGAGAAGAGTCGTTCTCTGCAAGGGAGGCAATGCAAGGGATAGACATTTGGACTGTTGGGGTTCCAGGTGGAGATGGAAAAAGGGCTAGAGAGGAAGAATCTGTGAGTGAAAAGTGAAATGGGAAAGTGACAGAGATAAAAGTAGAAGGGTAGAATAAGGATTATGAAAGATAAGAGGGTTAAAGGCGGAATAAAAAGGGGGATAGGTGAAAATCTAGGGGTAGAGTGGGAAATCAAAAGTTGAGAAATCAGAGCTCATCGGGGCGATGCTGTTGATCCAAGGACAATATCTAGGGGCCTTCTCAGAACCGAATCTAGAGGGAGGAAGCTAACGTGGACTTACAAGGAGTTATCCAGAAGAATGAGAGCATGTGGAGAGTGGTCTAAGGGGAAGAGGTCATCGGAAACAAGACGATGTGTGTTGGAATTGATAGAAGACTCTCAAGCGTGTGAGGAAGCTCTGATTGATCATAGAAATTGTATATCAGGTTTTGATATTTCAATTTAGTTTTTCCCCATTATTAATTATAGGAAAAAGAGTTTTTGTCCGGGAGTGTAGCTCTTACGCCAACCCTTTGTGTCTACCAATATCCTCCTCCCTATAAAATGACATCTCTACCCCTTGTAGATTGAATCAAATGGGGATGTTAATTGAATCTTATGTAGGTGTGAGAGCTATGCTCCTAGATAGAAATTTTTCCTCTTAATTTTTGTACAAAAAAGAAAAAAAGTTGGGGTCCTTTCTTGTTCTGAATGTGAAATGTTTTTTTGAAATTCAATATTATTTATAAGGATAAGAGAACGCTATCCACTTGCATTCCCCACACCTAGACATATGGGGAAGTAGAGGTTGGGCAGGGGCATCTTTTCATAACCCCCCCTCCATTTCCTTATATGTCTGGATATGTGAAACGTAAGCTGGCATTTTGTCTTTCTACTTATGAATAGGGAAAATGAATCTTAAAAGACAATGTGCTCTGAACCTAGAAACAGTGGGGGTAAACATGACTACTCTACCCCTAAAAAGAAAAAAATTTCATTCTTATTAATGTTTCTACTAGTGTTTCATTGACCCTACATTGATGCGGAAGTCATGCTACTTTTAGGGAACCCTCTCCCTTAAATATGTACAATCGAAAAGAAATCTGCCTACTTACATGTTTCTTCGTCACGCAGATGCACATAAAATGACGGTGTTTCCCCAATCTAGATGTCTTTGTGATGCCTCCATTGACCTATATCTGCTGATGTAGTGACCACGCAAGAAAGAAAAAACTGGGCAATCCGTCGACAGCCTCGTCACCCTAACGGTTAAAACGATCAATTTAATTAGAAAAGTATCACGCGGATAAAACGATTCGAACTCGGGATCTCCTCTGCCGTTTACTTACAGCACATAACTCAGCCTCGGACAACAGAGCACTAAAAGCTGAAACCTGAGCGAGAGGTAGACAAAACTGCATCAGGATTCTCTCTCAATCAATACGTCCCGAGCAGATGCCCAGATAGTCCAGTCCCATCTCTCAATCTTCGCAAAAACAACTCCGAAATAGGGATCGAGCTTCTGCAATTCGTCCAGTTTTCTCATTTCTCCTCATTTCAGAACTGTAAGAGGAATACAGGATCGAAGTATTAGAGGAAGGACCGAAGGAGGAGGCGTAAGACAGTAGGACTTGAGACTGCAGCTTCTCTCTAGGTGGGATCGGTTAGGGATCTTCAAATATTCTGGTGGATCTGTTCTCTGCTCGGCGGATCCAAGATGAATATCTTCAGATTAGCAGGGGACATGACCCATCTCGCCAGCGTCCTTGTTTTGCTCCTCAAGATCCACACTATCAAATCCTGCGCTGGTATTCTCTCTCTCTCCCCCTTCTCTGGATTTTGAATGTGAATTAGAATGCCCCAATTTTTCTTCCTGATGGAATTACAAGTTTCTGACTTTTCACCGGTTTTCAGCTGAGTAATTGGTGGGGTTTTGACCTGGATGTACTTATGTGTTGCTCAATTTATTGTTGTGGATATACAGGAAGAACAGTAGTTCTACTCGTAATGTAACTGACCTGTGGCTCTGTTTGGTAATGTAAGGAGAGTTGTTGTGTTTCCCTCCCTTCCCACTCCCCTTTAGTTTTTTGTTGTTTCATTGGAACATGTTCAGGTGGGAACGCCATTCCTTGAGGATTTTTTTTTTAATCCTGAGCTATTAATGGAAAAATACATGTTCACGTTTAGTTGTTATTAACTAGAGTGAAACTGAGATGGCACTACACTCGAACATACAAGTAGATTGGATTTCCTTTTGGGAGCTTAATGTGAACACCAAGTAGTAAGTAAAAGAAAATAACATATGTTCTGAAGGAATTGCGACATTGCATTTATGCTATGTTTTTCTGGTTGAAGGTTGTAGATAGATGGTGGATGTGGAGTAAACATACCTTGAAACACAATATGACAATAGAGATGGCAGAACAGAAAGCATCTATTTTTCTCGAACATACTTTACACATAAATCTAGAAAAGGGAAAATATGAAATAATGATCAAATTAGCCATAATCCACTGATAATATTAGCCAAGTTATTATAGTTATTATTCTCTATTTTTGTCTTATGCTCATAATGTTTAGCTGCTAAGCTAGCGCTGCACATGCACAAACATGCACGCACCTCTAAATCTGGGATGACTTGATACAAACATTGTCATCCAACAATGCTGCATCTTTTCATCACTCTTCTTTGAGCTTGTCCTTGGATTTAATTATTGCAAACAATGGCATTCCAACAATGACCTCAAGAAAAGAGGGGGAAATTAGGAAAACTCTTCTACTCTATATTTTCAATGTCTAGAATCTTCTGAGCCGTGTTTCCCTAGTTGTTTCAGAAAGTAGCTTTGTGTTATTTAAGTGATGAACATTTATTAGATAAAAGAAACATGAAAAATTATGATTCTTTTGGCTTTACTATTGGAATCTTCTATCAATTAAATGTGGACTCTGGTGAAATATAGAAAATATTCAGCAGTGAGGGTTGATTTCTTGTGAAAAGTTAGTCCATTGTGGGTTTTTTCCCTCTTTCATTGTTACCATAGCATATGCTCAAGGTAATAAATATGTTTTTTCATGATAAGGGCTCAAGGGGCCATTGCTTGGAGCAATGGTTAAATGTTTGGGTGGCCAGAGCAAATGCCTGGGCTCGAATGTTGAGAGTGGCTACTTTGTGTGAAAAAAACTGAAGGTTAGGACCAGCTCCAAACTCACCCCTCCCAAGACCTTGCATGGTGGGACCAGAACTGGCTAATGCCCCGCTTTTTTTTCATGATATTGGCTTCCATCTAACTTGCCAAATACCTCAGTTGTTTAGGTTTTGGTGTTCCAGTCCAAGAGATTCGAAGGTGGTGTGTAGTCTTCAGGAGTTTGAACCCTTGGTCTAAGACCAATAAAAATGATAGATGTAGAGTGATTGAAAAATGGGTGTGAGATTTGGAACTGACGAAAATAGTTTGAAAATATTTATAGAAAATAAAGAGTGGTCGAAGCCAGATAAATCTAGAGGAACAGGTTGTAGTGGAGTTAGTTTATAGAAAAATCATATGGAATCCTAACATTTCAAGAAATGAATATTATTGGTTTTAAATTAGTAAAGGGACTGACCAAGGTCTTGTGAGAACACATTGAATTGTAGTGCATCCGTCATGAGCTGCTGAAACAGAAGTTCGGTGGATATGTGCCAATGTTGTCAAAGTGGCAAATTGATATACATTCATTTGGAGGTAAGGCAAAGCATTGAACATTCCTAGGTGATGATTACTGGATGACAAAATGATATAGGGAGTCTTTATCTACATTGGAAGTCAAAGCCTTAAGCTAAGCAGCGTCATTGTTGAAGGATTCGAGTTTGAACTTCTCTTATCTTAGGGCAACCATTCCCAATGCAGACAGTTCTCACCGCACCATTGGATGTCCCTGGGGTATTCTGAATGATCAACCATTCTAGTTTTCCTTAAATTAATGGTTATTATCTAGTATCTACTATGGACAGCAATAAGGACCACAAATAGGGAATACAACAAGATTCAAGACAAACTGTTACGACAAAAAGAGGGACACCAAATTAGCATACCAAAGCAGTGAATGCTGAAGGAAAACGTGAACAATAAGATCCTCGTTTGGTAGCTAAATGCTCATGGACAAAGTTTTTACAAAATAACAAATTAAAGAACCACAAATGATGAATCCCTGTAGAGTAGTCAGACTTGGTGACACAACTCATGTTGTTGAATAGTTGCATGGCTGCACCCAGGCAAGTAACTTGCTGGTAGCATCTGAATCATACAAGAATTTCTGGGTCCATTGCCATCAACTTGCTGGTATCACACCCAACTCAGAATCTTTCAGTTCACAACGCAAAACATGGGTGGTTGCAATGGTTTGATGGGACTTATATCTGCTCTCAAGAAGTGACTAATTTGGTGAGATAGAATGCACTGTGCCACAGAATCATGGATATGAAAAGTGGCTTCACTAAGGTAGTGACAACCTATAAATGAGGATGGGAAGAAACCGCACTGCTGTATACTTGAAGGACAGATTGAAAAAGGGAGTTTTTTTTTTTTTCTATGAGTTCATGAATTTCTTTCGGATGGATGAATTATCATTTCCATTCAAGTTTTTTGGGCAGCCCTAACTGCCACCTAGGTTATTTCAACCAAGGTTCAAAATATTGGGTTTCGACCCTTGGGGAGACCGAAATTTGGTGGAAATCCAGGAACTTTCAAGGAAACCAGGAAAATTTTCCTGGTTTGGTGGAAACTTTGGTTTCGACTCCCCAAAATGTGTTTTTTTGGTCTATTTTTTGTGTACGTCCTATTTTAGACATTTTCTAACCCATTCACATAATTAGTTTCATGGAAAAGACACCTAAAGTGGTGTTGACCAAAGTTTTCTAATGTATGCTGAGTCGTTGCCTAAAACTATATTACATAAGTATATATATAATTTATTAACTAAAAATGTGAAATATATTATTAAAAGTTTAAAACAAACAAAACATAATGTAAATGATCTAAAATAAATAATAATATTACATAATTGTGAGTTATCTCTAAAGTCTCAAGTGTCAAGTGTCAAGTCTCAACAGTCAACAGTCAATTCCAAGTAGGTCTAGGCGGTTCCAGTCCATGAGCTGCAGTACCACTGTAGATGTCGTAGACGTTCTTTTGAATGCACCACATATAAGTTCCATGACATGTTTTGGTAGTCCATCACTGCCCATCTTTTAAGATGCATCATCAACATCATCTAAGTATCCCAGCTAAGGGAATGGCTTAGTCACAGTGATAGGATGTGGATGTGGCACACAAGGTTGGGATAGACACCCAAAAATACTGTCAACAAAAGATGACTCACCAGCTGAACTACCCTCCTATCCAAATGAAGTAGAAGATTCACCATACTGTCCATACCCACCACCATATCCAAAATGGTGCTCTCAAAGGATGGCACACAAGGTTTGGGGAAGATGACCTTTTGGTCTAAGCTCCCTTCCTTAGGTAGATTTGCTATGAATGTGCAAGATTCAAGCTTAGAATGAAGATTAATGATAAAAGGGAAAATCTTGAGTGTTTTCCCAAGTTTCCCACTTCATAGAGAAGAAATAGGGGAGAGGATCAAATTTTGAAATAAGAAGGCTTGGCTTTCCATTTAAAAGGTTTTATAAAGGCTGACCAATTGGTCCACCCGAAAATTCCCACATTTTGAGGAAAATTCCATATTTCGGTCGAAATGTAAGAATTTTGGTCGATACTGGTGGAAATCAGTGACTTTTAAAAGTCATATGGTATTTGATATCGAAGTCCTGGGATACCATCGAAATGTGGGAAATTTCGACTGTATCGGTGGAAACCTTGAACCATGATTTCAAGCCCCCATCTTTTTTTTTTTTTTCTTAGGGGGTGAAGGTGGGGGTGGAGATGGGGGTGGGGGAGGGGGGTTGCTGGGTGGGGGTTTTAATGTAGACAATGTAACTGCTGATTTGGGGAATTATGACTTGTGTCCCAATTGACAGCAGCCCTCTATATATAGTAAGTGAGATGTGAGTGCAAGTACATTTCTGCCCTTATGGGTCATTATATTTTATATTACCATATTACAACACTCCCCCTCAAGTTGGTGCTTGGATATCATACATGCCCAACTTGCAAAAAATCAGATGAAAGACTTTACTACTAAGACCCTTTGTAAGGACATCTGTAATACCCTACTTCTTAAACCCGGTCTGATTACACGGTTGACCCGGTTTAACCATGCAGGACCCGAACTGGAGAGAGTTAAGGCGGGTTCCTTATGGACCATGATGGCAAGGGTGACCTTAAACACCGGCTGGCCCGACAAGTCCGAGCCAGTGCGAAGAGACGGGGTACCTAAGCCGTACATGCACCTTTCATAAGGCCATGTACGGATAAAGGGTATGTAGCGATCTTAAGGCGCATACGTATATTACATCTTATGCCAAGAGTGAGATTCGTGCCGAGGGCCGAATTCTGTCAAAATCCCACTTGTTGGCCAAGTTTTGGCCCTCAGGTGGGCGGACAGGTGGGCGCATCCACCCACCTGAGTGACCCACCCATGTGATTGCTTAGTTATTTTAGGAAGTATAAATAGCATTTAAATTTTCCTTTTTCTTTTCTCATTTATGACACTCTGACGTTGGTGAGAAGAGTAAAGAGGAGAAAGAAAAGAAGGGAAAGAAGAGGAGAAGAGAAGGAAGAGGAAGAAGAGATGGATTTCAGCGGCGCCGAGGCTTGATCTTCCCATTCCGACGCCGGAAGAGTGATCTCCAACGCTAGATCTACGTCTAGAGGTGAGCAAAGGTTGGGTTCCTTAAGCTTTCACCATACCCAAGTAAAACCCTTGATTTGGGTAGGGTTTCTTGAGGTCTTGTAAATCCCCCTTGAGATGATGAATCTAAGGTTTAATAGATGGGTTATGTGTCGATTTTGAAGGATTTGAAAAAGAGTTTCCACGGTTGCAAGAGCATTGGTGATTGGAAGTGATTTTGGGGTTTTGAAGGAGTTCTTGAGCAAAGAAGGTAAGATGACTTTCCATTCCTTAAATCTAACCTAGATCTAGGTTAGAATCACCTTAGGAGACCTTGAATGTGTGGAGAATGGGTTTGGAAGAGCCCCATTTGATTCCCAAAGGTTGGGGAAGGTTTCAGGTGAAAATGGCATTTCCTGCCAAGATCGGTGGGCCATTTGGCCCTCCTATGGGCACCCGCCTGAGAGGGCAGACCTCGGCCGATCGCGGGCCACCGCCGTCGATCTTAGCAGACCTCGGCCCAACCATGGTCGATCGGGCCGACGGTTGGGCCGACCTACCCGCCGGTCAAGACCGATGGGTCAGACTGGTGGGTCAGACAGGTGGGTTGTCCGACCCACCCGAGAGGCTCTGAACGTGATTTTTTACGTCCGATTGGACCCAAAACGGACGTGTGACCTTTTAGGATTCTAAACATGATCTTGTCATTGGATCGTGTTAATCTTGATCCCAAAGTGGTGAAATACTAACCCTGCTCACTCATGATAGGTTCACCAAATCTCACGCTTCTTGCACCGTATCTCACCCGTACCGAGCGTGAGTCCTTGTACACTACAGGTAAGTGGGGAGAGGACGTTTGGCATTGTTTCAAGGCATTGTTTGGCATTCATTTAAATTGTATCTAGACTAGCCATGTCATCATGAAAATGTTATGTAGATTAGCCATCCTCATATATTGTGCTATGGGTGTTTTGTTTATTTCTAAATGCCAAGTGATGATATGCTTATGTGATGATTGTTGACATCATTGTGCATGATGCATTAATAGACTAGACGCTGTAATCGGCTTGGAAATGAGTGCATTGGTGGCCCGTGGTATGGGACGCGGTGGCACTATGCAATCGTACTATTGTCATATAGGAGCATGCGGTTTAGGATTATCATTTTTCCGTGCTACGACCCTTCCTAACAGGGGTTAAGGTGTTGGGTTACCATTTGGGTGGAAGCAGTGGTCGCGGTTGTCGGGTCACTGTGGCGGTTAGACATTACGCTCGATTGGTCATTAGGACAGTCGACAACCCCGGTGGTATATTCAAGAGGGCCAATCGTACTGCTTTTAAATTGCTGGAGTCAGCACCTTTAATTTTCAGTCATTTACTTTATGTTGAGAGCCGGTGGTCGGCATGTTTTATTTTTCCGAGTACTCACGGTGGGCCTTCTCTGACAGCCTTATGGGCGTATCGCGAGATGGAGTTCGCGGCTTGTACCCGGAGTATACGTGCACTGTGGTTGTAGTAGCACTAAACCAAAGACTTAGTAATGTTGCTTAGGTGGATGTGATTAAAAATGTATTGCATAGCATATAGTGCATAAGGTTGTGATTTATTGTGTGGACTGTGTGGTCCATCTTTCCACTTCATCGAGCTAGTGAGCTCATCCCACGTGTGCACCTCTTTTAGATGATTTTGCGTCATCCATCTGAAGAGCACGGTCGGGTCCCACAGTTGAGTTCCCTGAAGAAGATTGGTGGGCCCCTGAGGAGTTAGAGCACGACACTGATTGCTCGTGCAAGAGTTGTGCTGTGGGACCGCAGTTTTGATGCCGAGTGAGCTCTACCTCCGATACGAAGTGAGCCTTGTTCGATCTCGGTGAGCTCTACCTTCGATACCGAAATGAGCTCTACCTTTTGATACCGAGCTGAGCCCTACTTATATTACCGAGCTGAGCTGACTCTCTGATTTTTTATGATTCCTTTTGTGTACTTGATATGTGAATTGTACTCTTATTGTGTAAATATCATGCCTTCGGGCCCACATGTACTTAACTATTGTATTACAATTCGGGTATCAAGTATTATGGGAATATTCACAGGTAAACCAAGTCTTCCGCTGAACTGATGAGCACTTTCTTAGTTGTGTGTATGTTGTGGTGGAATACTGTATTAGATGATCCTGGCAGGTTTGGGTTAACCGGTGTTAACCGTCCAACCCGGTTCTGTGAACGGGTGTGACAACGGTGGTATCAGAGCGTGATGCTCTGCTCCACTCACAGCATACCGTTTAGATCCCGTAGAATCTATAATAGGAAATGGGATTGGGTTAATGTAAAAATTTAAAGAGTTAAAAGCCAAAGAAAGAAAGGAATAAAAATGGTTGCATTTAGATATTGCATTCATGGCATGCGTGAGAAAATAAAAGGTTAATTTAATTGGTGTCATAACCCATCGAGTGCAAGTTTGACGAAATTTCGGCAACATGACGGCGCAAAATGAGATTTCCAAAAATTTTCACACAAACACCTGATAAACAACATATCCATATATATAACAATGATCAAAAGTAACAAAGACACCACAACTAAACTACACAAGTTATCAAACATACAAATTCATCACAAACCACTATCAAAGCACATCATCCCACAAATAAGTCCAGTTACAGAGAAAGTACAAGGAATGAGAAAAGAAAGAAAAAAATTACAATAGGATCAACAATAGGAAACAAGTGAGAAGCTGGTGTGGACGAGCTGTCCTCAATGATCATCGTCGTCTTCATCGTCCAATACTACTATGTTCACTTGAGGTCTAGAGTTGACGTTGAGGCGATGGTCGTAGTAGTCAAACCTCGAGTTCACCAGCCCTACCTCCCTCCGAAGTTGGCCAAAATCTGCTGAGATGGCATTGGCCGTGGTATCCAAGTCCTGGCCCAGTCTGAGGAAGGAATTCTCCAAGGTAGCCTGCCTCTCCAGGATGCGTTCCTCCCTGGAAGCACTCTTGTCTAGTCTTCTTAGCAGCTGATCTTGGCAATCCTTCAAAGCCCTCATAGTGGACATCATGCCCTCAAAATCATATGCACCACTCTCAGGTGGTGGGGCTCTATGCTGTGGGCTTGCAGCTCTGGTGAAGCTAGGATTAGTACCTCTCGACTCCTGAGGCACCTCCTCAAGGATATCCTCATCCACCAAATCATCCTCCTCATCCTGAGGAACATAGTCCTCATCCTTCTCACTAGACTCCTCCTCCATGGGAACATCCTCCATAGGGGCAACCCTCCTATCCCTACCTCTCTGAGCTCTTGCTCTCTGAGGTATATCCATAAGGGTGTGGAGACCCATCCTCAAGAGATTTCCCCTGTCGAACTTGTCCGCTAGAGTCTTCCCCTCCTCACCACTCAGGTCCACTCTGAAGAACTCAAAGATCCTAGTGAGGATCCTGCCATATGGGAATCCTCCATCCTCGGGGTGTGAAGTGTGGTGCTCCATGGTCTTGAGAATGACGTAGGGTAAGCACAAGTGCTCGTCACCTCCCTCTAAAGCCTTATAGATGCAGAAGGCTAAAAAGGCTGCCATGAAGCCCACCTGGTTCCGGTGACCTCCTCTGGGGAGCAAGTTGAACTGGACCGATCGGGCAAATACACGAACCTCCGGGAAAAATGATGTCTCGGACTCCGGATGTGCACTGCTGCCACAGATGGTCTCATAGATGTAGTCCGGTGTCTCCAAACTCATGAACGGACCCATGGGCTTACTCCGAGGATCAGAAACGGTGCCGTGCGAGATACCTGAATACTAGCCAGGGTGTCCACGGTCAGCTGAATGTCCACCCCCTTCACCATACTGATTATAGCATACTCCCCGTACTGGTAGGAAACCTCCAGGTTGCAGTAGAATCTACGGACCAACTGCTCGTAGCACGGACGGTCTATGTGGAGGATAGACTGCCAGCCCAGTGCTGTGAACCTCTCCTGAAGCTGAATCTTGTGGAAGTCGTCAACTACCACAGTCTTCTCCATCATTACAGACCTCTTCAGGAAGGCCTGCCAGTTGGCTGCTGCCTCTGAACAGCGGAAGAGTTCCTCGTCATAGTCAGAATGATCGATGGGGGCAGGTCCGGGTCGCCCTGTGCGGGGGCTGGAGAACTAGTCCCCGCACTCTTCCGCTTAGAAGCGGTGGTCTTACGCCTAGTGCCAGAGGATGCGGGCTCCTTGCCTTTGCGAGATGACATCCTGACAAGAAAAAAAAAAAAAAAAAAAAAAAGAAAAAGAGGAAAGAAGGGTAAGTGACAAAACGGAAAACATGGAAAGAAATAGAATGTGACAAAATGTGACAAGGAGAAATGATAAAAAGTCTATGAATGAAATGCCTGGCCAGTGACAAGACAGAGATTATGGCAAAACAGCAATGTGACAGAAAGGGGCAAGTAAAGCATGGCAAGTAGAGAATGATAGAAAAGAAAAACCCCAATTCTCATTGTGTAAATTCAATCTAAGGAAGAAAAAATGGAAAAACTCACAATAGAGTGAAGCATGAAGCTTACATGCTCATGGATGAAATGCCGTCATTCTACAATTTAGAATATGCAAAAACATCTACTATTATGCTATTGAGGTCCACAAATACGAAAGGATGTAAAGAAAATCAAAGAAAACCCAACACAAAAGATGGATTTTCATGGGAAGATATGGGATTTCAAACATAAGGGACTTTCTATGATTTCTACAGCATGTTAAGTACAAATCAAACATAATGCATTGCATTTGAGTCATTAATTGGGGAAAAGAGCAGGAATTGAAAAAAATCCCCAAATTTGAGAAAACTAGGACACGGTTGGGGTTTTTCTCAAAATGGAGAAGTAAATCCTAAAAACTAGAAATAAATCACAAGAGGAACATCACATTTACATGAAATCACTGTTCTATGGAAAGAATCATGGAAAGGAAGTGAGAATGAAGACTACTCATGAGTTCTACCCCCAAATTGCAAAGTTCTAAGAAGGAAATGAAGAAGAAACTTATTTGTAAGTAGAGGGGTTGAATCTTCTCAAAAGCGCCGGATCGCTGAGTGAGATCGCGAGTGGAAGCGTCAAGAAGCTCTCCAAGATCGCCCGAGGAAGAGAGAGAGAGAGGAAATGAGGGAAATAAGGAAGAACAAGGGCTTAAGTGCCCTGTTCAAATTTCCGCTCGGGTAGGACCGGCGGGCCACCACGCCCTCGGTTGAAGTTTTGATCGGGGGCCGACGGTAACCCTGCCTGCCAGTGTCACCCACGTTGAGAGAAAACTTGAAAAATAGGATTTTATTATCATTATTATTATTAATATAATTATTATGATTATTGTTATTATTCTTATAATAATATGTTATGGTCAAGTGGGACCATTGACATACTTGTTGGAGCACTAGCCCTGTATTTTGGAATTAAGTTGCGGTTAGTTGCAGACTATCATACACTATAATACCCTATGTGTTGGCATATAATTGTGTGCCGATATCAATTCTATGGTGTTTAACCAATGTGATGTATGATATGTTCCAGGTACAGGGATACGATGGTACGTACTAGATCCGGTAACAATGCACGAGGTACCCCGCGTGGTCCTCGTCCGGTCGGTCGACCACCGAATCCCAGGAGGTCCCGCTCTGTGGGGCAAACCTCACTTCCACCACCTCCAGAGACCTTTGGTCAGGGTGGGGCACATGGGGACCCACCTATGACTACACTTCCAGACCCTCCACCTGTTATTACTCCAGGGGATGTTGCTACCATAATTCAGCAGTCACAACAGGCTTTCCAGCAACAAATGCTTCAACAACAGCAATCATTTATGATCCCATTCAGAACAATTGGACCTTTCTCAATCAGGTCAACCTCCCCGGATACTTACTCCACAGGACCTGCTTGTAGGGTCTGGAACGGGGTCACAAGTGGGAGGTACACCTCCAATTCCACCATTTAGTATTCCTCCATATGGGGTGCCCCCTCCATACTCTTACTATCCGGCTTATGCTCCTAATTACCCGCCGACGAATAATACGTCAAAGGTAGTGGAGTCATTCAAGAGGAACTTGCCACCCGTATTCTCTAAGGTGGGGAGTGATCCTCTGGAGCCGGACCAGTGGATCCAGGAGCTAAACAAAATATTTGAGGTGATTGAGTGCACAGATGCACAAAATATTACCCACGCAGCGTCAGAGACCGCAAGGAGACTGAGTTTATGGCCTTAACTCAAGGAGGTAAGACTATCCTTGAGTACCAACAACAGTTTGAGAGCTTGTTCCATTTTGCCCCTAGCCATATGAGGACAGCTGAAGAGAAGTCTGCGAGATTTTTAAAGGGCCTAAAGGCATCCATTGGGTCTGTACTTGAGGTCTTAGATTTGACCGACTATGGCCGACAGTGTAAAGGGCCCAAAACCATGGAGGATAAGCGAAGGGAGAACAATCCCTCACACTTGGACTGTGGAAGAGAACAAATCCATTTCCGGATATGGATAACTCCTCCAAGGCATACCGTGGGTCGTACAGTTCTGGGCCTACGTATAGGCAGCCCTATAGGCCATCTGGCTACCCTCCTAGACCAGCTGGTGGTTCGGGCTCCACATCTTTTTGCCCGAACACTAGTGCGGCACCTACAGTCCCAAGGCCGCCCCGATCTCCATCTTCAACGGGTCAAGTCGAGGGCCCCTTCAGTCCGACATCTCGATCCGTTGCTTTAACCGCCATTCCTATGGGCACTATGCAAAAGACGCCGGGTCGACCAGCCTTACCTCCGCTAGCCCTTTGCATCGACCTCCCTTAACTCGGGGAAGTCAACCGCAGGGAAGGATGTATGCCCTATCAGCTGAGGAAGCTGAGGCCAGCACAGAAGTGGTAGCAGGTACATTTTAAATTTAAGAATTTCCTTATGTTAAATATTGATGACCTGCTGAAATTATATGCATTGTTACACTAGGTGTCCTATCCATATCGGGCATACCAGCCTATGTTTTATTCGATTCAGGAGCTACACATTCATTCGTATCTAAGAGATTTGCCGAGAAACTTGGGATGCCACCCAGGATCCTAGATCATGGAATGATTGTTAGTATGCCTACTGGTAAAGTTACACAGTTGAAGGAGGTGTATGGGCCGTGCCCAGTGGAAATTAGTGGGAAGAACTTTGATGCACAACTCATTAAGTTCAATATGTAGAATTTTGATGTTATACTGGGCATGGATTGGTTGTCGGCTCATCGAGCTAATGTGATGTGTGCTGAAAAGCTGAGTAGGGTGACAGATGACGAAGGAAGAGAATTGGTATACTGAGCAGATAAAATGAAATGGGCGAGAAAGGTCCTCGTCTCTGCCCTTCAAGCGGTAAAATTGTTGGAGAATGGATGTCAGGGCTACTTAGCATCGGTACTTGATGTTGATGCAAAAATTACACCTCTAGAAGAGGTAAAGGGGGTTAAAGAGTTTCCCCACGTCTTCCTAGATGATCTGATGCATTTACCACCAGATAGAGAGTTGGAGTTTGCCAGAGATTTGACTCTTGGAGCAGCTCCAGTATCTAAGGCTCCGTACAGGATGGCACCAACTGAATTGAAGGAGTTGCAAATGCAGTTGCAGGAATTATTAGAAAAGGGGTTTATTCGCCTAAGTGTTTCACCTTGGGGTGCCCCAGAATTGTTTGTCAAGAAGAAAGATTGCAGCTTGCATATGTGCATTGATTACCGGGAGTTGAATAAGCTAACCATTAAGAACCGGTATCCATTGCCACGCATTGATGATTTATTTGACCAACTGCAAGGTGCAAGGGTATTTTCAAAGATAGACCTTAGATCAGGCTATTATCAGCTCAAGATAAAGAGCAGCGACATACCCAAGACAGCATTTAGGACTCGGTATGGTCACTATGAATTCCTAGTGTTATCTTTTGGGTTAACCAATGCACCGGCAGCATTCATGGATTTAATGAATCGAGTATTTCACGATGTCCTCGATTAATGGGTAATTATTTTTATTGATGACATCTTGATCTACTCCAAGACAGAAGAGGAGCACACTCAACACTTGAGAATGGTGTTACAGAGGTTGAGAGAACAACGATTGTTTGCCAAATACAGCAAATGTGAATTTTGGCTTGAGCAAGTTGGATTCCTGGGGCATGTAGTGTCTAAGGCCAGAATCGAAGTGGATCCTGATAAGGTGAAAGCAGTAGTAGAGTGGGAAAGCCCTAAGAATGTCACTGAAATTAGAAGCTTCTTGGGTTTGGCTGGATATTACCGGCGCTTCATTGAAAATTTTGCTCGAATCTCAACGCCAACGACTAAATTAACCAAAAAGGGTGTGAGATTCGACTGGGTAGAGGAATGTGAGAAGAGTTTCCAGGAATTGAAGAAGAGGTTGGTGTCGGCCCCTGTGTTGACCATCCCTGAAGGCACAGGTGGAATGACAGTCTACACTGATGCTTCCAAAGTTGGTTTGGGTTATGTTCTCATGCAACTCGGTAAGGTAATAGCGTATGCATCCCGACAACTAAAGGAGTATGAGAAGAACTACCCCACTCATGACTTGGAACTAGCCGCAGTCATTTTTGCCCTTAAGATTTGGCGACATTTTTTGTATGGGGAGAAGTGTGAGATATACAGTGATCACAAAAGCCTTAAGTACTTTTTCACCCAGAAGGATTTGAACATGAGGCAGAGGAGATGGCTTGAGCTCATGAAGGATTATGACTGCGACATTCAATATCATCCCGGCAAGGCTAATGTAGTGGCAGATGCGTTGAGTCGGAAGGTACAGACTGTGTCACTCTCATACTTGGCAGTCAGCCCACCACTCATACAAGAGGCGACACTAATGGATGAAGCTCTCTTATATGAAGGAGCAACCTTAGAGTTTGAACGTCAACCAGAAAACCTTAAATGGTTGACTGTATCTTTGGCGGCTCTACAAGTGCACCCGACTATTAGGCAAGAGGTAATAATGAAACAACCTTTGGATCTTGAATTGCAGTGGATCAGAGTTAAGGTTCAAGATCAAACAATGAACGACCCAGATTTTGTTTTAGCCAGTGATGGGGCATTAATGTTTCGAGGCAGATTGTGTGTACCCGATGATTTGGATATACAAGACAAGATAGTGCGAGAAGCACATAGCTCTGAGTACTCACTCCACCCAGGAAGTACAAAGATGTACAAAGACCTCAAACAAAATTACTGGTGGCCAAGCATGAAAGTCACAATAGCTCTGTATGTGGCGACTTGTCTTACATGCCAAAAAGTAAAAGCTGCGAGCAAGGATTAAAGTATCGGTATTGGTCGCCGTATTGGTCGGCCAAAATTAAGATACGTATCGGATAGTATCGTATCGTATCGGAAATACACTAAGATACGCTAAATATACACACATAAATGGATAGGAAACATTTTTTTAAACACTTTTGCATAAAGAGTTTGTTAAAAAAAGCTATTGATAACATGTATTATACATAAACACTAAATTGAGGGTATCGTACTAAGAATTCAAGGTTTGTAGTTGTCCCATAAATGTAAAATCCTTGTTCCCAACCTTGATTTCCACTTTAGTTAGAGAGAAATATGGCTGACAGCAACTTTGGAACAAAAACCCTTCAAAAAATCGTGTTTTTCTGAAAAATTACCCATCTTGGCCATTATATGACCATAGCGCACTGTATCGGTACATATCGATACTCACCGATACGTATTGATACTCACCGATACGTACCGATATATATCGATACTCACCGATACGTGCCAATATATACTGATACGTACCGATCGATACATACCGATACTCACCGATACGTACCAATACATATCGAAACGTATATTTTACCTCAATTTTATAATTTTCATAGTCGTATCGAGGCATATCGTATCGTATTGATGTGTATTGGTGGTGTATTGATGCATATCGGTATGTATTGTAGGATATATATCGATACGAAAGGATTTTAAAAATTTCATGTATCGTATCGATGTGTATCGTATCGGTCGGCTAAATTTAAGATACGTATCGGAGGGTATCGTATCGGTATCGGAGATACTTAAAACCATGGCTGCGAGGCATCGACCTTATGGTACTCTTCAGCCACTCCTAGTACTAGAATGGAAGTGGGATAGGATTACCATGGACTTCGTCACCGGACTACCATATACACCTAAGGGGATAGACGCGAGATGGGTGATCGTTGATCGGCTTACTAAGACTGTTCATTTCATTCCCATCAAGACCAAGTTCTCTATGGCCAAATTAGCACAACTTTACATGGATAGCATAGTGCGTTTGCATGGAGTGCCAGTGAGCATTGTATTAGATAGGGACCCAAGGTTCACTTCCAGATTTTGGAAAAGCTTCCAGCGTGCCTTGGGATCACAGTTGAATTTGAGTCTGCTTCCACCTACTGCACGATGGTCGATGGCGAACCATCAGATGTTAGAAGACATGCTCGGGGCATGTACAATGGAAATGTGTGGTAGTTGGGAAGAATATATACCCCTTATGGAGTTTGCCTATAACAACAGTTACAAGCTACAATTGGGATGGCTCGTATGAGGCATATGGCGGAAGTGAGAACTCCTTTGTATTGGGATGAGGTAGGTGAGCGTCAAATGTTAGGACTGAAATGATCAGATGACTTGTGACAAGGTCGATGTTATTCGAGAACGGATTAAAGCAGCTCAGTCCCGTCAAAAGAGCTATGCAGACACCCGCAGAAAAGACATTGAATTTCAGCCAGGAGAAAAGGTATTTCTCAACATCTCTCCTACTAAAGGGTTGCAAAGGTTTCACAGAAAAGGGAAGTTGAGCCCAAGATACATTGGACCATTTGAGATCTTAGCCCGGGTTGGCTCAGTAGCCTACATGCTTGCTCTGCCACCTTCGCTCGGGGATGTTCATAACGTATTTCATGTATCCATGCTGAAACGATACGTTCATGATCCCTCTCATGTATTACCCGTGGAACCAGAATATCTAGAAGCTGACATGACCTATACAGAGCAGCCGGCTGAAATTTTGGATCGAAAGGTGAAGACCCTTCGCAACCGCTCCATTTCCTATGTAAAGGTCCGATGGGCTAATCATTCACTTGAAGAAGCATCTTGGGAGAAAGAGGATGAAATCCAAGCCAAGTACCCTCATCTTTTTGAACAACCAGGTACGCCAATTTTGAGGACGAAATTTTCAGAAAGGGGGGGTAAATGTAATACCCTACTTCTTAAACCCGGTCTGATTACACGGTTGACCCGGTTTAACCATGCAGGACCCGAACCGGAGAGAGTTAAGGTGGGTTCCTTATGGACCATGATGGCAAGGGTGACCTTAAACACCGGCTGGCCCGACAAGTCCGAGCCAGTGCCAGAAGAGACGGGGGTACCCAAGCCGTGTACATGCACCTTTCATAAGGCCATGTACGGATAAAGCAGGTATGTAGCCGTATCTTAAGGCACATACGTATATTACATCTTATGCCAAGAGTGAGATTCGTGCCGAGTGCCGCATTCTGTCAAAATCCCACTTGTTGGCCAAGTTTTGGCCCTCAGGTGGGCGGACAGGTGGGCGCATCCACCCACCTGAGTGACCCACCCATGTGATTGCTTAGTTATTTTAGGAAGTATAAATAACATTTAAATTTTCCGTTTTCTTTTCTCATTTATGACACTCGGACGTTGGTGAGAAGAGTAAAGAGGAGAGAGAAAAGAAGGGAAAGAAGAGGAGAAGAGAAGGAAGAGGAAGAAGAGATGGATTTCAGCGGCGCCGAGGCTTGATCTTCCCATTCCGACGCCGGAAGAGTGATCTCCAACGCTAGATCTACGTCTAGAGGTGAGCAAAGGTTGGGTTCCTTAAGCTTTCACCATACCCAAGTAAAACCCTTGATTTGGGTAGGGTTTCTTGAGGTCTTGTAAATCCCTCTTGAGATGATGAATCTAAGGTTTAATAGATGGTTTATGTGTCGATTTTGAAGGATTTGAAGAAGGGTTTCCACGGTTGCAAGAGCATTGGTGAATGGAAATGATTTTGGGGTTTTGAAGGAGTTCTTGAGCAAAGAAGGTAAAATGACTTTCCATTCCTTAAATTTAACCCAGATCTAGGTTAGAACCACCTTTGGAGACCTTGAATGTGTGGAGAATGGGTTTGGAAGAGCCCCATTTGATTCCCCAAAGGTTGGGGGAAGGTTTCAGGTGAAAATGGCATTACCCGCCAAGACCTGTGGGCCAAGACCAGTGGGCCATTTGGCCCGCCTGAGAGGGTAGGACCCTCGGGCCCAATCGGCGGGCCAAACCAGTGGGCCGATCGGCGGGCCACCCTGCCCGTCGGTCTTAGCAGGACCCTCGGTCCCAACCTGCGAGTCAGACCGGCGGGCCGACCGTTGGGCCGACCTACCCGCCGGTCAGTACCGATGGGTCTGACTGGTGGGTCAGACAGGTGGGCTGTCCGACCCACCCGAGAGGCTCTGAACGTGATTTTTTACGTTCGATTGGACCCAAAACGGACGTGTGACCTTTTAGGATTCTAAACATTATCTTGTCATTGGATTGTGTTAATCTTGATCCCAAAGTGGTGAAATACTAACCTTACTCACTTATGATAGGTTTACCAAATCTCACGCTTCTCGCACCGGATCTCACCCGTACCGAGCGTGAGTCCTTGTACACTACAGTTAAGTGGAGAGAGGACGTTTAGCCTTGTTTCAAGGTATTGTTTGGCATTCATTTAAATTATATCTAGACTAGCCATGTCATCATGAAAATGTTATGTAGATTAGCCATCCTCATATATTATGCTATGGGTGTTTTGTTTATTTCTAAATGCCAAGTGATGATATGCTTATGTGATGATTGTTGACATCATTGTGCATGATGCATTAATAGACTAGACGCTGTAATCGGCTTGGAAATGAGTGCATTGGTGGCCCGTGGTATGGGACGCGGTGGCACTATGCAATCGTACTATTGTCATATAGGAGCATGCGGTTTAGGATTATCATTTTTCCGTGCTACGACCCTTCCTAACAGGGGTTAAGGTATTGGGTTACCATTTGGGTGGAAGCAGGTCGCGTTGTGAGTCACGTGGCGGTTAGACATTACGCCGATCGGTCATTAAGACGATCAGTAACCCTGGTATATTAAAGAGGCCAATCGTTCGCTTTTAAATTCTTTGAGTCGCACCTTTAATTTTTAGTCATTTACTTTATGTTGAGAGCCGGTGGTCGGCATGTTTTATTTTTCCGAGTACTCACGGTGGGCCTTCTCTGACAGCCCTATGGGCGTATCGCGAGATGGAGTTCGCGGCTCGTACCCGGAGTATACGCGCACTGTGGTTGTAGTAGCACTAAACCAAAGACTTAGTAATGTTGCTTAGGTGGATGTGATTAAAAATGTATTGCATAGCATTTAGTGCATAAGGTTGTGATTTGTTGTGTGGACTGCTGTGTGGTCCATCTTTCCACTTACTGAGCTAGTGAGCTCATCTCACGTGTGCACCTCTTTTAGATGATTTTGCAGGTCATCCATCTGAAGAGCACTGGTCGGGTCCCATAGTTGAGTTCCCTGAAGAGGATTGGTGGGCCCCTGAGGAGTTAGAGCACGACACTGATTGCTCGTGCAAGAGTTGTCTTCAGGACCTGATTTGATCTCAGTGAGCTCTACCTCCCGATACCGAGTGAGCCTTGTTCGATCTTGGTGAGCTCTACCTTCGATCATGAGCTCTACCTTTTGATACCGAATGAGCCCTACTTATATTACCGAGCTGAGCTGACTCTCTGATTTTTTATGATTTATTTTTGTGTACTTGATATGTGAATTGTACTCTTATTGTGTAAATATCATGCCTTCGGGCCCACATGTACTTAACTATTGTATTACAATTCGGTATCAAGTATTATGGGAATATTCACAGTAAACCAAGTCTTCCAGAACGATGAGCACTTTCTTAGTTGTGTGTATCTTGTGGTGGAATCTTGTATTAGATGATCTTGCAGTTTGGTTTACGGTGTTAACCTGTCCTTGCGTTCGTGTGACGGGTGTGACAACATCTGCCAGCTAATAGTCAGATCTTACAAAAGGAATACAAATAAGACCTTGCTTTAGCTTCTCCTTGATGAAGTTTGTCAATCTCGATATGCTTTGTGTGGTCATGTTGAATGGTGTTATGAGAAATTCTAATAGTTGACTTGTTGTTGTAGTACAAGATCATAGGCATTGGAACCAGCACACCCAATCTTTCAATCCAAGGTAGCTCGCAAATACTATGCATCATGTCGAAACTCTGTTTTTTGCATTGGATTGGGCCACTACTGCCTGCTTCTTGCTACTCCATGTGACAAGGTTACCACCAACATAAGTACAAAATCCTAACATGGATCGTTGATCCTATAGAAAGCCAGCCCAATCAGCATCTGTATAGGCCTCCACCTACATATGATCAGATTAGGAGAATATAATGCCCTTATCTGGAGCTGATTTCAAGTAGTGGAGAATGCGGAAAACTGCCTCCATATGAAAAGAGTAAAGATCATGCATGTACTGACTCATCAAACTGATTGCATGGGTGATGTCAGGTCTAGTATGGGATAAGTAGATGAGTCGCCCAACTAGCCTTGGAATCAACCTCTATCAGCTGGATCACCATCCTTGCTCCTTAGGTGACCATTAACCTCAAGAGGGGTATCTGTTGGTTTGCACCCAAACATTCCAGTCTAAAAGAGGAGATATAGAGTGTACTTTCACGAAGAGAGAAATACACCACTAGTAGAACAGGCCACCTCATATGTCAACTTACGCAGATCTTTAATTTTGAACTCTTTACCTAGTACATCTGCAAGTTGGATATTTCATCTTCATCACTCTCAGTAACGACTTATGTCATCAACATATACAATGAGGATAGTAATCTGATCACCTACTCTTTTGATGAATAGAGTGTGGTCAACATTACTTTGCTTGTATCCCATTGAAAATATAGTCCTGTGGAAGTAACCAAACCATACTCTGGGAGACTGCTTCAGCCCATACAATGCTCTCTTCAGTTTGCATACCTTCCTTTGAGTCTCATTGCTGGAATAACCTGGAGGGATGTTCATGTACACTTCTTTTTCAAGTTTTCTATGAAGGACAACAAATGAGATAGCAACTCGAATGGTGTTCATCTTGGCATTAAGTGCAAACGTTTCCTAGTAGTCCATAGTTCCATTGCCTTTTGCTTGACTGTAAACACCCATTTGCATCCCACTGACTTCTTATCAGGTGGAAGAGATATCATTTCCATGTGTCATTCTTTCCAATTGCCGTCATTTCTTCATTTACAACACTTTCCACTGTGGCTCTTCAAAAGCTTCCTACTAGTTCTGAGGATAGAAGTAGAGGATAAAGAAGACAAAAAAGCACGATAGGAAGGAGATAGGGAGTTGTAAGACACAACATTGGAAATAGGATGTTGAGTATAGGTCCTACTTCCTTTACAGACAACAATGGGAAGATCAATAGACGGATCAATGACAATAGAAGGAAAGAGATTACTTGACGGGATTTTAGACTTTGGTGGAGAGGACGATTGGCCAGGTATAGTGGCAGCCCCTCTTCAGTCCCTCTGAGTAGATTTCGGCTCCCCCTGAATAGGACTCTCTGGCAGCCCCTTTTCAGCAACAATCTCCTCCTCTTTAGGAGTGGAAGGAATACTAAAATCAAAAAAGGCAATCAATGGCCCCTCTTCACCTACTGCACCGATCTCCCCCTGAGGATGTGCCAGTGTAAGATAGTAGGCCTCTGTCTCATGGCAGACCACATCCATTGTGACTAGTATATGCTGAGTAGGGGGTGATAGCACTTGTAACCCTTCTAAGTGGGCTAGTACCTAAGAAATATGCACTGGAGACCTCGTGGATCGAGGTTGCCATGTGGATGATGATTACGGGCAAAACAAATACAACCAAAAACTTTAGGAGGAACCACAAAAGAGGTAGACCCAGTAAGGACCTCAATGGGACTGCAGAGTCCAATACACGGGATGGCATCTTATTGATAAGGTATGTAGCATTGAGGACAATGTCACTCCAATTCTGTGGTGGGACATGCATTTCAAACATAATAGACTGAAAACCTCCAATAAGTTTCTATTCTTTCATTTTGCAACTCCATTTTGAGGTGGGGTATCCACATAACTGGTTTGATGGAAAATTCCATTAGCGGCCAAATAAGACTGAAAGGAACCTTCCCCATATTCCGTTCCATTATCAGTGCGTAACACTTTTATCTTAGCATCATACTAAGTCTGAACCAATCTGTGAAAACCTATCTTATGGTACAATAAATAAATCCACGTAAGCTGAGTATGTCATTCAATGAAGTTGAAAAACCAATGGTATCTAGACACAGAAACATGACGGGCACGGCCCTATACATCAGAATGTATCATTGAAAAACGAACAGTGCTTCTATTATCTAAACTAGAATAAACACTTCGAGTTGCAAAAAAAAAAAAAACTGAGTCGGATTACATTTCTTAAATAAAGCAGGAAAATCCTAAATAAAGTCCCAAAGGGGGGATGTCCTAAACAACGTTACCACCCATGTAACTCGAACAAAGCTGAAGTAGAATCAATGTGATGAGCCTGAGTAGAGTGAACTGTGGGGAGATGCACCATCGAGCTAGTGGGGACCACCACTCACTTTACAACTGCCAATTGTTGCTTCTGTCCCCAAGTCATGAAAGAGACAATAACAAGGGAAAAAGTAACTTTGCAGTTCAAGTCCCTAGTGATACTACTAATAGATAAGAAGTTAGTGGAAAAATTGGAAACATGCCACACAGAAGAAAGAGGTAACAAGGGGGAGCAATTCTCATCCCAGAAAGAGATGAGAGGGAACCATTAGCAGCCTTAACTTTATTTTACCTGAAGAGGGACTATACTTGGAGAAATAACTGGGAGACCTTGTCATGTGATATGTTGCACTAGAGTCAATAATCCAAGGATGGGACACAACAGATGCACAATGACCACCAAAAGAGATACCTGAGTGAGCAGAGTGGACTTAAATGTAACTGGCAGGGACACTGCAGCAGAGGCAGTGGAGGATGAGGGTTCCATCCTGGTCATTATATGGTGCAGAAGAGATATCTGATCCTGTGAAAAGAAGCACCAGTAGGGGCAGCAGAATCCGGAACATCAAAGGTCTCAGACTGGTTTGCCTGAGACTGCTTCGAGCGTCCATGACCCTAGCCACACCCACGGGAATTGGCTGGTTGCCCATGGAGTTTCCAGCAGGTTTCCTTGGTGTGTTGTTCCTTACCACAATTGTCACAACAAACTAGTTCCCTCTCAGCAGGAGAACGATCACTGGGTTTAGTTGTACCCCCATGAGACTGAGATCCTATACCTTGAACAGAAGATAAGGCAGAGCGCTCCTATAGGACAGATGGAAGCATAGCAGCACCCCTAGTGTCTTTAGACTGAACGATAAGCTTGCTCCAAAGTAGGAATTGGATCACGATTAAGAACATATGCCCAAATCTGATCGAACTCTGGATTCAAACCAGCCAAGAAATCATACACCCAGATCATGTCTTCCCTCTTCTTGAAACCAATGACATCCATGGGATAGGCAGGACAATAGGTCTCGTAATAGTCTAATTCCTACCACATACCACACAACTCAGAGTAGTACTATGTAAGGGTAACCTTCTTCTGTGTGGCGCCACAAATTTTCCGTCGTGTCTCAAAGCATTGGGTATTGTTTCCAACATGCAAATACGTGTCGTTGCCACCTCACATATCATAGCAGCAGTATCCAGCAATAAATATCCTAGAGCAATGGAAGGGACCATTGAGTTAAGCAGGAATGACATAATTAAATGGTTGGAAGCTTCCCATTTGTCCTGGGAAGGACCAGCAGTAGTAGGGCATACAGTTTTACTGGTGAGATACTCGAAGAAGCCGTGGGAACTAGCTGACAGGAAAGAGGATCTGGACCACATCAAAATTACTCCAATCCAACTTGGTGGAGTTGGCTGGTAAGGAAGGGTAATCACCATGGGAACCACGACCCCCTCCGTCCGAAACGAGAGATGTAGCTGACTCATCCAACGCTGCCATAGTAGCTGATCTCAAAAAATTACTTGGGGTGACAGAATCTGAAGCAACCAAGTGCATACAATAACTTGTAGATTTAGGGATCTACAAAAAACATCACAGATCTAACATGGAGAGACTAACAAAGTGCCGACGGTGGGATAAACTCACCACCAAGGGCAAAAGGTAGCAGCCCAAAGCGAGAGAGAGGCGAGAGGTGAGACAGAGAGAGATGAGAGGAGTGAGAGAGAAAGAGGTGAAAGGGTGGGGCTGCGCTGCACTGCGCTGAGATATTGGTGGTGATGGTAGGTCATGGGGCAGCAAGAAGGGAGGCGATGATGGTGGTGGTGATCGATGGAAGCTTTAGGGTTTTGGGGAAATCCCAATATGGATCTCAAGCTTTGATACTATGTTGATTTGGGGAATTATGACTTGTGTCCCAATTGATACCAACCCTCCTTTATTTATAATAACTGAGATATGAGTACAGTACATTTCTGCCCCTATGAGCCATTCTACCCTTATACCCCTATTACCATATTACTACAGTAACATACGAGATTTGTAATTTCTTTCAGTAGATCATTTGTTCTTATCTACATAATTTGTGTACACTTTTTGCTTAATGTTTGAGTCTGATTGGGAGATTGTTACCGCTTGTTTACTTTCTTGCTGCGGCTTCACTTCGTCTAATTTGTGATGCTTCGGGTTCCACCTCACAAATTCTCAAAGTTCAATATGGGCCTCAAGCCACTAATGTTGCATAGCTTTGCCTCCACTGTTCTTTGCTTTTGTTGGAATTTTCAGAAAGACCATTACTATTGCTCATTGATGTCAAGGGCCCCATCCTAGAACAAACAGTGCAAAGGGTGAGATCATTGCTCTTCATTTGGTCAGCAGTACTATTGTGATTAAGAAATCAACTATATGATGTAGAGGCAAGGATGAAAGTATCGGTATCGGTCGACCAAAATTAAGATACGTACTGGAGGGTATCGTATCGCATCGGAGATATGCTAAAGATACACATATAAATGGATAGGAAACACTTTTTATACACTTTTGCATAAAAATAAATAGTTAAAAAAGCTATATATAACATGTATTATGCATAAACACTAAATTGAGAATATCGCACTAAGAATCCAAGGTTTGTAGTTGTCCCATAAATGTAAAATCCTTGTTCCCAACCTTGATTTCCACTTTGGTTAGAGAGAAAAAATGGCTAGCAGCAACCTTGACCCATCTTGGCCATTATATGACCAGTAGCGCACTGTATCGGTCGATACATACCGAAACGTACATTTCACCTCGATTTTTTATTTTCCATAGAATATTGGTACGTATCGGTGCAGATCGATATGTATTGTAGGATACATATCAATACAAAAGGATTTTAAAATTCAATATATTGTATAATAAGGACCGATACGGTACGATACGTACCGATACTTTAAACCATGTGTAGAGGTGAATATTTACATATTAGACTTGATATGCATTTGTAAATGGGGCTTTGCCACTTTTTATTTTATTTTTGGTATAAGGCCTCTAACATTTCGCACAATCCTCCATTGCTCCTTCCTCCCAACCACCCCCCAAAAAAAAAAAAAAAAGACAATTTCAAGACTATAATATGTCCAATTTAGTTGCTAATTTCCGGTAAATTTGCTTTGAGATATGGAATCCTTTTGATATGGATTTTGATGCTACTTATCCAAACTACAAAATATGAGTTTTGAGGTTTTTGTGGTTGAGGCTCCTTTGTTGCTTATTTATGTATAAGAAATTGATTGTTCTTTCAGTCAATTTTGACATTCTTCTATGAAATATTTGTTATGCATTCTCCTCTTTTCCATGTCAAGGGTCTTCTTGTGGCTGTAATTAGCAGTTGGGACTTGTGTATATTCTACGACTTCTGACATCATTATTGCAGGCATATCGTTGAAGACTCAAGAACTCTACACCATTGTTTTTGTTGCTCGGTACTTGGATATTTTTACCGACTTTATCTCACTATATAATACCACCATGAAGTTAATATTCTTGGGGAGCTCGTTTTCAATTGTTTGGTACATAAGGCGCCACAAGATTGTCCGTCGATCTTATGATAAAGACCAAGACACCTTTCGCCATTTTTACCTTGTACTGCCTTGCCTACTTTTGGCCCTTGTTATTAATGAAAAGTTCACCTTTAAGGAGGTATTGGCAAGTCTTTTCAGCTTAGTTGTTGATGGATAGTTCTGCTTACAGTTTGCCCTTATTATTGTTTCCTTCTTGTCATTTTTATACTTTTAAGCTACTTCATCCCTTCCTCCTTCCCTTTCTTACATACCAGACCTGTCTGCAACAATGGAGCAGGTAATGTGGACATTTTCCTTGTACTTGGAGGCTGTTGCCATACTTCCTCAGCTGGTATTGCTGCAGAGGACCAGGAACATTGACAATTTGACAGGGCAATATGTTTTTCTTTTGGGGTGAGTTACCATCCTAAATTCTTATTAGTTAATTTATTGTGGCAAGTATTTTATTTTATTTATTTATTTTTTAATAAATGATTCTCATTATCAAGCTTTTTTTATTTTTATTGTTTCCTGTGATGGTCATGTGATGTATTTAATGTTTAGTTGGAAAATTTCTTTAAGTCATAAATGTCTTTGATTTATTTATATGGGAAATATTTTACAGAGTCCGTTAGACAACCTTTCCTAGACGACCATAAAAATTTTCCATGTGTTTTATTATTTGGATCTCAAGATTTGTGGCTATATTATCTGTATCACCATCGACTCATGTCACCATTATCCACAATCAACTGGTCAAGCTTGGTTAAGAATTAAATGGTTAGGGAAAAGATCCAATATATGGTGAGCCATATATGGTTGATTTTGGCCTTGAAACTTCACAATTATCCACATGGTCCTCTATCTATCTAATGGGTGGAATTGTCACGTCAGTCATCATTTATTGATTTAATCTTAATTTGAAGGCTTAAAATGCATGAGAGAAAATCAAATAGTTGGTGGACCATATATTTGAGATAGGTCACAATATTTGAATGTAGACTACCTAATGGGTGCTTTATATACCCAAAGGTTTGATTCATCAAGATGAGGCATCCTTGTGGCTCAAAAACTGATGGTTCGTGTAGGAAAGCCTTCCTAAGTTATACCCATTTATTTAATGTTTCACTTGTGAATTGTGAAACATTGATGGTTTAGGTTCTTTATCTTTCCTTTATGTTGTTCACACTTCAAATGATTCAAAATATAATTAGTTTCCTACTGGTGCAATATGTAATGATTCCATTTCAATAGTTATTTTGGTGAACTTGGGAAAAAACTCTGTGGCAATTTTGTTACATTGTTCTAGTCTATCTTATCAAGTATCAACACACTAAGACTTCCCCTTTTCATTTTGTTGAAAAGTAACCGTTTGCTAGCTGAGTTGGGCAAAACAATGAAGCGAATACAGATCTAGAAATAAAAAATAAATCACATCCACAAACAATATACATGTGAATGTTGTCTATGTAAAACTGCCCAACAATTTGGTGTGACATATTTAGTTTTTTTTTTTTTTTTTTTTTTTGGGGGGGGGAGGGGGGGTGGGGGGTGGGGGACTGTCACCAAGTTTTCATATAACTGTACTCAGTTGTCCATATTTTCCCTTGACTTCCCTTTTATCCATTATCTTCTGTTGAATCTTGACATTCTTGTCTTTTGCTTTAATTTAACTCTCCATTTGCTCGTCTTTCTGATGCATTTAACTTGCAACCTATCACTCCTGATCACAGTGATTACTTATACATATTAATATTTTCAGACTTCATAGTTTATGTTCAGAAAGAATATCTCCAGCTGTTTTATGATTTCTGCCTCTTTTAATGCAGTGCATACCGAGCATTGTACATCCTCAACTGGATTTATCGTTTCTTCACTGAGACACATTATGTCCACTGGATAAGTATGATTCTCTCACTCTCTCTCTCTACACGCATACACACACCGCATCACATGGGTGATTATGTTTCTAAAGTAAATGAAAGAAAAAAAGTGTATCTTGAAAGCCTACTGCAATGCATTGTGTACTTCCTGAACATTATAGATTGCAGATATTCAGTGATCAGTGATGCACTTTGTTCAAGGAACATTAAGCGTCTCTCAATGTTTGATGTGGATGAGTGCTGTGGCAGGCAGTGTCATCAGTCAGACCATTGAACTTGTTGTCGAACCTGGGCTAGCATTAACCCTTGAGTTATTTTTGCTTGAAGTAAATAAACAAGTACACTTACGTCCACGAGAAGGTCTCGAGTGGATGACTCCAATATGTTTCCATTTTTAACTATTCCTCCTTGAGTATTTCATCCGGGATAATCTTGTCATAATGATATTCAAAACTGAAGACTACCTGTATCATATTGCATATAGCGACATAAAGCATAAAGTACCTGTATTGGGCTGTTGGTTTCGACTTGGTATGCCTGTGTTTCCCTTTTTTTTTTTTTCCTGTTTCGTATCTGTCAGTTCACATGTTATGAATGCTTTCTCTGTTGCAGCTTGGATAGCTGGGCTCATTCAGACATTACTTTATGCTGATTTCTTTTATTATTACTTCCAAAGGTATGTATGCTGTATGTTCTGAAGTGGATTTAAACATATGTTTATATTTCTGTAAAATAAATTTTATCAAAATCTCCTTTTAACAATTTGCAGCTGGAAGAACAACGAGAAGCTCCAGTTACCAGCTTGAGTTCGTCTTCAATATCTTATCAGCATCTTAAGGATTCAGTGTAGCATATATGGATATATGTATTTGTTTGATCACACATTCTTGAGCTTCATTTCTTTTGTCCTCATTTTCTTGTTTAACATGGGGACACTGTTCATTTAGTTATTTAAGGAGGGTTTAAGCATGGAATACGATTTCTATCATAGACATGTTTTTCTGCCATAAGAATCAGAGCACATATTCTTTTCTGGAAATCCTGTTTTGACAAATATTCGGAGTTACAGATCAACATTTGGAATGATTCTGTTGTATTCTAGTTCTTAAATTTCAAATTCTGTTATACAAATTGGTGTCACCAGCAGTCCCTGAGAAATGTTGTGTTGAGGATTTCTGTGGGATACCCAAATTTTAGAATTTATTGGCTAAAGCTAACTGCTGACACTGGTTCTTTTTCTTCCTTCTACTGGATCTTTTTGTGTATGAGTTTTTAAGCAACAGGCACATCCCAAGTAATAATGGACCTCTATTTTTTCTTCAAAGGGTTGGGGCTCTCATATATAGCTGAAGTTGAACCTGGCCAAGGCTATCAACAAAACTGGAAAAAGATGAATTTATACTTCATGATGGGCATTCTTCTTTGAATTAACATCTTAGGCTGCATGGCTACACTGGGGTGTACTCAAAACAGGGTTGGCCTAGTAGCATGTGGAGCACACATTTCCAGCAATGGGAAAACATCGCTGTTAGAGGGGCCATGAATGTTCCTTGATTAGGTAGTAATTATTAGCAGAGTATCTTATCATACTTTTAGTTCTAGGATTCAGTATCGCGGTGCTAGTCTCTTCGAGGATTAGTCGAGGTGTGCAAAAGTTGGCCCGAACACCTTAGTTAACAAAAAAAGGTTACGATTGATATTAATATTGATATTGAAACAGATTGGACATAATCGATGCGAATCAATTTCAAATTCCAGAAACCTTTTTATCCGATACTAACAATACCAATATCTTTACTGACAACTGTCTGGTAGGAGAACTAGAATTAATTAAAAATTTATGATCAAGTTCAAACATAAGCATCTATTTTATTTCCTTTCGAAAAAAAAAAGGAAAGGGAAATTTCTTTGAGGTTGTACCTATAGCAGTTATGTCAGTATGAGATTGGATCCTTTCTGTTTATTTGGGGACGTGCATATATCCAAAGATCCTTTGTTCCCCCGTAAAATGTTGATGGAATGTGTTGAAAGTTTATAATGATTGGAAAACAACATCCATTTCAAATTTCAGGGTGTTTTTCTCAAAATAATGAAGTAATTTTATTAGCACTCATAGAAGACTCCACCCTCATCATTCTCCACCCCCATCATATGGCTGGAATCTTTCTCGCACTGAAATCATATTCAAATGTGATTATTAGTCATATTACTCATGGATATCCAAAAACCTTAAAAAATAAAATAAAATAAAATAAAATAAAAATAAAAATAAAAATTATATCCAAAAACATGCCAAAATGGGAAAAAAAAAATACATAATAAAATGGAGCCACTTTTCATTCACGGTCGTATATGAAATGCAGCCAACAATTCAGCAGTCGGATATGCACATGAGAATCAAGTATTCATATCAAACGGCTAAAATGTTGACCATATTTGGACAACAATGTTGGAAACCTTTGACCAAATAAAATTTATAGTTTGAAGGTTTACTGTAATGAAGTCCACATAATCAAGCCCTACCAAAGACCCTTATCAATCATGTCAAAATTCAGCTATAACAGAGTAGACCCCAAAGACCCTCATTCATATGTCAAACTCAAGCTAAAACAGAATGGCGTATCTGATTAGGCTGAAATAATGTGGACATACAAACCCCGGGGACCTTACCCACATGTCTAACTTCAGCTAAAACAGAGTTGCATGTGGCAAAACAAATCATTGAAAAATCTAAAAATTTAACATGGGTGTAAGAAATTAAAATACACGAAAAAGTAGCCAAAGATCAGGTTTACCATTTGATCCTTACACGTAATAGTATTAGAAGTCCCGACAAGAAAAACTTGTCTAATTACTTTCCTCAAGGAAACTTTTGTCCAATTATTTTCCTCTAAATTATTTACTTTGAAAACAAACGTAATTCAAAATAACAAACTTAAGGACAGGTTAGTCAGTGCTAGGATACGCCATTAGAACAAGATAAGTTTTGAGTTTTGCTTCTTTCGATTTTTTTTTAAGTTGAGTAGAAAATGATCATGTCCATGCTATTGCAAAATTGGCTGTGAAGTTACCCTTCTCAGGGACATTGGAAGACCTCATTTCCTGAGGCTCTTAAGATTGTATCATCCTTTTCTCTATATTGAGAGGAGGGGTGGGTGGTGGGGGTTCTAACACCACAAAATTACTTGACTTTGTCAAGTATTTGCGAATGTCATCAAATAGTCAAAACCTTCATTGATTCCAATTTTAAGCATCTGTAATCAATCAAATCACTGAAGCTTAATATCACTTTGTACCTCATTTACAACTTACAGGGCTGTATGATGAAGGTGCTCCAAAAAAATATGCACCCAACTCAAGAATTAAGTTATTTACTTATTCAGTGTGTTAGTAACAGTGTAACACTTCCAGTCAATAGTTCCAAGGGATATCAAATTTGTCCATATACTCCTGGGACTGAATGGTCCTCAAAAGCCTTCAAATTAGCCAAAATATGGTGCGAGCCCAAACTGTTAACGCCAATAAAATTTAACATCTGCTCTATATCCTACACCATTAAAGGATATGGTCATTTAAATCGCAAGTGGATGAAACATGAAAAAGGAATACTGCACAATGGTACAATTTTTCAGATTGTCCTATTACAACTTGAAAACATCATCATATAATGCATCTAAAATGAATGAATAACTAGCACAAACTCTGCATATTATGAAGGCATCTTAAGGATCCATAGAAAAACAAAAATGATGAAATATCCAAACGTAAGATCCTGTGGGTGGCTTACAATATTATGCTTTTTAAAGGATATTATAGACTTTCAGCCAGAGATAGAAGCATGCCAACAATCATGTTTACTCATATGTTGTCTAAAATATAATATTGGTGGGGGGCGTTTGTAGATTCACCAAATCCAAATTATTTCTTTATTCCCGCAGTGATACCTTAAAAATAGCGGCATAGCTACCACTGACACGTTGACTTCATAGCATTAAAAAAAATAGTTCAGTTCATAATTCATAACCAGCAGCATCCCCTTCCCTGTGCCATCCCAATCCCTCAGTCTATTCTCCTAAAAGTTAACCCAAATTATTGTCCTGCAGTAATGCAGATGCAAGTGTGGCCAAAGCAAAATAAATGTAATGGAAGAACAAGAAAACATGCAATTGATGGTAAGGATCACAAGCATCATTATGAAAAAGGTTACTTCAAGACTAGTAATTAGTCACTAGACCATTTGGAAGACATAAGTGTGAAAAAACCTACAGATCAGATTCTTTAATTTCAAAACTCATTAACACAATGCAACCAATTCAAAATAGAAAAACAAGGGGCCAACAGAAATTACTCATTCAGTCCCATAGTGACTGTTATCTCTGAGAAATCCCAACATGCAGAGATTCCTCTCCCATTATTTTCCATATTTTAAAATCGAAACAAAGACAAAAGGACACTTCTTAGAAATCCATTACAAAATTTAAACAATGGATAAACAATTTGGTCTGTTTCAGCATTGCCTAGGTCCAAGGCAACAAATCGTATGTGCCAAGGCACCAAAACCCAAAACTTAATGATCTTGCCATCAAATATTATAAATTTAAATAATATCAAATTTTTATCCCCCTTATGTGCTACATTTTGATTTGATTTTTTACCCTCATAAACTACATTATTATATATATATACACTTACATCTATAAGATGAAATTACCTGAAATATGGCCCAGGATATAATGTAAAGCTTTCACCTTAGGTGCCTTGGCAAGCCTAGGCGTCAAGGCAGTTGGCCACTTCTGTGGCTCACCTTGGTGCCATGACAACTATGGGAAGGTTACCGATTATTCAAAAAAGAGGGCGGTGGTGGGGGATGAAAATGAAAACAAGTCAGGATCCACAAGAGCTTCTAGGTTTTCAATTTGTTGCAACACTCAGTTGTTTAACTCATAGCAGCATCGCAAACATGTATGCCCTTCTTCTTAGCCATTCAATTGACTAGCAGCAGCATCAAAACCAGGTAAGCCCTCTCTCTCTTTATTTTTTGACAAATAACAGTATAATTTCATTTAGCCAATGGCCAAGAAAACATGCACATTTGGCACTATACAATGACATGTACAATTTCTAACAGCAGAAAACTCAAACCCACTCACAGAAATACCAAAGCATGCTATCCCTTCAGCTCAGTCAATAGGATAAGGCCCCATATCCAATCAAATGATCTATTCCCTTGCTCAAAAAAGGATCACGCTATTTTCAGTGTGAAAATCTCCATGGTATTTCCACCTCCACAGGGATCCATCTCATAATCAAGCAATCACCTTCTACAGGAAGAGCTGGCCACTGGTGTGCTTCATAATTAGCAAGTCCTTGGATTAAAGCTTTTGTTTC